>JARHVA010000113.1:6890000-6962500 GCA_037957365.1 Torreya grandis | reverse complement strand
ACCTTGCACTCTCCTTGGCCATATGACAACAATGCATATATTGACTCATAAGAGTCTATTCTCCAATACCTATATAAATTGTTCCAACGTATGAACCATCAATTTCATATTTTATTCCTATTAGTGAGAACATGTCCACCATCTCTATCTCTTTGATTGCCTTTATGCCACATGAGTGGCATTACTCATCTCTCAATATCCAAATGATCATTGAAGTAACATCTACACCAAGTTAATAAACAGATGAAATTGTATTGTCTGAATAAATTTCAAATATTTTTATAAATGAACTTAATTAGTATTCATTAAGGTTTGACACAAAAAGTGAATTTAATTACTAAAAATGTTGTAGTAATAATATAAGATTCATAATGAATTGAATGGTATGAAAAATAATAATTGCATGAATAGGAATTCTAGAGTGGCACCAACAAATTACAAAGGATTAAGATTTTCACAATTATTTTCAAATTTGAATTTTAAGTATATTTAATTATCACTAGGAAATTTTAATCTTAAATTTGATGTTGATTTGATTATCACATTATTTTTTTTTATGAGAAGTCAGTTTAGAATTCATAATGCCCTGGCCATATAATGGAGATTAGAACTGATTTTATTTTATGCGACTTTTTTAATCCTCATACATTGATCAAGCTATAATGATGTCATTTTACTCTAGGAAATTGGTAGATAAATAAATAAAATTATTAATCAATATGGTATATGAAAATTCTAACATAAAAAAATTAAGATTTATATCTCTCAACTTATTACATATATATATATATATATATATATATATATATATATATATATATATAATTGTAATAATTATGTGGAAACATACTTTAATTAAGGAAATTTATTTAAATACACAAAGAATTATTATTAAGAATTTAATGTAGCTTATATACTATAATAAGAGACCACCTTATACATACATTCTACAATGCCATGTGAGGGGAATTGGGTTGTAATAACTGTGAGTACATTAACTTTTAATTCTGACCTTAAATTTGATGTTCATTTGTCCATCACTTTAAAAGAAAAAATTAAAATTAAAATTTTTGGATAATTAAATTGTAAAATTATAATATCTTTGTTATATGGTGGATTTTGGATCCCCCTTTTTCTTAAATGACTTTTTTCAGCTTGGCACATTGGCGTAGTTAAATTAATGGGATTTTCCACCAATCAATGGAAAGTTTAATATGAATAATTTAATGAAGTTATTCATAATTTTAGTATGTGATAAATCTAAGGTAAGGTCTTGAGATTGATATCCCTCTGTATTTTTAAGAAAAATGTGTTTGAAATATTTTTAATGGGATAAAATTGTGGTATAAAAAATAATAATATTGGAAAGGACTCAAACTTTAGAGGGGACCAATATTAGTAATGGTATATGAGAAGCAAAGTAGTTTCAAAAAATATATAAATTTTACATAATAGCAATCAATGTAATGTAGTCAATTATATCATGGAACACCATATGTATAACTATTAAGATAACTAATGCATATGTTAAAAATTAACCTATTTTTTAAAGTACATTTAAAATTTACTATTTTATAGCATTTTAAAATATCACATTCCTATTAAATAAATACCCAAAACTAAAAATGTACAATACACCCTTTGTTAATTCACCCATAAAAATTAAGGTTAACGAGTACTGAATATTCCTGTGAAAGATAAGAAATGTCTAAGATTTATCATACTTTTTTTCAATTGATAGTGAGAGTCTTGATTATCTACACTATCATGCATCATCAATTAGATATCAAATATATTTCAAATATGCATGAATATCAAGTTAAGGTACACAAATAATAATTTTTCTCCTCAAATATAAAAAATAAGGGTTTCATCACACTATTTTCATTGCTATTGATACACTAGGGAAAGGGGACCAATCATTGGATAGGGTTCAATAGTTCTGATGCATTTCCCTATTTATTATATATTAATATTTATCTGATTATATACTTATTTTTTTATAATTTTTATTTAAATAAATAATATTATAAATATGAATATTTATATAAAATTACATATACATATTTATGAGGATTTGCATTATAATTAAAAATAAAATGAACATCATATTATAAAAATTGAATATTTTACTCCAAATCGAATGCACTTCACAAAAAATTACATCCTTTCTATTTTTTTAGATTCCAATAATTTTAAATGATAATGTTTTGGTTCTAACTTTTTCCTCCAAGTTTTAAAAAATTCAACTTATTGACTTAAAATTTTTGCTCTAGCTTATTCAAATTTCAAACTTTTGGCTCCGATTTTTTGCTTCAAACTATTAGAATTTCAGTATCATGGCTACAAATAATTCAAATTTAATTCTTTTGACTCCAAGACTTACCTTCTACTACTATATTCCATTCTTTAGACAGACCTAGCATGATGAATGATTTGTGGCTATCCCTTGGGTTGAGTATCACTCTTACCTTCCTCCATTCATTATCATATGATCTATAAAAGAGGCAAAATGCAATCATTATGCATAAGAAAAATGTGGTTAGTATGGCATAACAATAAGTGTATTCTTCAAGTAGGAGGTCTATATAATTTAAAGATGAGACGGAGCTTGCCAATGGAAGAACCTGACATTTTATTTTTTATGATCTTTTTTTGTGATCTTTTTCATTCTATTTTTTAAGTTTTTTTACCTTGTTTAATGGCACTCTTACCTGAAGCATCCCAACATGCCTAAATTTTTTGCACCGATTATCCTCTCCAAAAAATCCTTTTGATTATCCACACATAGACTATTTTGATAGTATATAGGTGTAAAATATTTATTTTACCCAAATATTACAATCAACTCTACCATGTTTTGATATCCTTTATTCACATGGATAATCTTGAACATTGTTTTGGCATGGTGGAATTTAATAGCATGTTAATGGAGCCATAATGGCCCCCAGCTTATGTCTTTTCCATTTTGAATATATATTATGTTTATTCTTTATATAGGTCCTCTTATAGATTTCCCTATCACTTGAATTCAAGTATTTGAACAAGATGTTTATTCCTTTCAATGTATTTTTCATAATTATTAATATTCACTATCCATTGAATGAATGTTTTAGGTTTTTTAGATTATCTAGTGTGGATTTCGACAATCATCTTTGGCATGAATAATAGGATTTAATTATTCTTAGAGTAAAGAATAAATAAGATAACTTCAATCTTTTTAATTATCTCGGTCTATTTTATTTATAAAGTCTATGAATTTTTTGCATAATATATTTTTATTTAAGGGTTATACTAGATTAAATTTAGATTCTTGGGATTTTACATAATTTTAGTGGGTCTAAAGATTTGCATTTAAATATTTATTATGTTGTTCTTGATAATATTAAATGATGTTTTGAAAATATTATATGCATACCATTATGCTCAACTTCCATATTAGAACCACCCATAATTGATATTTTTCAAGCATTGGTATGAATATTATTTACTTATTAGTTAACTTGTTTATGCTCGTATCAATTTCCAATGATTAAGTTTTATTTTCATTCATTTTTATTATACAATAATGTAGAGGAGGGTAAGTGTCAAATGTGCTTCTCAAGGGAGACTTGAAAAAACATAATGTAAGTATTGATGGTTATTTTCATTTTTTAAAGAAGCTTACAGGGGATCTATCTAATGTGTTTTAAAACTAATACTTGTGAAATTCAATGTATGATTTCACTCAAAGTTGATGAATTAAAGATGTTAGACTTGGAATATTAGCATAATCCACTCAATAATTATTGTAGAAATGGCAGTGAAAGCTCAATATAACTCTATCATTTTTATACATGATTGATACCTATTATTCCCCAGTCCATTATATAAATATTGATTGTACACTATTGCCTCTCATGTTTTGGGTTTTGTTGCTAGGATGAGAAACATGTTTGGAGGTTTGAATGGGAAACTTGTTCCCACTTTTCCTATGTTATTTGGGTTGAAAGACCTTCACTTTCAATACTCTCATGCTAAAATAAATGGATCTTCTAGGTAACTTCAACTCTTTACCCATGTAAGAAACTAAAATATTTACTTTAACATATTTCTGATTGTCAGGATTTTATTGTATGCACTTTTTATTGAAATTAGTTGTTCTAGTTCTTGTGGAATCATCATCTAATCTTCATCATTTTGATAAAGAGTTTGATTCTACATTTGTATGAAGAAGAAACTCTTAGAGCCTGATTCGAGAACTCAAATTTCATAGTCATACTCAAGGATTCATCTTTTGTTATCAGTGTAGTAATTATTTGACATTGCATGGGTTTTGTACCTTGAACTAACTATTAAGGTTTTGCAAGGTTCCCATCATATATGTTTCCATAATTATTTTACCTTTAAAATTTAGTGTAGTATAATAGAGTTATTTTCTTCTTGCATAGTCTCTTTCTTTTATTTAGTTTGGAAGTTATTTTTTGGTTTAATCTAAATTAATTTTACCACTTTCCTGGTTATTTGAATGTCATAAATCTAGCTCATACTCTATTTTTCATGGTCTTTGAAGCTACCACTTCCCCCACATTTTCTAGTTTGTTAAGGTGAAATGAAAGGGGTGCATAGATGAGAGATTTGTATTTGACCAATTGCTATGATTCTTGAATGAATGACTCAACATAATATAAAATTGTAGGCTTATTCACATGGATAGACATGTATGTATCTATGATTTACACTTCAAATGTTGAGGGTACTTTCTAGGAAAAATCATCTCCTGCTGGCACAATTATCACTTCTAAATATTTAGATCGCAACATGGATTGTATAAAATAGTATTTTATAACTACAAGTGACTTGTTTAACTACCAAGTACAAAGTATGTTTTTTAATACATTAAGTCCATTTTAAGGGTATGAATCTTGAATATCAGTATAAAAATACCAAAAAATTGGGATAAATTGAATGTATTATTATGATATTTTAAAACATCATTGATTATCATTAAAATTTATTTAAAATGCAGATTATTACCTTTTCCAAAATTTGGGTGTAAGCCAGTGGGTTGTATGTCATTGCAAAACTTCATCCACAAGTGCCTTTAAACATTGTTAAGGATGTTGGAAAGGTGTTCAATAACAAAGTGCCATTGGCTTGCAATGCAAGCTCTATGCTTGTTATGGTGGTTGTAGAAGTGACATGTCAACTAACATTTGACACTAAATGCCATGAATTTTATTTATTTTATACATTATAACTCTTAATTCCTTCAATCATTTTTCATGATTTCTATCTTTGAATTTAATGATATGAAGACATAGACAAGGTAATTTATCCTAGATGTCTTTAATGTAATCAAGTAAAAGCCATGACCATATTAGCTATGAGAGGATCAGGGCAAAGATTACAATTTGCATAGCTCTTATAGTTTGGAAACCTCTTAATTAATTTTGATGTGTTTCAAAAAGAGACTTGATGACTTACTTGGAACCACTAGATGGATTGGTGCTTTATTTATATGCAGGTAGAATGATCGACAAATCCAATTAAATGATAACATGCTTCATATGGAGTATTTTTGGAACACTATGTAGATGAGGAAGACACTTTTTATTTTGCCTCGTTATTTCAATTATAACATAGCTCTATAGGAAGAAATATTGGTATAAAATTTAGCTTAAGCAATACATGATTTAGTATTTGTTTTCTTGCTGATTCTCTTGATGATGCTTATTTTAATATCATGAATGTGGTGTTCATGGGTTTTCACAATAGCCTTAATGGTGGCAATTACAACCTACCTCGATTTATTTTTCCTTTTAGTTCTTGTGGCTTTGAATTTATTTGATGAAATATGAAATGAGATATAAATATTTGTTGAATTTGGTTTTATCATGATTCCTTCAGTGTTTATTAATGGTCACTTTTGTTTTCTATTATATCCCTTCAATATTTATTAATAGTCACTTTTTTTTTATTACGTCCCTAGATCATATAATCATATAGCACTAAAAATAATAATTACAAATGTATTCAAATATTGGTCTCATTCTTTCTTATAATGGACCTTTTATTTTGTATTAATGAGATTTTAAATTGTATTAATGAAATGTAGGTTTTATTATGTCCTTTGTGTACATATTTTTATATCACATTTAGAAACAATGAACACCAATACTAAAATAATGTGTTAGTTTTAAATTATTATTAGAGAAATTCATAAAATTAATTCGTCTTTTGGTCCTGACCATTAGTCACACTAAAAATATGAAGAAAAAATGATATGCTATAGAAAATATCATCATACGACTTCCTAAAACATCAATTTTTCTCCAAAACAACATTCTCAAAAATAAAAAATAGTAAACAATCCAAATCCAAATTTTTAAAATACAAAATATCACAATATAAAAAATATAAAATCCTAAAATTAAAAATCTCAACTATTAATCCCCTTCTGGTATCATAAATCATCAACCATACATATCATTCAACATCTAAACTTTATTGAGTGTTCACCAATGATTCAAATAATATCATTCAATCAAAAGCACCTTCAAAAATATGGACCGCTTACTGGTGCCTTTTAAGTGATGTTTCTAGTTCAACAAGGCAAGAGAATTCATTATCTACATTATATATGGTTTTAAGTTTCTAAAACTCAATAAAATAGTATTTAACTTATTTATCAAAACATGATTTATGAATTCATGCTCTCTGACACACCACTACATGTAAACTTCCCCCAATTTTTTCTTAGTGGACGTTATCATATTGAAATCACTAGATAAAAATATGTTTTTTAGGGGAATATTATCAACAAGCCATTGCCAAATCTTTGACTACTCGAACCATTATTAGAAATAGATTTCACAAATAAAAAGCATAACCATCAATATTAAGTATAAACCAAAACAAGTGACAATAGAAAATAGAGTGAGAGAATAACATGGTATAAATATGACACCCCTCTTCATGATAAGTGGTGAAAAATAATACATCTTGACAAATGCATTTTAGTGTCATTTAAAGCATAAACTTTGAATCTTTAATCTATTGCAAACAAATCCTATTAAAACAAGAAATAGTTTACAAATTATATTAAAAATAAAAGCATATATGCTTTTAAGTTTCTAAAACTCAATAAAATATGTGTTTAACTTATTTATCAAAATATGATATATGGACATTTTTATTTTTTTAAATATATTATATATATGAATGTAATGTGAAATACGTTATTATATTTTAACCCAATATTATATTCATAGAATTTCACTCAACATTATAATCATAAAATTTTAAAATTATCAAAGATTTTTAAAATTTATTCATAAAATTTAAAACAATTTAAGGATTTTAATTCTTAATTTTTTTTTAATTCTATAAATAAAATATGGAATGAAATTTTATAAATAAAATATTAAATTAAAATATTATAATATATTTTCCATATATATATATATATATATATATATATATATATATATATATATATATATATATATATATATATATATACCTGCTACTCTCATCCAATTCAAACAAATACGAAGCTGGGTGCCTTTAGCTTCATGCATCTCTAGTAGTTTAGAATTGGGTTTGTGCCGCATCACCCAATTCTGCAAAGCACGTTTGACCGTTAAAATGCCCTAGCACTTGCCCCCGTCCTTGACTTGAACAAAACCTTCCTTACCATGATTCGATCATGTTTTATGAGTCAGCAAAAATATACTCACGCTTAGAATACACGGGTCGTACCTACTCCACGAATGACATGTGACGTATCATATAAATGAACCTTTAATCGCGAATAGGAACATTCTGTTCTGTTGTGGGTATGCCTTTACCCGACCTGTAAGTATATATCGACAAGCATTCAGGACTCGGGAGCGTTTCGAACTCGAACAGTACACAAGTTACTTCCTTCATCCAGCTATGGACACTTCCCCTCCTCAAAATAATGCCGACACTCTGCCAGATAATAATGGAGAAAACTGCTGCGAATATAAGGGAATCAGAATGCGAAAATGGGGAAAGTGGGTGTCGGAAGTGAGAATGCCTAAATCCAGAGCCAAAATTTGGCTGGGATCTTACGACACCGCAGAGCAGTCAGCCCGCGCTTACGACGCTGCTGTTTATTGTCTCCGCGGACCTAACACCAAATTCAATTTTCCCAACTCCATACCGGCAATTCCGTCTGCGTCATCTCTTTCCCGTAAGCAGATTCAGGTCGCTGCAGCTAAATACGCACTTGGACAAATGCCATCCAACAGCAACAATAACAATAATATCAGTCTCTTGACGGAGGAGCCCCTGTTGCCGTTAAGGTCGTCCTCTGTTTCAGAAATGAAGGCGTCAAGTGACAGCCAAATGATTTCCGAGGACGAGGATTGTGCTTTGTGGGAGTCTTTGTTTGGAGATTTTGAAGGCAACCAACGCTTGGATTTGGAGAAAATCCCGTCCAACCTCACGTCTCCTACAGGTGAGGGGGGGAATATCTTCTTCCACCCGGCAGATTTGTGGAATTAACGAGCGTTTTGATTTATGTCGCGCGTTAAGGACTCTGTTACACGGACTAAATTTGACGGTCGGATCTGCTTATCAGCGTTTTTTTTTATTGACAGTTATTTATTCATTATTTCCCTCGAAAGAAATATTAAAAATATTTAAATAATTATTTAAATAAAAAATATGTTATTGTTCAAAAGATGTTTTTAATTTGTTTATTTGTCCAGATGTAGTTGCTTGTGTGATTTGTCTACAATAGTTTTGGAGGACTATATCTTCACAAATTTGGATGGTATGAGTGGTTGTATAGTCTTTAAGATTTACATTGTTATTTTATTGTTTGCAACTGATATTATTTTGTTTTCACATTCAATTACAAGGCTTCAAAATTGGCTTTATGCATTGAGCAATTTTTTCATAAGAATGATCTTGAAGTAAATCTTGTAAATACATAAATCATGGAATTTAATATAACAAAGAAAATATCATATACAATCAATTTGAAAATACACTCTTACACCAACTTGGGTGTGGTTCTCTCTAGACTGCCTTTTAGCATTGTACTTGCAATAGAAATAAGACTTAGAAAAGGATAAGTAACATTGACATCTTTGGAAAGAATATTTTCAGCTCTAATTTCAAGATATCTAGTCAAAGATTTGACATATCCACACATTAATTACTCCCACACTATTTACAGATGTGAGGTTTAGCCCCATTGTTAAGAAAAAATGATTTTAAATGTATGGGAAGAGTTTTCATCTCCATTATCAAAGAAAATTGGATCTAGAAGAAAGGTTACTCAATCAATTATTCTAGCAGAGTTTTGTGCATCTCCACTCTTTTATCTCCTTAAATTTTCATGTTATCTCTAAGTTGCATAGGCTTTGATGCATAAAAGATTCTTTCTCTAGTCATAATATATATTCATTCTTTGCAATTCAATCTTCCATGAAACATGGCAAACAAAGGTTGAAATATTGTTAGTATGCAATAGTTATGGCTTTCCTCTAGAAGTTGGATATTGATATAGACAGACAACCTCCTCTTGTGTGTTTTTATTAATTCTCCTCAGCGCACTAAAGATGAAGTCAACAAAGATATTCATGAAGAGATCGATGAATCTTACTTGAATGTTACATGCATTAATCCCAAAGAGCCTTTAAAAGTAAAAACTCTTCATTATTTCTAATTTTAGTCCTAATTTCTTACGAATCAAAATCAAGTTCCTGAATACATGGAGAAAATGTTGCCTTTGTGCTTAAAGATCCATTTAGCTCAATTTCACATTTGCTCTCATTAACTCCAAATGGAATTTCTTCATAACCTTCAACAGGATGAGTGTATATGCCAATTATGTTTTCTAGAACCTGAAAGTGAAAAGCATTTTATATTCAAGTGCCCTAACTACCATGAGATTCGTGGAAGATGCCATTACCTTTTTAGAGATTCCCATGGATCCTTGAGGATCTTAATTCAGTATGAGGACCAGAAATGTTTATACTTGTTTATTCATAAAACACTTCAAATTCGACAAAGAGCACTTAAATCGATGTCTTGACACACAAAAAATTCAAAGAATATCAACTTTTAATTCTAAGCAACAGACTTAAGTGATATAAAGAGACCACATGCCTAGAAAACTTGGTCTAAATCTATAATGAAACACACATTTTAGTTATTTGAGGATCTAGGGCCCTCAAATAATAGAATATGTTGGATGAATCCAAGATCAACTCAACAACGAAGATTGCATGGAGAACTTGTAAAAAATCTCAAAACTCTCAAAGAAAGGAATCTTGTCTCATTAAAGAAAAGTTCTATAAAGAGTATTTTACATTAGTAAGCATTAGCCAAAAAATATATAGGAAGGTTCCTTATATAGGTGAAAAATAGATAGGTCCCACAATACTCATGCATGTGAGATTATTTTTCCCTATGGGCATTTATTAAACCTAAGCAAGCCTGACAAGACTGTGTAGATAAAACCCACTGAGACAAAAATTCTACACCAACACCCCCTTTAAGCGTAGCTTAGGTGGGTAGAAGAATTGTGTCTTAGCATAAATATTTCATGAGGTACGCAAGTACATAGAGATGATCCCCTAGAAGAGGAAAAAGATGGAGCTACCTGAACCCCAATAAGAGATCAAAAATGAAGATATTTACTTTTAGTGAAGAGTTTGGTGAATATATCAACAATTTACTTCATTATCTAGATGTAGTGGAGATCAATGACCTACTCATAGATGAAATACCAAATTAAATGCATGTGAATCTATATATGCTTGGTCTATTTATAGAGGTTTGGATTAATATAAATCTAGATTGTGCTTTGGTTGTCATAAAAGATGACTATTGGTCATCAATATCAAATTTTGATCCCAGTTTGGATAATTCAAATGCAATGGTTGAATGATCACATGACAGAAAGCTAGTGCACACCAAAATGAAGCTACAGCAAGATGAAATCACAAAGAAGGAATATTGCACAAGATAATAGATAAGAGCAAAACCCAAACTTGTATTAATCAAAACAAGAATAATAGCTCTCACACCTCAAAAAATACAAGGATAACATGCCATTAAATAAGCTAAGAAGAGGCATGCAATGAGAACATAACTTAGTTGCTAGGTGAATAGTAGACCCATATGAAACATGCCAAGCCCCACATGTCAACATTGATTACCAAATGAATAGTGCAATCATGTTGACTCTAAATAAGCATGCATATGTGTAATTATGAGCTTATAAATCATCTTAAATAATCAAGTATCCATCTAAGCATAGTGAATAATACAAGTGTAGTAAAAACCCTAAGTAAGGATAAAAATATACACTAACACCCATCTTAAGCATAGTTTAGATGGGTAGTAGAATTGAGTCATGACAACTAGGCTTGATCAAGTACCCAAGTACAAAGCAATCTCTCACAAAGTGGAGAAAATGGAAAAAACTTAGTGGAAAAAATTCCCCCCAAAATAAAGACATAGAAGAAGGGAAGAGGCTAGAAGGCTCCCCTTGAAGATGATGATGCTACTTATGTAGACCATACCCCAAGAAGAGCTCGTAGATGAATGATCTTGATCTCAGTGAAGGGTTTGTTAAATATATCTACAATTTGCTCTGAAGACTAGTAAAAACTCAAGTCGATGACTTAACCATGAATAAGCTCCCAATTAAAATGCATGTGAATCTCAATGTATTTGGTCTACTAGTACTAAACTAGATTCTTGCATATTTGTATAGTACTCTAGTTATCACAATAAATTGATGGTGGGTTGTTTAATAGGAATGCCAACCTTGAATAAAATCCCCTGAAGCCAAATAGTCTTAATAGTTGTATTAACAACTCCCCAATAGTCTACTTCTATGGAATATATAACAATAGAATTTTACTTCTTGCTAGACCAACTGATAGGACTAGAACCCAAAACAAAATTGTAACTTAAAGTAGAATTATGATTTTGAGTATTGCCAGCCCAATCTAAATCTATAAAACCAACCAAGTCAGCCTCTATGTAATATCTATAATGAATCTCAAATCTATGAGATCCCTAAATGTACTACAAGATCCTCTTAGTTGATTTCTAGTGAAACTCATATGGTTCCTACATGAATCTAGAGACAAGTCCCACTACATTTGAAATATTAGGCATGGTATGATTCAGATAGATGAGGCTATCAACAAGTTGTCGATACTGAGTGGCATCAACCAAAGGTGTAGAATAGTCAGCCTCAAGCTTGACTTCTTGATCGAAATGGAGTTGGAGATGGCTTACAATCAACCATGTGAAACTAAGCCAAAATATCAAGAGCATACTTGGGTTGTTTAAGTGAAATCCCTAAATTTAATAATGAAATCTCGATGTTTAGAAAGGAATGTATGATTAGGAATGTATGATGAAATCTCAATGTTGAGAAAGGATATAGAGCTATCTTCATTATCATAATAGATGATGAGGAACTCCCATTGATCGTAAGATCATCAACAAAAATGACTAGTATTAGTAAAGAATCATCTTGTTGTAAGAAGTATACATTGGGGTAAGAATGATACCTAGTGAAACTTTAAGTAAAGAGGAAGGAATCCATCTTGGCATACCAAGCTCAAGGGGCTTGTTCGAGACCATAGATGGATTTCTTAAGTCTGTAAACTAAGGATGAATCTTGAGTAAACCTAGGTGGTTGTTCCATGTAGATCTCCTCCTCAAAGTCTCTATGAATAAATACACTCTTCACATCCATCTTGTGCACATCCCAACTATGTGTTGTAGTTATATCTATTGTGAGTCAGATCGAAGTCATCTTTGAAATAGCTACAAAGGTCTTTGAGTAATCAATACCAACTACCTATGAAAAACACTTAGCGATCAATCATGCCTTATACTTATCAGCTAACCCATCTACTACAAACTTGGCTTGATATATCCACCTACATTGAATCATCTTCCTTCCCTTAGGAAGTGAAGTCAAATCACAAGTGTCATTTTTGATCAAGGAAGAATACTCTTCTCGCATATCACTATCCCACTTAGGTATGCCTGAAGCCTCTTAGAATGTTTGTGGATCTGAAACTAAATCAAAGAAGACACATGAACCACTTTGATAATCTACCTAAGTAAATCTATCATCTTTAAGATCCCCTACCCAATTGTCTACATGTTGAAGTGTATACCTAGCCCAAACGGGCCCAAATGTGAATGAGTAAGGTGTTGACTCCTCATCCTCTGAAATAAGACTAGAGGTGGATATAGAAGACTCCTCACAATTGTGCTCTCTATCAAAAATTGAATAAGAAGAAGACCCTGGCTCAAAAACCTGCTCTAGATGATCTGAGTTAGAATAATAATCATCAAATCTAAGTGAATCCAATAAAAGAGAAGAAGTATCAAGTATTGAGTCTTTGGGACTCTCCTGAAAGTGAACACTTCTCTCTATGAATAACTCATGAGTGGTTAGGTATAAAAGGTGGTACCCCTTAACACCATTTGGATAACCTACAAAGATGTAAGGCTTGGATTGAGGTTCTATAGATTTACATTTCTTCTTTAGTATACATGCCATATTTGGAGATCCAAAATCCCTAAATTGCTCAACATCAGGTTTCCTTCAATGCCAATCTTCAAAGGGAGTTATTCCTTTCAATGCTTTGTGAGGAACCTTATTCTAAATATAGTACACATAATTAATGGCTTTGGCCTAATACCGAGGTGCCAAAGACCTAAAGTGAATCATATATCTAGTCATCTCTTTCAAGGATTTGTTATTGCATTATTTAACTCCTTTTTATGAAGGACTTTAAGTAACTATCTTCTATAAACCAATCCCCTTTATAGCGTAAAACTACTCAAATCTGTTACTGGCATATTCACCTCCATTGTCAGTTTGAAGAATCTTGATAGATTTCTTAGATTGTTTTTCAATAAGTACCTTGAAGTCTTGAAAATCTTCAAACAATTTAGACTTTTACTTAAGAAATTAGACCAATGTATATATCGATAAATCATCAATGAAAGTGAGAATGTACTTAGCCCTTATAAAAGATACCTGGGAAAAGACCCATATACATCATTATGAACTAACTCCAATGTTTTTAAAGCCCTAAAACCTTTGATTTTATCAAATTTTACTTTGGGGTGATTTCTGAGAGAGAAACCCTCACAAATTCCATTAGAGAATTAGACTCAAGAGAAAACTATAAGCATGTCATTTTTTATAAGTTTTTTGAGGTAATGGTAGTTAAGGTGGCCAAACTATTCATGCCTTAATTTGTTAACTCCATCTAAATGAGTCAATAATGCAATCAAAGAAGAATCATGTGCAAAATGTGAGAAGGTATATAACCTTACTTGGTGATCTACCCTTCTCCCTTCTACTATAGAATCACTATACAATTTCCTGATGATAACTAAATCTGGGACAAACTCAACCCTCATGCCTTTGTTGATATGAGTGATTTGATACATGGATAGGAGATTGGTTAAAAGAGAAAGAACACTTAGAAAATTATTAAATGTCCTTTCTTTTATTTAAATATACCCTCTCCTTACAACCGGTAAACAAGTGTCATCACCCAAACTAATAGAAGACATGCTACAAGGCTCTAAAGATATAAATTCAACTAGTGAAGAGCCCATGTGGTGAGAAGCCCTTGAGTCAATAATTCATGAAGATGTTGAAGCTAAAACTGCTAATATATCCTTTCCCTTTTCTTTCTCTTTCCCTTTTCCCTTTGCCTTAGTAGAATCTTGGGTAGTTGAATTTTGCTTGATGGTGTCAAGAACACCTACATTATTTTTCTCTAGGAGGTGAGTTAGGTGATCTATTTTTTTATTCATACATTTTTTTTCATTATGCCCAATTTTTTACAATAGGCACACTTAACCTTCTCTTTCTTATGTTTTCCATTGGAAGAGGAGGTTTCAATGTTGGATTTGGAAAAGTTTGATCTTTTATTCTTCTCTTGATCCTTATTCTTCTTATTCCTCTATTTATTTGGAGTCATTGCTTTCCCATCCTAAAAATTAGGGATTGAGGTTTTGTGGACTTCAATGTGCCCATCTGAATCGACTTGTCTTGCTCCGTAGTTGAGTTAGCAATGAGAGCATCTAAAGAGGGAATTTTACATGGAGTAACCAAAGCACTTTTAGTGTCATGGAAAGTAGAAGCAAATACTAAATAGTTAGGACCAAGATTAGAGAGAATAAAAAGAATTAACTGGTCATCTTTATTCTCTATCCCATAATCTTTTAATTGTAATCTTAAAGCCTTGAATTTAGTGAAAAAATCCTAAAGGGTTTCAAAGTTGTTAGGACCTAGGCTAATGAGTTAATTTTTGAGATCATGACCTATCATTACATTAAGCTTCCTAAATATATTTTGTAAAATGGTCCAGACTTCATTGGGAGTCTTAGTAGATTCTATGTGAAAAAAGGAGATCAAGAGACATAATATCTCATAGGCTTCATCGCTATGGTTATACCACTTAACTATCTCTGCATCTATGCTAGGTTTAGTTTCATCACCCATGGTTATCTTATATAAACCCTTACTCCTTAGAATGGTTTTCATCTTTCATTTTAATTCATGATAGTAAAAAAGAGTTAGTGGGTTGATTGAACTTGAATCCATTTTAGTGCAAAAAATGGGTTGTAGTAGTGCAAGTTGCAATAGATATTGCAAAAAATAGAGAATGTGAATAAAATGTAAACTGACTAAAAATTAAAAAAAGTACACCCCACAAACTATGAGATGGTGAACCTCCTTCAAATGTTGTAAATTCATGCTTAAATTAAAATAGACTCAGATGATAGTGAATCTAGAGAAATCACTGTAATTCAAAAAGACAAGTTTTTACAAATAGGATGAGGACGTCAGACTGTACCAAAAATGCATTTAAGGAAGACTAGTACAAAGAGTGATCAATAGATAAAAAATAAATATTTTGAATGTGAGTGGGTTTGACCACCTACTAAACCGAACCTCACCCTCTCATCTTTGTCTAGTGAAAATATGAAAAAGTTTTAAATTTTTTTTATTTCCCATCTTTTAACAAGCTCACAAAAATATTTTTTTTATATGGAAAAAATAATTTAAAACATTTACAAATTATTGTTTTTAAAAAAAACAATAAAAAAAAGTACTCACCCTACCACCTTATAGTCATCACTTATGGCCAACCAAGCACTTTATAAAAAGACTTTATACCCTTTATGAAGTAATCAAACTAAAAGAATTTTAAAGTCAAAGATTTCAAATAGACTATAGTGCGTTATAAAAAAAATTATATACAAAAAAAGGTGTTTTGAAGTTAATTTTTTTGAAACACATTCATATCAAAGAAAGGGTTAAAACCATGAATTGTTCCTAAATGGTTTTTAAGAACCATTACATAAGAAGGATGGTTTTTGGATAATACCAGTTAAATGATTAAATAGGAGGGTTGAGTGGAGAGGTTGAGGGTCTGAGAATGGGTGTCAATGATGAATAGGATATACCCAAACCATTGATGAAGAATAATTAACCAAATAATTATAAACAAAAATGGGCTAAAGTTAAATCTGGTAGGAATGTAGTGCAGTCCATACGTTGATGGAAAGAATGTGTCATCATCTATATGCTAACCCAATAGATCAGGTCATGAGAGGAGGCCTTTTATTAGATTAGAACAAATTTTAGGTTATAGATCCTGATGAGACCATGAGATGGTGAACTGATAAATAACTAGTTTTCTCTCAATCTCCACTTGTAGTTATACAGGCCATGAGTGGTCGTATGGAATTTAATAACCAAGCCAAACCTTCTTATATAGTCACAAGAGAACCAAGACAAAAAACCCCTATTGCATGCACATAATAATACACCTGATTCTATGAAAAAAACCTACAATTTTTGAGATTTTTATTAAAGCCCCCTAAAATTTTTCCAAACCCTCACTAAAATCACCTTAAAAACATGCAAATAAACTCTAGATTTCAAATGTAAGCTAACAACTAACAAGACTAGATAAATGTTTATCAGGTTTGTTCTGATACCATATCATATTCTGATCTCAATTCAAATAATATGAATGCAATGGTTGAATGATCATACAAGACAAATCTAGTGCACATCACAACAAAGTTGCAACAAGATGAAATCACAAAGCAATCATATTACACAAGACAATAGATAAGAGTAAAGCCCAAACTTGCATTAATCCACACAAGAATAATATCTCTCATGCCTTACAAAATACAAGTATAACATGCCATTAAATAGGCTTATAAAAGGCATGAATCCACATCTATTTGGCAATGAGAACATAACTTAGTTGTCAGGTGAATACTAGACCCATGTGCAACATGCCAAGACCCACATGTAAACAATGGTTGCCAAATGAATTGTGCAACCATATAGACTATAAATAAGCATGTGTATGTGAAAATATGACCTCATAAATCATCACAAATGTCCACCTAAGCACAGAGAATAATACAATTGTAGTAAAAAACCTAAGGAGAAAAATTTACAATAACAATCAAAATTAGATGCCAAACTAAATAAGAATCCCATGAATTCATATATCCTTACTGACTTCATTATATTAAGGTAAATTTGGATATAAAATGGACCTCCTAAAAAATTAATTAATAATTTTTTTTATTTTTTTATTTTTAAAAATAATTTAAATCTAAATAATAATAAATTATTTAACTACATGAATTAAATGGGATCATATATATATATATATATATATATATATATATATATATATATATATATATATATATATTAAACTATTTTATCTCTAAAAAATCAAATTCACTTTTAAATAATTTTATCTTTTTAAAATTCATATTTTATCAATATAATTTACATTTATAAATAAGAGTAATTTAACTACAATATTTTTTTAATACATCAATAAATTATACTTTCTTTAAAAATATATACTTCTTTCTTTTTTAAAAAGCACGATACTTTCTAAAAGTTTCTTTTGTTTGTTAAAAAATATAATACCTTATAATAAAATAATCAAACACTAACATAATTATACCTTTTTATAATAAAATACAATTCTTTCCCAAAAAAGAATGGAATATTATCTTTTTCTAAATGAGAATAAATGCACACTTTTATCAAAATACGATTATTAACTAATAAAATCGTGATAATGATGGGATTTTGTCTAGAATATTATAAATTTGATTGAGTCCATATAATAATTCACATATATATGTTTGTTCGATTATATTTTGGTCAAGTTTAAGATTTTATTATTGTAAAAATATTTTGAATATATGTTTTACTTGTGTGGAATTAATTTTCATATGTTCTGTGAAATAATTTTTGTAAACTATTTGTTGTTAGTTATTCCCTCCATTGTTATTTTTTTCATCCATTATTCATGACACTTTTTAAATATATTTAAAAAATAATTAAGATAAAATTAAAAATATTATATGGTATATTATTTTTGTTACAAATATTTAATAAAATAAATTTACATGGAATTCATCATATAAACCCAAAAAAAAAAAAAAAAATTATTTGTTATATTTAAATAATAAATACAACACATATTATATATCATTTGAAAATAGAAAGAAACCCTTTTAATATTTTTTTTCAAATAAAATTATATATATATATATATATATATATATATATATATATATATATATATATATATAAAATGTATAAAAATAAATATTTAATATAATTGTTAGAAAATAAAATAATGTAATTAATTAACTATATTTTATTAATTAAAAAAATAAATATTCTAACACCCTTTGCTTAATAAGACCCTTTTCATATTATGCTTAGTTTAATTGAAGTACATTAAAAAGAATAGTGAAAGAAAATCTTTAAAACCAAAACGAAGTTTTACCATGATTGTATGGTGTATACTCAATGTGAGTGATTATCGAACATACCTATCATTAATTTTTTAGTTAAAAATTATTTATTGATAACTAATTTCTAAATGTTAGTATAATTCATAGTAGAAGAAAATAATATTAAAGATAATTTATGTATTTATTATAACCCTTTAATGTTTTTGATGGTAGGTTCAAAATTTAATAGTACATATAATACAACCTTATATATTTTTTATTATCTTTTCAAAAAAAATTCTTTCATATAATACAAATTTATATATTTTTTATTGTCTATTCAAATTTTCATCTTGAATCAATGTTTTTGACAGTTTATTCAAAATTGTATTTTTAGGTGTGACCTATCATTGAATTTTGTAAATTTATTTCCCCAAGGTTATTTGAGTTTCTCATTAAAATACTTTATAATTTACCCGCACCATCACTACCCAACTATCATTGAAGTTTGTACATGTATTTCCCCAAACTTCTTGAGTCTCTCATTGATATACCTTGTCATTGCCCCTCACCATCACTACCCAACTTATATTGATGTCTTTCACAATTTGCATGCTCTATATGGTCTTTCACTTCTCTACTAATTCATCATTGCTCAATTTCACCAAAAAACAAAACATCTCATCCTTGCATAATGCATTGTCAGAACATATGAAGAAAAATGCAACCTCATTTTTTAATGTCACCTTTATAAAAATATCAAAATTTTACTTCTTAATACTTTGTGAGTAAAATATTAAATAGGGTCATCAATCATGAGTTTTAAGTGTGATACGATTGGAAACTTACATTATTTTAATTTACAAATACTCATTTTACTATTTTATTATTATATAATATTAATTATACTCTAGTTAATAATATAATATTATAAAGTATTATAGTTAATATAGTTATATAATATATTTTATATGTAATAATAATATATATTATTAATAAAATTATATTTCATTTATAAATATTATACACTTGAGTACATAATAATACAAATGAGAACAAAAACAAAAATTATATTTTAAGCTTTTATTGATAAAAATCCTAACTTGACATGATGATAAAAATATGAATACATAGAATTAGACAACTTAGAGAATTATCCATTAAGTATATGCCCTGACAAGTAAGTGATGACTCAATAAATGTTAGTTATTAGTTGTCAAATTTTTAAATTTTTTATAATAATATGTCAGATTAAACCTTTTAATTTAGTATAATTTTATTTTTCTAAATGAAATGTATAATAATACCATGAATATAGAAATTAATTACAACAGTTGATGAATCCAAAAAATTATTTTTACTTTTATCTAATTTACTAAAACTCTCAAATACACTTTCCCTATAAACATTAAACCATTTCTGCCCATCTAAGTGAAGGAAAATAAATATATCTTCTTCTTTTTTCTTTTTCTTTTTTTTTGCTGATGATCAGAATTATAATGTAGGAAAATAAGCCATGCAAATCACATCATCTTGTCCTAGACATCAACAAAAAAATTCATAATATTATCTTAAAAAATTTCATCAAACTATTTTAAATCAATTTTGGTCACTTGTACAGATAAAACTATGTCCATAAAATTGCCTTGATCCACTCCCATTTCATGCATGGAGATTCTATGACACTTTATTTGTTTATACACAAAACTAAGAAATCATAGGGGTGAGATTAATCCACATGCTTGGTGTCAAGCATTGTTTTCAATGTTTGAAGCCCTTGATAGATCATAGATTAACATAATAAAAATTGATGGATCTTTTCCTCACACTATTATTCATTCAACCTATCTTTTCCTGGGGCCCACTAATAGTTCTCAATATGCCAAGTCACACAATAACCCGTGTCATCCATTCTATCAATCCTTTAAGTGTAAAAATTTAAATTTAATTAGAAAATTTTAACGTATTTAGTATAGTTCCCTTCACACCAGAAGTCAGATAGGTATTCTCCATTGGCATTAGACATGACAATCCAAAGTCTAAAAACATGGGAGAGCATGTGGATTCAATTTAATGTTCATAGACTTCATATCTTTATGATCAATTAGAATCGAAGTGCTTCTATGGTTTCTATTATGATAAGTTCTCAATCCAAAGAAATTGAGAACTTAGTACGAGAACTCCTCAAGTTCAGAGTTATTCGCTCTAGCACCAGCCCATATTCCTCCCCAGTGCTTCTTGTCCACAAAAAATATGGGTCGTGGCACCTTTGCATTGACTTTCGATCCCTTAACCACCTCACTATCAAGGATAAATTCCCAATTCCTGTCATTGATGAGCTTCTTGATGAGCTCCATGGGGCCAAATTCTTCTCCAAGTTGGATCTGCATTCTAGATATCATCAAATTCAAGTGCATCCTGATGACATTCCCAAGATAGCCTTCCATACACATGAGGGTCACTATGAGTTTCTTGTCATGCCATTTGGCCTTACAAATGCCCCTTCCACTTTTCAAGCACTCATGAATAAAATCTTTCGACCTTTTCTCCATCAATTTATTTTAGTTTTCTTTGATGACATTTTGATCTACAGTCACACATGGGCCGAGCATCTCCAACATATTGACAGGGCATTCCAATTGTTAGCCAACAATCAATTATGTGCCAAGCAATCCAAGTGTTCATTCTATCAAGATGAATTTGACTATCTGGGGCACATTGTTTTAGCCAATGGGGTTCACGTGGACCCAAAAAAAATTAGTGCTATGCAGAATTGGCCTCAACCAACCACCCTCAAGAGCCTTCATGGTTTCTTAGGCTTGATAAGATACTATCGCAAGTTCGTCAAAGATTATGGAAAGATCACGGCTCCTTTGACTTCCTTATTGAAGAAGGATGCTTTCACCTGGGGTGCAATAGCTGATCAGGCATTCATCCAACTCAAACAGGCTATGTTTAGTACACCAATTTTGGCACTGCCAGACTTCACCAAAACTTTCACCATCGAAAGTGATGCCAGTGGCATCAGCTTGGGTGTTGTTCTTCTCCAAGAGGGTCGACCAATTGCCTTCACTAGCAAAGCCCTTTCTGGCCATAATTTAGCTTTGTCTACATATGAAAAGGAAATGATGGCAATTTTACATGCAGTACAAAAATGGAGACCCTACTTACTAGGAAACCATTTTTGCATCAAAACTGATCATCAAAGTTTGAAATATTTCTTGGAACAGTAGGTCTCATCCCCAGCTCAGCAGAAGTGGGTCAGCAAACTCATGGGTTATGATTATGAGATCACCTATAAGAAGGGAAAAGACAATGTTGTGGCTGATGCTCTCTCAAGAACCTTCGAGGCCCAACCTTCCCTCTCTGCCATCTCCATGCCCATTCCTAAATGGTTGGAATCTATCCAACAAGGGTATGCAAATGATCCCTCCTTATGCCACCTCATTCATCAATTGGCCACTAACCCCTCTGCAATACCACATTATTCATGGGACGGTGCTTCTCTACGATACAAGGGTTGTTTGGTGCTTCCCCAAATTTTAGACCTACATCAAGCTGTCTTCTATGAAATCCATGCTTCCCCCTCAGTAGGGCACTCATGGTTTCTCAAGACCTATAAGCGGGCACGTCGACACTTCTTTTGGAAAGGCATGAAAACTAAAATTAAACAGCTGGTGGCCGAATGTGAAACCTACCAACGACACAAAGGTGAAACCACATTAACTCCCAGTTTGCTCGCACCCTTGCCCATTCCTACTAGGATTTGGATAGATATTTCCATGGATTTCATTGAGGGCCTCACTAAATCTGGGGGAAAGATAGTGATCCTAGTCGTATTCGATCGCTTCTCCAAATATAATCATTTTTGTGCACTCAGCCACCCATACACTGCCTCCATAGTTACACAAGTTTTCTTGGATCAGATCTTCCATCTTCATGGCATTCCTTCTTCAATTGTCTCAGATTGTGATGCCACTTTCACTAGCCATTTTTGGATGGAACTATTTCGTCGTACAGGCACACAGTTGAGAATGAGCTCTGGGTACCACCCACAAATAGATGGCCAGACCAAAATCATCAACAAATGCTCGGAGACCTTCCTTCATTGCTTTGCTTTAAAACAACAACATCAATGGGCCAAGTGGCTTCCCCTAGCTGAATGGTGGTATAATACCTCATACCACACTTCCACCAAAATGACTCCCTATGAAGCAGTTTATGGTCAAGCACCACCACCACTTCTTCCATATCATCCTGGCAGCTCACCAATTTAGGCAGTTGACACTACTCTCCAAAATCAAGATCAAATTCTCTGCACCTTGTGAGACAATCTCCAAATGGCATAAAACTGAATGAAGTAGCAGGCTGATCAGCACCGCTCTGAGTGTACCTTTCAACCTGGTGATATGGTCTTTCTTCATCTACAGCCATACAAGCAATCATCACTAAAACAAAAAGGGCACCAAAAGCTTGCTCCAAAGTTTTATGGGCCATATAAGGTTCTCCAAAAGATTGGGTCAGTTGCTTACAAGTTAGAGCTTCCACCTTCCTGCCAAGTTCATCCCGTCTTTCATGTCTCCTATTTGAAACAAGTTCTTGGATCCAACATCTGAGTGCAGACAGTTTTACCAGCACTTGATAATGAAGGCTCCATCCTTCTCGAGCCAGAAGCAATCCTGGACAGGCGCACCTACCAACTTTGATTTTGCTCCATCACAGAGGTATTAATCCAATGGCACGGCATGCAACTAGAAGATGCAACATGGGAACCACTCTTCTAGATTCAACAATAATTCCCACATTTGAAGCTTTGAGGGCAAAGCATTTTTTTAAGAGGGAGGGGATGTTAGGAACCTATGCTTTACCCGTATTAGTGTAATAATTTCTATGGATGCATATGCTTTGTAAGTCATCCCTTAGAGCTTATTCAAATTATCCCACATACAAGGGAAGTAGTAGTTGTTAGAATAGAGTTAGTATATAAGTAAGTGTTGAGGCTGAATAAAGGCATCCACGAATTCATTAGATTGAGCTTTCTCAAAGGAGGTTGCCCCCTCGAAGAGGCTTGCGATCAATATAAGCTTTCAGTGTTTCTGTTATTGGTAAGAGTTATTTCATTTTCACATATTTTGATTAAATCTATTGTAAAAGGTAATCTACTATAGGAGGTTCATCACACCCAAAATGATGTTAGTGATATGATAAATAAAATGGCAATTACTAGATAAAGAGGGAACATATAGAACATCATGAAAAATCCCATCATTAACTTCAATTGATCCTCTCCCACTAAGTTATATATCATCACCAAATAAGATGGAAGGCATAAAACAAGGTTCCATGGATGCAAACACATCATGTGATGAATCCATGTGGTGCAATGCTCCTTTATAATAACCCATGTGGAAGGATGGGATGTAACTAAAATAAGTGAATTTGCCTTATATTTTACTTCATACAATCTTTGGATTTATAATACTTTTGTGTTGATGAGCTCTGATTGGAAGAATAAAGGATATTTATGTTTTGATTCTCAAGCATCTTATTTAGTTGGTCAATATATTTCTTCATGTATTTCAGTCTATCATGTCCATATTTCTTTCAATACCACATGTGAGTTGCTCTTTCTTGAAATTTCATATTTGAAGAAGATGACACTTTGATTTTGACCCTTTATTTACTCTAGGTCTTTGTTTTATTTCTTCTCCTTATTACTATAAGTTTTCTCTATATCATGACTCATAATCAAGACATGTGATTTAGATGACTTTAGTGTACCCATTTGAATGAGCTTGTCTTGCTCCCAATTCAAGTTAATAAAAAATTCATCCAAGGATGGCATGGTCCATTTAGCTCCAAGGGAACATTTAGTGGCATGGAAGGTAAAAACAAATATATAATATTCGTATCCCAATTTAGAAAGGATGAAAAGAATCGATTGATCAATTTTTTATCAATGCCAGATAATTTCAACTATAACTTGATTGCTTTGAACTCTGTAAACATGTCTTGTATCATATCAAAGTTGCATGGGCTCAAAATTATGAACTCATTATCCAATTTATGACCCCTCATTCCATCCTTCTTTCCAAATATTTTATCTAATAAGGTCCATAGTTGATTTGGAGTTTTTATAGATTCGATATGAAAAGTCAAATTGGAAGACATAAACATACACAATAGAACATAGGATTCACCAAATTTATCATATGACTTCACATTATCTACCTCATGTGTCAGTTATATCTATGTACCCATCATGATTTGGTCTAATATTTTTTTCCTCAATAGGATTTGCCCTTTGACTTTCCACTCATGATAGTAGATTAGTATAAGAATAAGAATGGAACTTAGATCCATTATGTAAAAAGGAATTATGTGTTAAACTATGTGGAATTTAGAATAGTAATATGACACCTCCATGAATATGTAGACATTAAAATTTACAAGTCACAAAAATATGACAAATACTTAGATCTCAAAAAACATACACTTTTTAAAAAAATGGCACCTCAAAAGGAGTAACAGGATGAAAGTTATAACATTCAAATGTTTCTTTCTAGAAAAAAATAATATTGTCTAATTTGCATAAAAATTTTATTTGAAAACATTTTGAAAGATTTTTGATGCAACTTCTCCATAAGAAACTTATGCTATCTTGGAGCAAAGGTTAAGTAGTTTTTGATTGGCCATGACCAAGGACTTAACTCCCAATGACTAGGGGATAAGACCAAATTTAGTTTCACTCCCCATCTTAATTTTATTTCTGTGATTTAGTGTGTGTGGCATCATCCCCTAAATAACCCCTTTTATAAATGAATACTGTCAAGGGTGATGGGCCTAAATTTGATGACATAATCTTGTGTCTTTGTGTAGGTGAAGGCTAATTAGTTGCGCTTACCTAGCTATGAAAATACATGTGTATTATTAATTTTGTGTCACCGCATGGAATAGGGTCGAGAGGATTTATAAAAAATACAAAAGTCTAATTCTAAATATTGCATAACCTACATTGAAGCAGTTTAAAATGGCAAAATAACTTACAATAAAAAAACCCAAATATAGGAAAATCAAAATAACTTACAATAAAAAAAACCCAAATATAGGAAAATCAGTATGGCCTTCGACAAAACTACAAATAACCCACTTATTATTATTTTAAACACATAAAAATATTTTTAAAAAAATCCATTTTGAGAACTGGATGGTATAAAATATGTATATTTTTAAAAAAATACCTTCAAACACTCTAAAATGATGAAAATTTGATTGTCACAAACCTAGGGCATGCTTATAGCCAATCTAAAGGTTTTTAACCCTTTAGCATTCAATGACACTATTTATTTTTATTTATGATACATAATATGTATATATAGACATGGGTATATAAGAAATCCCACCAAACCTTTGAAAAATAAGATCAAGAAAATACACCTAAACAAGTTGAATGCTAGATCTCACAACAGGAACAATGGCATTTAGCTACTAGCAAAGCTCTGATACCATGGTAGATGACACCAAGATAAATTTAATATAAAATATTACAATTATATCATGTATGGAAAAGCTACATAAAATCTTAAAACCTTCAAGAGAAATAAACTTGACTTACAAAAGAGAACTCATACAAAGAGTAATTTCCATTAATAATCATTAGACAAAAAGTACATATGAAGGTTCCTTATATAGTTATAAAATATATAAGTCCCACCATCATCATCAATGTGCACTTATTTTCTCATAAGGACCTTTATTAAACCTAAACAATATTAACTAGACTGTGTAGATAAAACTTAATGGGATAAAAGTGTATACCAATAGGATTGTTATTGCCCATTAATTTTATTTTTCATTTTGTGTCTTTTGGAGATGGTTTTTCCACTCCCTTCATGTACTAGATTCATGTAATTTTTTATTCAATCCCATCAATCATTCTTGACCTCTTATGAACATTAAAATATAATCTAAACTAAATAAAATAAAACATTTAATAGATATTAAGGGTTGGAGGTACCTTCACTCATATAGAGATAAAAGAAAGTGATGAAAATAATGTTTGGAATAAGGTTTAATCCATAGTTCTCCATGTTTGAATGGAAAACATACAATTAACCAAATCCTAAATGGGAGATAAGCCCTGATACAAACAAACTAATAACAAAACCCAGACAGGGTTGAGCCATAATGTAAATAAATAACATTGTAAAACCTCACAAAAAGAGAAAAATAAAAAGAAAGAAAAATAGTTGTCCAAAGAAACCAACATGTATCCCTAATATACTATTTATTTCTTATGAGAATGAAGTTTCATATGATAAAAACAATTATTGGAAGAAGTTTTTCTATTGGATATTGGTTTCCAACCTTAATAATCATATAAATCAAAGCTCTTTTGATGAGAGTCAATATTAAATCAAGAGACACGTTCCAAAATAGAATCTACTAAATGTGAGGGACATAAATTTTGTAAATAAATTTTAGAAAGAAACATAAAAGACCCAAAATGATGTCATCCAAAATAGTACCCTTTAAACTAATGGGGACAAACCTTTTTAAATAAGAAGAAAACACCACAAGAAGTTAAAGGATATAAAAGAGGTGAAGCCTTATTAATGACCTTACCTATAGTTATAATAGTTGTAACATTATCCTTAAACTTTCCAAATAAAATCAAATGATCAATCTTAGTGTCTTTCCTCTAAGTTACATATTTGGCATGTTTTAACTTGATATTAGTGTGATCACTCAATTTATTTGGGTAGTTAATTGTCATATGCCCATGCAAAAACAACTTTTACATATAAAATTGGTTTTTTATAATCCATATGTTGAGTTCAAATTATATTAACAACCTTGATCTTTATTAATTATGGTAAACTATCTGAGTGATCCATAACAATACACATTTAAGAAAAGGTAGTCTACAAGTGATCACATGTTTCCAAAGCAAGTGAAATAAATTATCCAAGATTAATACCAATGGATTGGAGAGAAGGATCCTTCAAAAATTGAAGTGGTTAATGATGAAATCTACTAATTATGATTAAAAATTAAATAGTTCATAACAAAATTGAAATTAGGGTACCATATTTTCATGAAAATAAAAGATTTGTCCCGTGTCCATTAGCCCAAATGTAAAAATTAATCCATATCTAAAACTCAAGAGAACACAAAAATGAGGAAGCACTTGACATATGGATGGATGGAAAATGTGCTAGTAAGAAGGGTTTTCCCAGGCTTGGATATCCAAACATGTATTTTAACCAACCTCAACAAAAATTTATAAAAGTGAAAAATCATAGTGATTGATGAAAATCAGGCTTCGTATTTAAACACCTCATCTCCAACTCAACCAGAGGGACATCAAAATATGTTTAAACCAATCTCATATATCCCCTTATAAATGGCATAGCAAGGTCAAAAATTGAAGGTGAAACCTATAAATAATAAGAATAGAAGATAAAACATAGAGTGGAAATTAGATACCAATGCTCACCATCAAAAAAAATACCCCCATAGATGCACAATTTATGCCCTATAGTTGCAAGGAACCTATGATGAATAAGTAATGCAAGAAAATGAAAACAAAACTCTGTGAAGACTATGGGAACTATTCTTAGCTTAGGAATTATCCATGTAGGGTATAAAAACCATTAAGGGTGATGACATAGTCATGAGTAGGCAAAGTGAAGGCCTAAAAATGTAGTGAAAGACACTCGAGTTTACTCAAATGAATGTAGCATATGGTGATACCCTTTTGTTGAATTTAATCTATAATTTAATAATGATCACACTTATGCATATAAATATGATTAAATTTTAATGTGACTATAAAACTTCGTAATTCATAAAAATATAGTAATAGTTATTAATTCACGTGTAAACAACAGATTATAAGGTCATGTAACCAACTGTTATGACCATCAATAACACATTTGAAACAATAACAATCATTGAAAATAAAATATATCTAATTAACTCTTCCATTAAAACATATTTATTAATTTTAGATGTGGTCAAATATACAATATTTTAATGTTTCTAGAAGCATTAAGGATGAGACTTTCTATATATTCAAAATATGTTGGCATTTTTATTTTAATTTATTAGTTATGGTAAGTACTTAAAATGTGATTCGATTTAAAATATTAATATTTATTTAATATTTTTATATTAACTATATATAAATTTTTGAAAAATATTATATATTTTTGATATATTTTTATGTGAAAGTAAGTTTAAACTTCTCACACATATATTCAGCACTTTAATAATTTATTGTACACATGTTTTTATACATCATTCATAAATATGATTGTAAAATTTTATAATACATTACATAATACATCTATATACAATCATAAAATAAAATTAATACTAATAGATACTACGATATTATAATAATGCATATTTTCAATAAAAAATTAAAATTGCAATAATTTCTTCCAAACTTTATGCCACAAAAATTATAGCATTTAGTGCATTTATTAAGTTCTATTTGAACCACCCTCCATTAAAATTGTGTGCACGATATTATAATAATGCATATTTTTAATCAAAAAATAAAAGTGAAACAATTTCATCCAACTTTATGCCACAAATATTGTAGCATTTAGTGCATTTATTGAATTCAATTTGAACCACCCTCTATTAAAATTTTGTGCCTAATAAAACATAAGTTTTATACAGTTTTAAATTCGATCCATTAACATGAGAAATATAAGAAATTCAAAATTTTAATATAGAATTCTATTCATCATACCAAAAAAAAATTAAAATCCTCGAAGGAAATGACTAAGTATACAATTCAATCAACATCAATAAAAACCAACCAAAAGGATGTAATTTTTTTTGGTAAATGGGATACCATCTATCTTTAAATTAAAAAATATAGGGAAAATAATGTTTGTGTTTCATAGCACATGTATCTTTTGAAATTGAAGATATTTTCACATTAGATGTCAAATTTTACCTTTTATTTCAAGAATAAATTTTAAGATATACTCCATTCTATTTTATTCTGAGTTTAAAGTCTTGAGTTATTGGCATGTAAATAGTGATAAATTTTACAACCCATACGTAGATGTAGATGTTATCATTATTATCTTCATATTTACCCACCTAAAATAAAATAGGAATAACAACATTGATATGGTACTGTAATTATAGTTATTATTAGTTTTTTGTGATTTTAATGTAAAAATACATTTTTTTACGAGTTACTTATTCACAACCAAATATAACCTCATTAAAGATGATAATTTTATTTTTATTTAATCTTAAATGTAATTAATTCACTGAATGATACCTATAATATTCCAAATGGGTATGGAGGTAAATCAAGGGCCTTACACTTAACTCTAGTTATGAAGATCTCCATTTGCTCCACCTTTTGTCTAGGGTAGTTGCCGGACCACTATAAAATTAGTAAAGGGAGGCCTGAAACTCCTTTTATGTCTAGGTTGGTTCATGATTCAATCAAAATATGGATTTTTTTTAAATATTGGGTTCCCTAGGAGATCATAAAAAGTTTTTTGGAGATGTGGGCCTCGTGTTTCTTCATCCTAGGATGGTTTTCATCCCATTTAAAATTGATGGATGTTTTATCTTTCTTGGTTTTAACACTGGAATGGAGGCCTGGACCTTATTTTATGTCCAAGATAGTTCTTGATCCATCTAGAATTATTCCTTCAGTCCCTTGGGGACTGGAATGGTATCCCAAGACCTGGGTCCATTTTTTGTCCAAGATGGTTTCCTATCCAACAAAAATTAGCTAGTTGCTATACCAATGAAATGGGGTATTGACACTTCTTTTGTATGTTCATAATCTAATCAAAATCAGTGGTTAATTCTTAAGGTTAGGTTCTCTTTATACTTCTACTCAGTTGTTTCTATCGAGGAGTAGACCTAGGCCTCCTTTGGTTTATTTTGGTGGGTTCCTTTTTATAATCCTGGTCAGTTGTTTTTTACTAGATAAAGACCCAAACCTCCTAATGTGTGAGAGGCTAGTTTTCACACCAAGTATCAAATATGGGGTTATCCTAATCTAAACTATTTTCAATAAATAATAAATAAGAACTTCCAATCAATGTAAAACATTGTATTTAAATAGAAATTGAACCAATAAACTCATAAAATAAAATAAATTATAACATAATCAAATATATAACATAAAAATAAATGTCACGCACATAGTAAGTGAAGGAAGATAGAGGACCAAAAAGATGAATTAAAAATAAAACAACCATAAGAACAAGATAAAAATATTTCTTAAGTTTAAGTAAAAATAAAACAACATTAATAACAACTTTTTAAAATTTTGCCTTGCCTTGATCTGTTGCTTCTAAAAATTAATTATCTCTTAAGAAAATATTTTCAAAAATATCTCTAATATCAAATAAAATATGATATAATCAAGTTATATGGTGTTATTCACCACTATCTAAAATCCATTGATTCTCATTATAAACAAACAATGTAGCATATAAAGAAATAACTTAAAATTATGTTCCTAATTATGGTGTTGAATATTCTAATGAATTTGATTATATTTGTTATTTTTTTTATTTTTAAAAAATTTATTTTCAAATTTATCTTTTTTAAATTAAAAAAATCATTTTATTTCCAAAGTTATCACATAGATTACATTTCCCATTAAATTAAAAATATATATTTTTATTACTAGATTGTTGGTTCCTACTTGATCTATTAGAAAAATTAGGGTAAGATTATTTTTTTTATTGTTCTTAGAAATAGGTTTGAGGGAGAGAATTTTCTAAGTGGCATTTAGAATCAAAATTAGGCATCACTTGCTCTTCTTGAATCAAAAGTGTGGGAAGAGTAGTGAGGTTAGGGATATCTTACTCTGTTTGGTATTTTGATTTCAGAATTAAAATAAAATTATGATTTTTTATGAATATTAAATTGAATAATGAAACATAACAATTGATCTTCAATTAAATTATATTTAAAACCATATAACAGAGCTTTCATATTCTTAATTTTAGAAAGTAAATTAACAACCTTTTCATATCCTTTCATAGGTGTAGTAAGCAATTCAAGATTCAAATTATTAATCTTAAAGAGATGAGTTCCCTTATACATATAATCAAGGAGTTTACAAACATATCTTGGATACTATTAATTTTAAATATCAAGTATAAATTCATCCTTAACACTTTGTAAGATAATTGACATAGATTCTTATGACTTTTGTTGAAACACATTTGAAAGCTCAAGTGTAACTTGTCATCCTAATGAGGCTTTTTCCATCCCAACAACTATGTTCAATAGCTTTCATACCATAAGTTACACTTTAATTCAATTTTTTCATATATAATAGTTAGTACCATTAAGCATTTGAGATTTATCAAGCACGAAAATAGGCAAAGCCATAACCTTTCCTTTAAACTAGACACTTCAACACTAAACAAACTTTTAAAATGACCTTTTTTAAGTGATTTAATATTTTATTTGATAGTAAATTAAATTAATATTTTAAATAAATAATAATTAATCAAATTAATACTAAAAAATAAAAATATAAAATATAAAAGATTATGATAAAATAAGGTGTCACGAATGTTGTAAAAATCTAATAATAATTATTAATAATGATATAAAAACTCTAATAAGAAGTTTAAAATAAATAAAAACACCACACCAATGCATCCAAAATGTTCCAAAGTGTAGTAAATGACTTGTTACATGATTGTGCTTAATTTTCAAAAATCCAAAAACAAAGGTTGAAGTTACACTAGTATTTTGAACATGATTTACACAACACACAAACCAAAAAAGTCTTTTAACTAATTAATTTGAAAAATAAAAAATTTAACTTGACCAAAAAAGAAAAAAAATAGTGGGTTTTGATCACTAGACCTCTTCCTTACAAGTTTTTACCAAAATTACAACTACCAACCCATCTAGTAGATTGCTTAGGATTTTATATACACTAATTTTTTTTCAAAAAATATATGAATTTTTAAAATAATAAATAGATATATAAATATATATTATGGTGCATCTAAAAATAATAGTATTTTTTTTAAATAATTACTTTTTCATTAAAAACTTAAAAATTGAAGGTGAAGGCCACAAATTTTGCATGGAAAATTATATATATATATATATATATATATATATATATATATATATATATATATATATATATATATATATATATATATATATGTCAGAATAGGCTAGTAGGTGATCTTCTAGTAGAGCGAGCATAGGAGTATTCTGCAATAACAATGACCCTACTTGTATTTAGAAATATGCAAGAAGATGTGCAATAATTCAAGGATGTATTAAAATATCTTTCTTACCAATTAGTTGCTTTATTACAATATCCCGGTGAAGAGGAATATAAAGGAGTGGGGGGAGTTAACTCAAAGGAAAACTCATAATTATACTAGGTGTAACTCAATTTGGAACTCATAGTGGAACTTAGTTAAATATTGAGTGGAACTCACCCTCTCACCCACTTAACCTCTTATCACACCTAAGTAAGTTGAAGCTACATGTGTATGGATTATCCATTTAGTAAGTAAATAGAATAATGAATATCCTAAACCAACACCCCCACTTAAGTGTAGCTTAGGTGGGTAGAGAAAAAAATATGGGTCCCATAAACAAGGCCTGATGAGGTACCCATGTACAATTAAATCACAACAAGTAAATTAAAATGGGAAAACCCAAAGGCAAACCCCACCCCCTCCGAAAGAGAGATAAGGAGAAGAAGGTATGACTAGAAATCACACTCCATTTAGTAAGTAAATGGAATAATAAATATACTACACCAACATCCCCTTAAACATAGCTTAGGTGGGATGTAAAATTGAGTCCTGGAAATGAGGATTGATGAGGTACCCAAGTACATAGTGATATCCTAGTATCCTATAAAATATGAAGGATGTGTTCCTCCATAAAGAAGAGAGAAGGTATGCATAGAATGTCTAATGGTGAATTTTGTATTAGGTCCCTCTACAATAAATTTGATCTATTCCTTTTGGAAGAAAGAAACCATGAGCTATAAAACTATTGAATTCCCACTCAAGTGGAATGTAGATAGGAATCATGATGTATATCTCTAAAAAATGCTCAAATGTCTTTCTACTAATGCTTGAATGTGCAAAATTATGATTAGATATCATAGGACTAATTGTAGAAGATGGAAATAAATAAACATATAATGAAGGGGAGAGAATATCTAAAAAATAAGATAGAAATGGAACATTCACCAAAAGAATGTCCATGGGAAGAAGAGAGCAAGGGTCAACAACCATTGAAATTGAAGATTGGTATTCAAATGAAGTACTCAAATTTGCAAGATGAATGTCCATAGGAATATATGAGTCATCAATGCTCCTAATGCATATACTCTCACTATAATTAGTAAAGTCATTTGAAATCCAAGTCTTTGAAGGCTCTAGAAGAATAACAATCTGTACAAGAACGAATATAGAATATGTAATGAGACAACTAAGGTTTGGTAGAATTGCATCATATAGTGTGAGCTTGATATAAGGAAGAAAAATTTCCACAATATATTTATCATCATAAGAAATAAAATCATGAGGGAAGAGTATACTAATATCATAAGAGACAATAGAAAGTGAAGGATGAGGTGTGACATAAATCTTAGTAGGATCATCGAAAAGACTCTATAGTATGCTCCACATGGCAAAGAAGATCCATGAAAAATTGTAGTAATAGAGTAGAATAAACCTTATCACAAGTATTATCGTACTTATCTAACCTATCATGATTATTGGGTGTAGTATTCTATCCATATAGGAATGGAATATGATTCTTATGTGTTAGCAAGTATTCCATGTAATCACACCATGGATTATCTCAAATGGGGTTGACATGACTGAGAGAAGACACCAGGGAAGTGCATAATTATACAAAATACTCTACAATGAACCCATAAAGCATGCTCATGAATGGGACATCAGGCACAACCAAGAATGCATCCAAGTGAGTAATCATTTAGGGAGTAAGGGAAAATAATGGTGCACACTCTAGATATGGACTCTGGACTAAATCAAAAATGAGTCTATATAGATGAGAACAATCAGTGCATGAAGTATATTGTAGAAAGTACTAGGGTCCATAACTCCCTGAATATGACACATTATAACTTTAGTTCATTATACAAAATAAAGTATACCAATGTAAAGACTACCAAAAACCATGCACTTTTGAAAATAATGGAACTCAATTCTAAGTTACAAATCAAAAGTTATAGTAAAATAAATCTTTGTCATTGATGGCCTATTTAATTAAATTTTCACAAAAAATTTAAATGCTTGACAGGTTTAAACACAAAGCATGCCATATAACCACTCATTAAAATCGATAGGAAACCCTATACCTCATCACAACTACTAAAGTCAAAAAACACTTAGTCCAATCACCCCTAAATGTAATTTTATCAAAAAATCATTATATTAAAGGTTTTAATTTTAAAAAATTATAGATATTTTTAAATTAACAATTAAACAATAGTGAAATTTTTATAATAAATTAGGGAAAATTTTTAAGTTTTCAAACTTTGAGAAAGGAGAGGTAATAAATACCACCACTTATAAAAAAAGCCCTAAAAATATGGGACCAATATCACCATGAGAGAAATTGGAGTAGGTATGCACTCTCCAAGGGAGAACTCAATAGAGAGGCACCACAATGAAAATAAATATAGGTATTTTCATTATGTTGCTACTCTTTAAGGGTTTAATTTTTTGAATAAAAATAGTTTTGGTCTGAGGATGGACAATAAGTGCATGGTTAATTTTTTTACTACTGCTATATTTCTCATCCCAGTCAAGCACAAGATTTCCAACATCATAACTAAGAGTTATTAAAAATACATCTTGGCAATCCTTTCAAAACCTAGAAAATGAAGATGAAAGAGGTTACACAATGTTGCATTAAGATAAAAAAAATCTCCAACAAGATCAACAGGATCAAAAAATTTATGTGCCACTTAGTTTAGACCTATGTGTAAGTGGACATCCTTCTATAGGCCACCCCATCATTTAACATACAATGAATTTTACTAAAAATATGCAGGCCTATTAAAAAATGCCAATGGAAGCCAAAAGAGATAAGATCGATTCTCTTATTTCTTCCTAGCCATGACCTCCTCCTAAACCTCTCTTGAGCCTCTCACAAACCTATAAATATGACTTTGTGCCTCCAATACCCTTCTCTTTTATTGGTGCTAGAATAGATGATGCCAAAGCTGAGTCAAAATGCATCTTATTCACACTCTATTTTGGCTACCACTTGCCTTCATCCTTCCTCAAGCATTCATCTTGACATGCAATAACAAGTAGATGACCATTGAGATGTTGAGGGAATAATAGAATTAGGCAAAGGAATAAAGATATGTGATGTAGATGGGATGTAAATATTGAATGTAGTACCAAAAACTTTTCAATGCTTTAGGAATCTCTATATCCTGATGAAAAATTAGACCTATACCAAACGCCTTTCAAGAAGAAGAGTGAAGCCTTTACGAATTTCAAGGTTTCTGACCATCTTATCGTCACCTAGGTAGGGAGGCCTCTTTGACTCTGGCCCTCAAATTGAGGGGATATTCAAATCAAAATAATTATTGGCATTATTGAAGCAAAATGACATCAAACAACACATGACTACTCTCTATACACCCCAATAGAATGAAAGTATAGAGTGACACAATCATTTATTCATGGAGATGGTTCATTGCATGCTTTCTACTATAAACTAAGAGGCACCATTCTTCACAAACGTAGTTTAGATAACCATATATCTTCTCAACAGGGCACGTACAAAGATCTTGAAAGACAAGACATGAGACAAGGTATGTAGTGGTAACCTTTGATATCCCATCTTAGAGTGTTTGGTTGTACATCTTATATGTATGTCCCATCTAAAAAGAGGAAGAAGATCAAACCAAAGACAATCCAGTTACTTTTATTGGGGTATAATACTACCTCAAAGGCATATTATCTCATGGATCTTAAGATTAGAATATTTATTAAAGTTGTGATGAGCAATCATTCAACTCATTACCACAAAAGGTTTCAGAACATACCATCTCTCATAGACTGTTCCCATAGTTAGATGATGAGAATGAATAATTTCCTCTCAAAAAAGGTGAGCTGTAAGAAGAATTATTCATTGATCTTGGAAATTTGGAAGATAATTCTTCATTGAATTAGTATTAGCATCAATGGCCAAAATGAGTAGAAAGTACCATTAGGAACTCACACCTAAATTATAATCCATATACTTCATCAATAAGAACACAAGAAATCAATTTTTTGGAACACAAGAAGAACTCAAATTTCTTCTTGCAAGGTTAGACAAACTCGGACTATGTTATATCTATTGATGATAGGCAATCAAATTCAAGATATATGTTTTATCTCGAATCTAGAAAAAAATTATGGATTAGTAAGAAGTAATCTATACTTGCCCTCTCTCCATATAGGAATAATATTGTGTCATAAAATGAGATGTGTATGAAGTAATTTGGTTATGTCACATTCTGTCTAACATAGAGATTCCTAAAAATCAGCCACCAATTTTTTTTTTTGCAATAATTAGGGTGTGTTGAATCTTTTCAAGAATCCAATATTTCATGAAATAACAAAACACATTGAGGTTCATTGTTACTATACTTGTGAACATGTTTTGAACCACCACATTCAACTCTAATACTACCCAACAGATTCACATATAGCAGCTATACTCACCAATCACTTGTCAAGGTGAAATTTGATCTGTTTCAGAGGTATATTTGTAAAAACAATTTAATAAACGGAGGAATGTTAGCGTACATTTATGTTTATTACATTTTTATGTTAATAAATAATTTATTTGTTTGATGTTATGTTTAGATAGTTATAGTTATTATAACCAATTCTAATTTGTATATATTCTTGTGATAACTTTTTGAATAATATCAAAGCATTACATTGGGTTCAATTTAATGTCTTATTTAACCCATTACTTGATGGGTTTCACACGAATACAAATTTAGGGCATATTGAGCCCCATGAACCTAAGTGCAACAACCCAATGTGATTTGGGACTCAATATGACCTAATTGAGTGCCTAATATAATCAATCAGTTAATTGGTTACATTAGAGATGTGATTAGGGCACATCAAGCCTCATAATTCTAATTGTGACAACATAATGTGATTTAAGATTCAATCTTCCCTAATTGAGTGCCCCATATAAATAATCACTCTATTGGTTTCATAGGTATGCAATTAGGGATAATCAAGCCCCTTAACACTATTTTAAATAACTTAATGTGATTTTGGGCTCATTATTCCTTAATTGAGTCTTTCATATAACCAGTCACTTGAATGGTTACATACATGATGATAATACAGTTTATAGAGGCCCCTAACCATGATTAAGATAATGTAATATGATTTGGGAATTGATAAATCTAAATAGAGTTCTCGTTTCAACCAATTATTTGAATGGTTGTATGTGGGATGAAGTTTATGCATATTAAGTCCCCTCAATCTAATTATGATAACCTAATGTGATTTAGGGTTTGATATTCTGTAAGTGACCCATATAATGAATCAATTTATTGATTGTTAGGGAATAAAATTAAGGAAAATTGATCCCATTAACCCTAAATATGAAAACCTAATGTTATTATGGGCTCAATATTCCCTAATCAAGTGTTCCATACAACCAATAACTTTATTGGTTATATGGGGATGTAATTAGGGATTATCAAGTACCCTAACCCAAATTTTGACAAAATAATGTAATTTGAGGCTCAATATTCCCTAGTTGGGTAAACCATACAACCAATCAATCCATTTGTTACATGTGTAAAAAATTAAGATGATATATCCTCTAACCCTAATTTTAACAATCTAGTATGATTTTTGCTCAAAATGCCCTAGTTGATTTCTACATATAACCAATCACTCAATTGCTTGTGTGGGGGATAAAAATAGGGTTTAAAAATCCCCTTGTCCATACTTTCAAAAACCTAATATATTTTGGACTTGATGTTCTCTAATTGATTTCCCTATTCAATAAATCAATTTATTAAATAGATAGGAAAGGAAATTATGGATATTTATCCCCCTAAAAAAGATCATGATAACCTAATGTGAGGGATGTACTTAGTGATTATTAATTCTCATAATCCTAATTATGACAAAAATGATATTTTTTAGGATATAATATTCCTAAGTGACTACCCCATTCAATTGATCACTTATTTGGTTACATGGGAGAGGAAATTAGGGAATATTGAATCCCCTAAACCTAATTATGATAATTTAAAGTTATTTGTGGCTCAATAATCCCTGATTATGTGCCCCATAAAAATATTCATTTTATTATTTTTGTGGGGATGTAATTATGTCATATCAAGCCCCTTAATTCTAATTGTGACAAACTAATGTGATTTAGGACTAAATATTACATAATTGAGCGCCCTATACAACCAATCATTCTATTGTTTGCATGAAAACCATAATTATGGCTTATTGAATCCTTAAAACCATAAATTTGGACAAACTGAACCCTAATAAACATTGTGATCATAATTAGGTTCACAAGGCTTAGTTTACCATAATTGACCCCATTTATAAAATTGATTGAACCTAATTTGTTATAGTTTGTTACAATTTTCTTACACTACTAAATATTGGTAGATTTGGGGATAATTTAACCTTTTATTGATCTTAAATGGTCATAACTAGTCTAAATAACCTATGTTAGTATTATAATGGTCAATTTGGGGATAACAACATCCAAATTACCATAATTGGATTAAACTAAAAGGCTAGAAATCATTTCAAAATGCCTCAAAATCTTTAAAATGACCATTAATTTGACTAAAATAAACACTAGGTTGATAATTTATAACATAAAAACATTGGTTTCAATCGTTATATTCTAAAAATAACTAAGTACTAAAAAAAATGGATTTTAAAAAAGTATCTTCTAGACTGTAACTTTTACAACTCTAAAACCAATTTCAAAAGACCTAAAATGGCCCTACTTTCCTATATGCAGTAGAAAATTATTATATTTTTGTTTGATAATGGTAAAAGTAGGGTTTTAAAATGGGCCCACCCTTTTACAATAGAGAAAAAATTATAGATAAATCAAACACAAATAAATACCTTTACAATTAAAAAATTAGATAAAAAGCACAAAAGCTCTAAACAAGCTGCAAGCCAACAAAAATCTAATAAATAAAATAAAATACTAAGACTCTTATAAAGAATTATATTTTTCAAATTGAAGGGTCATATTCAAAGGTTCATAGTCCTTAAAATGACATTTTCTCTTGTTTTTAACCACCCACACACACACACACAAAAGATGGAGAACTACATCTTCTTGAGGTCCCTTTTTTGGGATATGTAGGTGGCACTAGTTCACATGGGATTTTTTTCAAGTTTGTCTATTCTTACTTCCTCATTTTTTCCACTATGTATTTGATATTTGTATGGTATGTGTGCAAGGATTCACTAGGGTTTTAGAGAGGAAAATGAAATACATAGGCTAGATTATGTGATCTCATATCTATGATAGGTTGAATTCCATCTATAGTTTGGTCCATATGGAATATTAATTTACACTTTTGTTTCAGGATTAGCCTAGACAAAGCCAATCCATAAGGATAACATAATAGTTCACTCTATTCTTAATCTACTAGGCTTATCTTATGAAGGCACAATAGTAACACAATAAAATTGAAATGTGTTGTAGCCAAATTGAGACTCATAAACAACCCTCTATAGCTATGTGTACCCCAAATAGATAAGTGGCTAATTTATGTTTGAAATTTTTAATCAAAACCTTAGTTTTTTAGTATCATATATTTGCAATAAAATTCATGATTGAACATACATTTAATTATTAATTTACTTTAATCAATTTTTTTCATATTATATTAAACTCCATCAATGACAAATTTGATCAAACATATTGGTTAACCCATTTTACTTATCAAGCATATCCAAACCCTAGGGATTTTCTTCAAAAGATTATAATATTAAGGTTTAAAATCAAATATTGATTCCCTTCTTATGTTGGAATGTCTATTAGCATTAGTTCTCATTTTTTGTCTTATTCTCATTTTAGTTATTGAAAAATTTAAAATTACTAACAAGGAATCTCTTATCCCTAATTCAGTCGATGCATTTATAGCCATTTCTTATCATTATAATAAGCAATGGAAAAATTACCAAGATTGTTTGCTAGATCCCAATGATGAAAATTATCTTATTTATAGTGATGATGGTGTTTATTATTTTCATGATGTTAATGATGAATATTATGCTACTGATGATTAGATTTTTTAAGGAAGCTAGTGTAGATGCATGTTCTTTACCTACTCCTTCCATTATATCTTTGACACACAAAGTGGAAAATTTAATAATATAATTATAAATGAGCCTCTTTTTGGTGATGTTTTATATGATAATACTCCTAGGTTATCAGAAATGTTGGTTACATATCTTTTCAAAATTGCACAATATAAAGATAATAATGTTAAAATTCCATTGCATGAGGGAAATTACAATAGTACATCTAAAATATTGCATTGTACTTAGATGATTATTCCATCTACATATGATAATGATGTAGCTAAGGTTAAAATTCCCATGTATCTTCTATCCTTTCTTCATGTTATATTGAAAACGTTTTTATATTTCAAATGTTCATAATGAAACTAGTATTCCTTTCAAATGTGATAACACTCTAAACAGGGTATAAAATTTAACTATTTCTCTTTCCTTGTAATTTTATCTAATAATTATGTTTCAATTTTAGATATTGGTAATGAAATTAAAATTTTCATTCTTCTTTCATGTAATGATTCTTTAAATGACATTGTAATTATAAATACATATCTTAAATGCACTTTTAGTGAACATGAAAGTGTGGTTATTTCAAATTTTGATTCTACAAGTGAAAAATATTATAATCATGATGTATATTGGAATAATGATGATTATTATCCATATAGTGAGGACAAAAATATTTTTATTACACCTTTTATTAATTCTTTCTTGCTTGCCTCTCATGTTGATAATAATCGTATGTTACATTATAAATTAAATGATAGTATACTTAGTGATAATGACATTAAAAATAATAATAATAATAATAATAATAATAATAATAATAATAATGTTCTATATTTTCTTTCAAAATATAAAATAAGTGAGCATGTTTATTCTATTCATAATACAAATAGTTTTATTTCTTTCAATTGTTATATACCTTTGTAAACCAAAGAAATAGTGTACCAATAGCCAATATCAATACTAAATTTTAAATATTAAACAAACCACTCAAATAAATTAACATACCTTCACAAGAAGTTATCTCCTTAATGCATGTTTTTGGTGATTTAAAACATAAGTTACATCAACTTACATTCTAAATTGAGGCCTACCATTCTTGGTTCGATTTCAATGTTATCCATGGTAACCCAATATTGTGGAAACTCTTTAACACGCCATTACCATGTGATATAAAAATACCAACATTTTATAAATTCAATGGAAACGGATATCCTTAGTTACATATAAAATTTTATAGAAATGTTATGAATTATTGCAATGGAAGTTTGATATTATTACAATTGTTTTCCAAGAATTTTTAGGAAGGATAACTAAATTGGTTTCATCATTCACTCCCTAATGGGTCGTTACATACATATTTTGAGTTTGAAGAAGTCTTCCCCATGAACTTTATTTAGAACAAAGGACCTAGAGTTACATATGACCAATTATCATCATTACATCAGGGAATTTCAAAATTAGTTTATGACTCTATCTTATGGTTAAAGGCATGCATGAAACAATTAATCTATCAACCAAACATTTTGGAGACACAATATAATTTTGGTATAGGTATCATTTCTCCTCTTAATTAAAAATTTTATGCAAAAAATCTAAGTCATTTAAACATATTTGTTATGAGACTCACATTAGAAAATAAATTTGGACTCACACAACTAAACAGAGAGGCATATTTTTATATTTAGTTTTTACCACTTGAGTCATATTTTTTTTTCAAGAACCTAATCCACCTTGTCCCAAACTTCCATATAAACCAAAAAATAAAGTGTTACATAAATTCAAAGAATTAATTTTAAAATAAACTCTTATAGTGACTAAGACACATTATGCCACGAGACAAACTATATATTGATACATCAGGAGATAGGCATAATGACATTATTATGAAATTATTGGGTAGGAAGATGATTAAAATTCCTAAAAATCATTATCATCCATGAAATCAATTGGAAAAAATCATAAATTGACCTTATCACATTAATGTTCATTTGGATAATGATTATTGTGCACTTAGAGGTAAGATTGAGTAGTATGTTGATAAAGGTATGATTAAATTTACTAAAAACACATCTATATAGCCTTATCCTCATTCTAAAAGATCACATTCTACCATGACTAAGTTATCCCAAGGCCTTCTTATTTAGGAATTAATGGTTGCTAATTGTGTTACAATAACAACATCTAGAGAACATCATGGGAGATTCGTTGTATCTCTAGTTTAAAAAAAATGAAAGATAATATAGAAATATAAGAAAATTTATAGAATTGTTTTTATACAAGGAAAATAGAACTAGTCAATAGTGACAGCATGACAACTAATAAATATTTTAAAAATAAATAGTACACATATTTATACTACAACTATACATAAAATAGTAACACAACTAGAGTATAGTCATTCAGGGGTACAACATGATCAATATGGTTCAAAGTTATTATTCAATTCAAGTTGGTTAGATGATCTTGTAGGGTCAACATTGTTCTTATATTATTCTCAGATAGCCACAAAAAAACTCCACTTTTAACATTCTAGCATTTACATTTAACATAAACACATACATCCTAAAAGTCTATAATAAAAAATCAATACAATCATAAAAAAATTATATATACAAAAATATCTCATATTCAAGTATATACAAAAAAAATTATATGATGAGATAAATAGTACATCACTATATAATAGGAGTGTGTTCTATAGGACCTTCTTCATACATGTCCACATCACCCATGACAACTAATAAAAGATACCTTTAACTAGAAGCCCTAGGATCAACTTGTGTACTAGAGCATGAACTCTCTCTCCTCTATTTATCTTAATAACAAATAAATCATGCATATTCTATAAATGGACATACTCATCCAAAAACCTAGGACCTAGACCAACAATCAAGTTTGATGGGGCAATATGTAGTCTCACCACTTCAAATCTCATCTCATCTCACTCTATCATATCTCAAACATAGTAACATTGGTAATTATAAGTTGATAAAATAGAGGCATTTGAGCACTAGAAACTATTGTATCCTTCTTAATAATACCACCATTCAATACATTATTAAGAACATGTCATGTCAAATCATAAAGTGTAAACTCCATCATCATCACCTGAATAATCACATAACTAACAAGAATTATATATTATTAAATAAAACATGAAAAAATGGACATATAAATAATAAATAATTCAAACTTACCATAATTATAACCACCTTCACAATCTATGGGTCTAACACATCCTCAAAAACTTTATCTCCTCCACCTAGGAATAATTGGGCCCACCAATGTTGTGTCCACCATGTGATATATCCATTTTTACACCCCACATCATCTACATATATAATCTATGTCACAATATACCTCTCATCTTCTAGAATGGGAATGATATCTATCATAGATGGCCTATCCCTATCCCTGAGTCTCATTGGATCCCAAATTCTACATGCCCATATCCATAAAGTTCGGAGCACATATTGAAACACCTAAAACTATAATTTAACCCTATAATAATAGAATCAATACAAAACATTAGGCCATCAATCATGGTACAATAACTCACATAGATATAGCACATCTATGCCCCATAATTTATCCACCTAATGAACCCTCTATATTGTCTAAGAAAATGGAGTCAACATTCAACTCATTAATAACTGCTTATAATAGATAGTTATTCTATCTTTAACATGCCCTATAGTAGTCCATCTCAATCTAAATACCTGTAAATAAAATAATCAGTGTATGGCATCACCATTGTTCAAGAAATAATTATATGATCAAAAGATAAAAATGTAGTAAACTAGTTGATTCAACATCACCACTAAACTCCTCATGTCTAAATCTATAAATATCTCAATATAAATGAGAAAAAAATTGACCCCAAGAATACCCAGTACCATGATCATTTATATCCTATATGATAGTATGCATCATATATGATATGGACAGACCACCACCATCTGTTGCTATGAACTAAGGCAAAAAAAAACTTCCACACATATGAAACATCAAATAATACAATCAGTGATAGTATAACATCATAATCATTACACTCATGTCATCTTGAGTTCTATGTATTAGGTATATAAGGGAAAAATACTTGGATCCTAGCCTCATAAAATCCTATAAAAAACTTTAGTACAACCAATAAAAAATACAAATATCTTCTATATTGACTATCATCTCATTCATAGGCAACTAAAATGTGTAAGAATTGATATCCCACTACTCAGCTAATGTGATCATCATATGTACATCATTTGGAAGCAAATATAACCAACCAACATATTTGAGGCCATATATCTAAAAAACGGATCTATCATCATTTGAAATTGATGCATAGGTCATTGTTAATCTTGTCACTAATGGATTAAAACATTAACAACATCTCCTTACCTCTACCTTTGATCACCTAGCTCTCACTTTTATACTTTGTATTTATCTCTATTATGTCTTTTTCCTCTATAAAGGTTTACCAATTATTGATAGTAAATTAACTTTTTTTTCTCTTTACAAGACTCTTCACTCTACTTGATACTTTATCCTCTCTATTCTTAATATTCCTTAAACCCTTTTTGTATTCTCCATCTTACATACTCACATCATCCATCCATTTGTTTACTTAATTTTCTTCTTTGGCTTTAAAACCTTCCAAAAAAATGAAATCCTAATGATTTTCCTTTAATTAATGTTTATATAATGGATCTAATAATTCCCAACATCCTTCAAGTCCTCACTGATCTTAAACCTACTCAACACAACCTCTCTTGCTCAACTCAACCATAACTCTTGCTTTCTTGACCTTATTCTAGTAGCCTTTTTTTCATGTTCTCTTTATATGAATGGGTACAATGTCCTTTTTAAAAAATAAAGTTAATTTCCAATACCTTCTATCCTCCTCTTAATTCCTACCAAGATTAATGGCTCAACTCCAGCTTTAGATCCCTTTTCCAAGCCTTTCATAGGTTCTAATTAGGTATATTAGGTCTCTGTCTACTACTGTGATACATAGTCATGTGCATTCATAAATATCCATACGATACCAATTTAGAACATCTTTAATATCTTTCTATATATTAAATACTAGATATACTCCAAGTTTCACAAATTATATACAGTGGCATCTCTAGTTATAGACATTTTAGTGTTGAAACCCTAAACAGGGTCAAGGTCTGCCTATTATTAACCCAAGAAGGGTTATTTCCTTGTAACAAATGATTAGATACACTCAAATGGACTATGATGTATGTTTTATGTATTCCTAACCTCCCTTCAACTCATTCAAGGCTTAATTAATTTTAAAAACCCTTGGAAACACTATAAACATGCACAATTACATTGAAATGTGTGCTTTCTCCAAACTGTAGGTTACCCTATGTTAATTTGAGTAGATTTTTATTAGTTATTAAATAATATAATCAATTTCAACCCTTTATAATTATTATGCAAGGTCTTTAGGACTATTTTTTACGTCCCTGAATAATTTATGACTACTTTGGACACCACTCTCACACACTTTCATCCTACCCTGTCTAGATTGTGTATCTACTACAAGCCTGGTATATTATTTATGAAAACCTATTTGTATTAAGCCACTTGAGTCAAAATAAGAACCTTAATAATATTTAAATACAACTTACAAAATCATGTATTTAAATATCAATTCAATTCATATTTTATCCTACTCTCCAAAATGCATGCTTCCTCTCAACTTTCAAACATAGATCGTAGCACATAGGGTACACACATACTTTGTAAATTCAAACCTTGCTTAGAAATTGTATTAAAAAAAAAAACTACTCAACCTATAAAAAAATATATTCAATCTTCTACACCTCAAATAAATTACAAAAACATATTAGGCTTATACCTTTGTTCACTACTTGTTACACATTCATCTCATTATTGTTATGCAAGAAAATGCAGGGTCTGTAAGTTTTGTTTTCAAGAACAAGAATATTTTATATTCATTTTTTGGGGTTCAATACATTAAAACCTTTAAATCTAACCCCCACCAAATCTCTAACTCCACAAAATCATTTACAAGTCTTCTTATATCTCATAACTAACATCACTGACTTGAAATTCCTTCATGTGCATTAGGAGGATGCTAACTAATCTAACACTTAACATGACCATTACAAGGACTAATTATATGGTCCATGTATACATGAAAACCACTTTTAGGACTCTTTTTTAGGACACTTAGAACCTAAAGTATCTACTACAAACATTAGACAACACAACTTCTCCTTAAGCTAGTAATATGATTCAAAATTTCAAATTAGAGTTTTGGTGGGAAAATGCCTTATGAACTAGAAAAAAATCTAATGACTTATAAACCTCCTAACCATGACAAACATAGTCTCTAATACTTATATTGATAGTAACAACTCAAAATGATGGCCTTTTTAGGATGCCCCTACATCATACTACTAAGGGAAAAATAAAAACTCTCCCTAAAAGTTTTAACAAATCTTATTTGATATGTTTCAAAGTTTTTCTCTTGATAATATTTGATATTCTTTGCATGGCCTCCGGGATCCCAAGGCCTACTTGAGGAATGTAAACCTCTTTATCCCTTATCTACTAATACAACTTCATCTTGTAAAGTTTTTTCATGTGCTTGACTCTTCCTTGCCTTAATGAGTGCTCTTATTTTGGACACCATTGCTACATGTCATAATTCTATATTCTCCTTTGTCACTTCCTTTACCATCTCTTTACACATTTGATGAGGATCAAATTCATATTCTTTCTTCAAGGATTTATACACACTAGAATAGTCCTCAAACTTTTGATTATGTTGTTGCCCCAATGTTTCTAACATCATTCGCTTCTTTTTGAGTGAGGATCACTTCATGTTCCATATTATCTTGCTTACTATATGACTGACCTAATTTTTCATCTTCTATCATCATGAATGAGAGTATCCTTCTTGAACAAGTTACTAGATAATTGCAAATACATGAAATAAACTACAAAAATTAGAAATAGATTAACTCAAATAAATAGAAATGAATTACAATAACATAAATGCATAAAGTTTAGCCTCTTCAAGGGGGAAAACTCATTTGAGCAAGCTCAATTCAATACAATTCATGGATTCCTTCATTGGTCTCAACACTTAATTATATACTAAGGCTAGTCTAAGAAACTACTATTTGTCATAAATGTGGGATAAAATAAAATGCTCATAGGATGACTTACAAAACATATGCATCTATAGACACTAATATACTAAAAAATTAAAGGGAAGGGGTAGCACAGGTTCCTAACATCTGTCAGTAGAGATATAATATTCCAACGATGCAACCAAAAATTGTAACATGGGAACTAGTATGTCAGTAGAGATATAATATTCCCATAATCTTTGATAAACTTGTGATAGTATCTAGTTAGCCCCAAAAAACCATGGAAGATCTTGAGTGTCTGAGGATGAGGCCAATTTGTCATGGTAGTTATTTTTTTGGGATCTACCCAAACCCCTTGGGATGGAAAAATATGCCTGAGATACTCTACTTCATCCTGGACAAAAGCACATTTGGGTTGTTTTACATAGAGAGATGATCAAATAGAAGTTGCAATGTGAGCTCTAGATGTTGGAGATGCTCAGACCATGTTTTACTATAGATGAGGATATCATCAAAAAAGATCGAAATGAAAATCTATGGGTAGGGATAGAATACTTTATTCATCAATGCCTAGAATGTTGAAGGAGCATTAGTGAGGTCAAAAGACATGACCAAAAACTCATAGTGGCCATCATTTGTATGAAAATTTGTCTTAGGAATATCATCCTCATGAAGTCAAATCTGGTGATATCCAAAGTGGATATCCAAATTGGAGAAAAATTGAGTGCCATGAAGATCATCAATAATAGGGTTTAAGAATTTATCCTTGTTTATGATGTGATTAAGTGCTAAAAATTTAATGTAGAGGTGTCACGACCCATATTTTTTCAAACAAGGATAACTAGAGAAGAATATGGGCTAGTACTGGGGCAAATAATGCCTTGCTTCAGTAAGTCTCAAATGAGCATCTCAATCTCAATATTTTATTGAAATGGGTAGCATTAGGGCCTAATTTTGGGAGGAATGCTTCCAAGAAGGAGATGAATATGATGGTCCTCTAGTCATGAAGGTGACAATCCCACTAGTTCAACAAAGACACTTGCATACCTATGTAGAATGGTTTGTAGATTAGGAGTAGTGGAGATCATTGATGGTTGCATTCAAATGGAATGGAGCTGGGAAATGATGCTATGTGAATTCTTCTTAAGAATATTTTCCATGCTATATGAACTTATGGTGCTAACAGACCCTAGTTGTAAGCCTTTTAATGTGTGTTTTTGCCCATTGTTTAAAAAATACATCCAAAGTTAAGCAAAATCTCATAAGATGGGTCCAAGTGTGTGTAACCATTGGGATCTCAAAATAATATCACATCTACCTAAGGATAAGGAAAACACTTCAAAGCACAAGTAATAATCTCCAATAGAGATACACACATTGTGATACTTCCCTGTGTAAGGTAATGTGTCCCCATTGGCAATCATGACTTCAAAGTTAGAGCAAGGATGGATAAAAAATCAACATGTTTGGTGATCTGAGGGTCAATAAAGTTATGAGTGCTACCAGAATAAATGAGTATTTTGAGAGGGATCTTATTGAATTAACCCTTGAACTACATGGTTTATGGGGTGGTGGCTACTAATAAGGCATGGAGAGAGATCTCTAGTTGGTCTTCCTAAGAAGTAGGTTTCACAATCGATTGAGCTTCTTCCAGATCATCTAATATATCTTGAGCATCTTATTAAACTTTAGTTTTAGGCAAACAATCCACATATATTAGGTAGATATTTTGCTCAACACATCAATATCCTAGAGTGAATTTGTCATCATAATTATAACATAGTCCTTTTTCTATACATGCTCGCATCTCTCCTTCAATCAAATGCTTGATAAGAGTGGTTCCAGGGGTTGGCATTATGTGAGATCATTGTGGATTTGTATTTATGAATGGATAAAAATTAGATTTAAATCTCTGTTGAGCTATGATCTTATCCTTTGTTAGCTTAGCCAATCCTAGGTATTCCATCATCATGTTGGGCTAGAACGTTTTGACCTCAAATCATATTGCATCTTTTAGTCCATTGACAAAGCAACTTTGAAAGAATTCATTGGGCAATCCCTCAGTGTGATTGGCTAATTTTTCAAATTTTGTTTGATATTCTCTCATGGATCCTATTTTGCAAAGTTTAGTGAGTGCTCTAGTGTAGTCATCAAAAACACTAGGCCCAAACCATTGCAAAATGATTGTGCAAAAATTAGTCCATATTAGCTCATCATGAGTCTTGATATACCAAATATACCATTTAAGCGATTCATGTATCAATTGAAAGGATACAAGTGGGACTTTGTTTGCATCAAAAATATTATGTAGACTAAAATATTGTTATGCCTGATAGATCTATCTAGTCGGATTTGTACCATTGAATCTAGGAAAATCAAGGTTTGGCCCATGAAAATTGCTAGAAGAAGAAAATCCAGTGTCTGAAGAGGACTCTAGATGTTGTATGTTGTTCAAAGTGGTGTGCTAAAGATTGAGGCTGAGAAATTTTTCATCAATATCTTTGATTTGGGTTTAGAGGGCAAAATTTTCATCCTCCATGTTTTTTGCTCCTGTTCAGGTTACTACCATGACCAAAATAAGAGATTTTTTTTAAACAGGTAGGAAAACTAGAGTTAAGACAGTTTTAGTAAGGAAATTTTTTAATTTGGCCCAAATCAGGAGTAAAGGTACTTTAGCTAAAATTTTTGCATAATGAGAGTAAGATTGATGGTGGTGAGGGCAATTTTAGAAGTGAAAATGGAAAAAATGAAAAATTTATAAAAGAGGGACAAAGAATCAGAAAAGGGAGATGAACAATATGGAAACATTTTGAGGCAAATAGATGAAATAGAAGTTATAGAAAAACTTGAAAAAATGAAAAACTAATATTTGCAAAAATTAGGAGTGGAATCAGGATATGGGACCTCAAGGGGAAAAATGCGGAGAATGTAATTTTAGGTATCCAGATAAATTTTGAGGATCAATGGGGTTATGGAAGGAGAGATATGGAAAAAAATGAAAAAACATTTACTCGTCAAATGTATGGCCACAAGTCCTCTAAGAGTCTTCTAATACTCTGCTAATAGTTTTATGAAATTGATAGGATGAAGATTTTGTGGTTTTTGGTTTCAGTCAACTATCTGAATGCAGGTCCTTTGAGAGTTTTATAATACTCTATTGATTGATTTTTTTATTCTGGTGGAAATATTCTAAAATTGATAGAAATGGGCCCCAAGTTTAAATGGTTGCCTAAGGTTTTAAAGATTTCTATCTAGCCACCAATGTCATCTAAGTGAGTACCTCTCTCCATAAAATGTCTTTCCATGAAATTAACCCTAAGCGATAGCTCTTGGTTTTCCTCACACGTGGGAACTACTCAATCAAGAAGGGGTCCTTGCATGTTTTGTTGGTAGGTCCTCTCAATGGGCCAACTACTTCAGAGCTCCTATGGTACTCCTCGCAAAGAGTTTTAGGTATTTCACCCAAGCACTTCCCATAGTTATGCAAATAGGTTTTTACCTTGATCCCAAATGGATTATTTCAATACAAAAAAATACTTAAATGCATTATGTAGTAGAGCAAAGTTAAGACTTTCTGAGAAGAATACTTAAATGAATTATGTAGCAAAATAAAGTTTAGACTTTCTAGGAAAAAAATTGGCCCTGGAAAGTGCTCTGATACCAGATGAGAGGATCCTTCATGAACAAGTTAACAAATAATTATAAATACATGAAATAAACTATGAAAATTAGTAATATATAAACTCTATGTAGAACTAAAATACAATGGTAGAATTGCATAATCACTGGCCTCTTCGAGGGGGTAACCTCCTTTGAGCAAGCTCAATTAAATACAATTCGTCTATGCCTTTATTGGCCTCAACACTTACTTATATACTAATTTTAATCTAAGAAACTACTATTTCTCACAAATGTGGGATAAAATAAAATGCTCATAAGATGACTTACAAAGCATATGCATCCATAGTAACTAATATACTAACAAAGTTAAGAGAATGGGTAGCATGGGTTCCTAATAATGACTCTATTTTGAGCCTTTCCTTCCTCTTGATGCTTCTTGAACACCACTTGATCATTTGCTTCCTCTTATCATTTCTTGAAGCCATGCATTGACCCAACTATCCCACCTTGTTTTCAACTCTCAAACCTGCATACGCGCATGTCAAAACATCATTAGTTTTCAAATCATGAGGATTGATTACCCCATTTCTTGTCTTCTTAGGTTGCTTGTTCAATTCCTTCAGTAGTTTCTTCCCTCTACCAATGTCTTCTTTTATTTTCCTCTTCTTCATTATGTCCTTGAGAGGCCATCTCACGCATGTCATAATCTCAATTCAAAAATTTGGTCTAAGTGCTTCAAAGCTTGCTTCAACTTTATCAATGTTGCCTTCAACTCATTAGTATCTTTCTTTTCCACTTTCTCTTTCTTCTTGTGGCTACTTCTTGCTTCAAGCGCTTCATCTTCTTTCACTCTCTTCATTCTCTACACTCTCTCTCTATCTTCACTTTCTCACTAGGTTTCTCTTGACCTATATCTTCTTATTAACAAGCCTAACTACTTGTCCTCTTGACCTTCACTTGGTCTCTCTCTTGTATCTTCAAGATCTCTCCTTGAGCTTCTTTCTTGGAGATCTTATTATCTCTCTTATTTCTCTCTCTAAGCCTCTGAGCTTAGGGGATTTATCCATAAAATTCTCACTTTTATGCCTCTCACTTATTTTCTAAAACTTGTTAGCAACTTTGCAACAATCATCTCAAATTAACATTCATCATGCTTTCATAAACTGATCAAATAAATAACATGAAAAAAAATAGATTTGTACCTTGATTTGCTTGCAATTTATCTTTCCAGGAACCTTCTCACTATGATACCAAAATGATGCATAGGTCCTTGTTAATCTTGTCACTAATGGATGAAAACATGAAAAACATCTCCTTACCTCTTCCTTTGATCACCTAGCTATCACCTATATACTCTATATTTGTCTCTATTATGTCTTTTTTCTCTATAAAGGTTTACCATTTCTTGATAGTAAATTCACTCTTTTTTTATTTACAAGAATTTTCACTATATTTTATACTTTATCCTCTATATTCTTAAAATTACTTTAACCCCTTATGTATTCTCCATCTTACATGCTCACATCATCCATCCATTTGTTTACTTGTTTTTCCTCTTTGGCTTTGTAGCCTTCTAAACCGATAAAAGTCTAATACTTTTCCTTTCATTAATGTTTATAGAATGGATCTAATAATTTTTAACCTCCTTTAAGTCCTCATTGATCTTCAACTAAATCAACATAACCTTTATAGCTCAACTCTACCATAACTCTTACTTTCTTGACTTTATTCTAGTAGCTTTTTTTGTCATTTCTTCTTTGTACAGATGGGTAAAATGTCCTTTTGTAAAACTAAAGCTATTTTCAAATACCCTTTATCCTATTCTTCCTTCTTACTAGGTTTCTTGGCTCAAATCCAACCTTAGATCCCTTTTCCATGCTTTTCATAGGTTCTAATTAGGTCTATTAGGTCTCTATCTAAAACTGTCATACACAATCATGTACATTTGTACATATCTATACTTTATCATTTTAGAACCTCCTTAATATATTTTATACCTTAAACACCAGATATCCTCCAAGTTTCACAAATTTTCTATGATGGCATCTCTTATTATAGACATTTTAGTGTTGAAACCCTAAACAGGATCAAGGTCTACATGTTACAACACAAGAAGAGTTATTTCCTTGTAAAAAAACATTTGAATACACTCCAATGGACTGTGATGGATTTTTTATGTATACCTAGCCTTCTTTAAACTCATTCAAGGTTTAATTTCTTTTAAAACCCCTTAGAAACACTACAAATATGCACAATTACATTGAACTATGTGCTTTCTCCAAACTGTAGGTTACCTAATGTTAATCTAAGAAGAGTTTTATTAATTATTAAATACTCTAATAAATTTAAACCCTTAATAATTATTAGGCAAGGTCTATAGGAGTATTTTTTACCTCTCTAAATCATTTATGACCTTGGACACCAATCTCACATGCTTTCATCCTACCCTGTCTAGACTGTGTATCTATTACAAGCCTGACATACTATTTATGAAAACCTAATTGTATTGAGCCACTTGAGTCAAAATAAGAACCTTGAGAATATTGAAAGATCACTTACCAAAACATGTATTTGAATATCAATTCAATTCATTTTTTATCCTAGTCTCCAAAATGCATGCTTCCTTTCAGCATTTAAACACAAATTGTAGCACACAGGGTACACACATACTTTGTAAATTCAAACCTTGCTCAGAAATTATAGTCAAGAACAATATTTATCAACTCGTTAAAACATATATTCAATATTATAGACTCACAAGAAACTACAAAAACATATCAGGCTTATAACTTTCTTCACTACTTGTTACACATTCATCTCATTACTCTTATGTAGGAAAATGTAGGGTCTATAAGTTTTAGTTTCAAGAATAAAAATATTTTATATTCAATTTTTGGGGTTTAATACATTGCATCCTTCTAATACAAGCCCAACCAACTCTCTAGCTCTGTAAAATCATTTAAAAGTCTTCTTATATCTCATAACTAACCTAACTAACTTGCAACTTCCTCGTGTATGTTGGGAAGATGCTAACTAGTCTAACACCTAACATGATCATTACAAGGACTAATTATATGGTCCATGTATACATGGGAACCAATTTTAGGACTCTCTATTAATACACTTAGAACATAAACTATCTACTACAAACATTATACATCACAAAACTTCTACCTAAACTAGTAACATGATTCAAAATTTCAAACTTAAGTTTTGGCAAGAAAATGCCTTATGAATTAACATTCAAATTCTAATGACTTATAAACCTCCTAACTATGGCAAACACTCTCTCTAATACTTCTATTGACTATAAAAACTCAAAATGAAGGCCTTTTGAAGATGCCCCTACATCAAAAAGGTACATCGCATGAATATAATCCATCATCTAACCCAATCAAAAAAAAAATCAATACATATCCTCCTATATAATAAATAAAAACATCAAAATAATATAATACATCTAATACAAGGTTTAGAAACATTAATAAATCATACACAATGTTGTTTTTAATTCAAAATAATAGTAAGATGTAACCACACCCTAACGTATGATAGTGTGATAGGAGCATGGCCAACAAGATAAGGCTACAACAAACCTATAAAATTATAGCTCGACTAGGACATGACTATGGAAAATACATAACTCCCTCTAGAATAAATAAAATTTCTCAAAATTCACCCTAAAAGCATTTTTTCAATGAATAATAGGAGTTTTTTTAGTTACCTAGCAATCTAACCTCCTCCTCTACCTTAATTAAAAACTCCACCTGCTCAAACCAACTACATGAAATCACCCTCTTTTGTGGCATGTTTGTAATTCAAAAATTTATATTACTACTTTTAATTTTCAAAATGAAACCAAAGTTTGTAATTTACAAAATTATGTGTGCATTTATAATTATACCATGCTCCTAATGTACTAGCCCATTCTTATTAAATTATAAGTTACCTCAAAACTAAATGTTTGATATCTTTCAATCGATGGCTCCAATTCATAAATTATTTCTTCCACATGAAATATAATCTTGATACCTTAAATTTTTTACATGTCTTGATTTTGTACAAATTGTTTCATCACCTTGATAGCACATACTTCATTTCTCCATATGAATTCCATGATTGTTATGGGAACTCATATAATAAGTCCATGTTCAATTCATTACAAAATCATAAATGTATTTTAATAACAAACTAAAATAGTAACTATCACTATTGGTTCAAGATCCTTACACAAATTTTATCCCTCTCACCAAAAGGTGGCATACATAGACACTATTTTTAGTAAATCAAATACATAAAGGAAATTTGACTCGGTACACACTTAATATACATCATATTTTGACTCATATCATACTTTGATTTAATTGATACACTATCAGTTGTTATTCACAATGCTTTAGTATATGATTCTTTTGTTAGAAAATTGCATTTTTACATAGACTATACAAAGTACGACACAATGATTCAATAATTTTTGACACAATCACTTCAAATAGATTAGTTTATTTACAATTTGGCTTTGACTTTTATGGTCCAGATAGGTCCACAACTTTTGAAATATAACACAAAGCATTATTGTCCAAATAAAGTGATATTGTCTAAATTCACATTGAAGAATGGTGTTAGGTTGCTATAGGTGATCATAATTTACTATAGTATTTTCTCATACAATCACATATACTTTATATGGTTTTGATATATGGAAATAGAAATAGGGTCTATATGTGATATATGATCATGTTTTATGTATTTGAGCTCACTTTTATGTCATAAATGATAATGGAAGCATGTACATAGTGCATGTCCACATAAAAATAACATTAGTACTTGAAATTATAACTTCTTACTTAGATTATATGACTCAAGTTTCTAGTTATCAGATTATGGGCATGTTACATGGCACATATTATCATATCCTAGTTTTTGTGAACCAAATTATATAGAAAGAATAAAAAATCATGTGATTCTCTATGTTGTTTACACCAGACTTAGTTCAAAGTTATACATTCACTAGTTTTACACCAAAATGAGTTGTATAGCCTTATTCACTTGTTTAATCATAAAGTGTTTATCTAGTACCTAGTATATTAAGTTGTTTGGGGATAAAATTAAATAGAGATTGAATTCTAGGCACAAATCTACCCAAAAAATATTAGGGGGAAAGAATAGCTACGTTAATCATACCATATATGTTTACTTGGATTCAACACATGAAATCCACACCATGAGTTCATATTTACAAGAATAAATTGAATTATTATTCAATTGTTTGTCCAATAAAATAAATATATTATATCTCGTCCTCTCTCTATGTGGGTTGACCACAATGATCCCATGGCACCTCAATCTACCAAAAAGAACATGTTACATAGGGAAATACATGTATGAATTTCTTCTTTTTACTTTATTAATTTCATTTTATTTCATTACTATAATAGAAGTGGGGAGAATGTATACACCCAAATTTGGTCAAGAAAACACAAATATTATGTATTGTGTGAATTTTGTATTTACAAGTTCCTAACATTGAATTAGTAATCCATCGGCATATGTTATTGTAGTGTTATGTATTTTTCCATCACTCTCTCATAATTATTTCCTTGTAAAGATTTACTAAAGTTTTAATCTTCCTTGTTATTTAGTATCTGAGTCACAACCATCCATGGTCTTTTTTCTCTCCCATTCTACTTTTATTTTTTTTTCTAAATACAAGTGCCCTATTTGAACAATCCCACTATATGATGTTATCCAAAAATATCGGTCTTGTCTACCTCATGTTTTATAACTCTTTCTGGTACACATTTATTTTGGGTTTATTTTCTTGACCATTTTACCCATAAATTAGTTATTTGGTGTGTTAGTGGGTTTTTAGAATTCAAATTTTAAGTCTTAAATTTAAAAATCTCTTTACATCTCATACTTATCAATTTAGACTTTCATAGTAACCAAAATCATACTACAAAAAGATTAACATTTGTATTTATTTTAATTTTATAAATATCACATATATATTACATAAATTGACCAAGTGGATGGCCCAGATGAAGATAATTTATATTGATACTATATGTGATCTGGTTTTGACCAAGTGGATGGCCCAAATGAAGATAATTTATATTGATACTATATATGATCTAGTCACACACACACACACACACACACACACACACACACACACACACACACACACACACACACACACACACACACACACACACACACACACACACACACACACACACACACACACACACACACACACACACACACACACACACACACACACACACACACACACACACATGCATGCATGCACATATCCATGCGCACGTGCACATGCACATGCACACGCACGCACGCACGCACGCACGCACACGCACGCACGCGCGCGCGCACACACACACACACACACACACACACACACACACACACACACACACACACACACACACACACACACACACACACACACACACACACACACACACACACACACACACACACACACACACACACACACACACACACACACACACACACACACACGCATGCATGCACACGCACATACACACGCGCATGCGCACGTGCACATGCATGCATGCACATGCACATGCACGTGCACATTCACGTGCACACGCACACGCACGCGCACGCACACACACACACACACACACACACACACACACACACACACACACACACACACACACACACACACACACACACACACACACACACACACACACACACACACACACACACACAGAGGGAAAAATACATCATCTTGAGGTCCCTAAGATTTCCCTAGTTCACAAGGGTATTGAATCCAACTCACCTATTCACACTTCCCCATTTTCTGCCCATTTTGTATTTGATCTCCATTTGGTTTGTATGTAGGACTTCACTAGGGTTTTATAAAGGAAATTTTAAAAACATGAGATGTATTATGTTATCTTAGATCCATGACAATTTGATGACTATCTATAGGTTGTCTTACATAAAATAGTATGTAAAACATCACTTCATAATGACAACAAAGTAATGTGTCTAAGTCCTAATCCATCGATCTTGTCCGAAGAAGGCACTAAAGTTACATAGTCAAATTAAAAGTTGTTTCAGCCAACTTCAAACTCATAAATAGTCCTCCACAACTATGTCTACATTGAATAGATAAGTGGCTCACTTATATTTTGACATTTTAATCAAATCCCTAATTGTTTAATATCAATTATTTTCAAATAAATACATTCTTGAATGTCTATTTGTTTATTTATTCATTTACTTTAATCACTTATTTTTTCTATTAAATCAAACTCCATTTATCACAAAATTAATAAAAAAAAAATAGCATACCTTATTATGGTTTATACATATATTATTACAAATAGCTTTATAAAACTTTTACCATTAATCAAAAGTTTATAATACTTATATTTAAACAATCTATATATCATTGTCTATGCTTTAAAAAAATTGTGAGGTAAAGTCAAAAAATTGTATACATATACTTGCAATTTCAAATTTTAAGCTTTCTTGACTTGTAAAATTATGTTACACACACACACACACAAGAAAATTGAGAAAAATTATTTGACATTTCCTCTATCCATATATGAAATTTCATACAAAAAACCATTCAATTACTCCAAAAACATGTGTCCATATAGATCCAATGTACTTAGTTTTCATATAAATATTACACCATTGTTAGAAATGAATCATTTTTTCATACTTTTCTCATATGGGTATTTAAAAAATTATATATTTATAAACCATAATTCATCTTTTTACATTATTATAATCTTTTTGTCCAATTGTCTCTAAAAGTCTCTATAAGTTAAAGTATTATTATTTTCAATAAAAACATCATTTTAAGACCCACTTTTCTCCCTCATTACCCTACATCCACCCACCAATTGTTGGCATTAGGTATCAAAGGAATAAACACAAATCTATATTCAATGTAAAAGTATTAATTATTTTTTATACAAACATAAGCTTTAAAAATATTATGGAAGTTGGTTATAAAAAACCAACTAATGGGTTTCAAATAACCCAAAAAACTAACCTAATATACAAACTAAATAGTTATATAAAGAAAATTTGGATCATAAAATGACCCAACAAACTCCCCATTGATCCAAAGGGTTATAAAAGATGAAATAATTCGATCAATGACTATGAAGTCATCAAATAAACTCTCAAAGAAACTCTGAAGCAACTTTAACTAGTGTATTATACCTCTTGTTACTAATCAAAACCAATGTAGATCCATAAATAAGTTATCTTGCGAGTTGTGGCATAAAACACTGATGAACATTATCAAATCCTACTCATACCCTATGATCATCATACCTTATTGTAGTAGAACACTATCAAATTTTGTCCAACTACATTGATCCAAATAAGGCTCCACCTAGAAGCCTATCCAAGTGACTAACCTATATTATGTATGTCACATCTCCCTAATGTTCAACAAATGTTGATGACCTTTGTTCAACACTAAAGGTTAGAAACCACTATCAACTCATACTATCATTGATGACTGATCAAATACTAACTAATGTTATATATTTTCCCCTATCAGGTGAGAGGTGAGAATCTATGAATTAAGACAAATGAAATTAAATAACATTGTATGATTCATGTCATAAATATAAAGGATAGAAAGAAAAAACTAAAAGAAAGTAAAAACACAAGCCAAAAAATGCTACTATAATGAATCCCCATTTTGAGCCTAGTATCTCACAAAATATGGGTGAATCACTGATCACTCAAAATAGGTTGCCAGGTCCATTAGGACCATAGACCTTAGTCATATAGGATTCCTCATTATTAGAAGAAGTGTCATAATAATGTGAATAGCTATGGTAAATAAAGTATATACTACTAGAATGATCCACATCGTTTGCTTCATCTTTCTTTTTGTGTGGAGAACAAGTTCTTCGAGAAGGACATACATCTTCAAGATGTCCAATACCACTACATTTGAAACATTTGTGTTCTTTTCTATGTGAATTAAATATAGAATTAGATAAATCACTAGAAGAAAAACTAGATTGATAAGAGTTCCTATAGTGATATTTTCATTTTAAATATCTTGGAGAATTTTAATGAGAATGTTTTGGAGACGGTCTAGAATGTTGTGGAGAGTGTCTCAGAAATGTCTCAAAGAGTGTTTTAGAGAATACTTTTGAAACTAATTTTGTATATGATGATGATCACTGTGATGGGACCTATAATTTATATAGTGATATTAATTAATAGGATTACTCTTTTTAATTGAAAATTATCTCTCATGATGAGTTTAAAACCACAAATAGAATCAAATGTTGCACCATTGAGTTTATCACTAAGCTACAACATTTCAATAAAGTTAGTATATGCACAACTGAGATAATTAAATTTTATGGGTATGATCATCTAATCATACATATTACCACATGTAGTACAATACTCTTATTTTAGAGTTTTCATGCAAGAGATATATTTAGATACATATTCTTTAGTGCTCATCTTTTTATTAAGCAACTGCATTAAGAGATAATTTTTTTTATAGGTAGGTTATTTATCATATATATTTTAAAACTTTTCAAGCATTCCATTCACCCATTTTCAAAACTTCAATGTTAATAATCACTTATGTGGAACATGAATATTTTAATAAATCAAGGACATGTTTATAGATTTTTTGATACTCATGTAATTTTACAGCTTCAATGGGTAGTGTAGTGTCTTTCTCCATTATTTCCCACAAATCATTAAAAATGAGCATATTTTCCATGTTCAAGCCCCTTTCCTTATAGTTTTAAGGTTTTATTCATCCATTTTTAGAGATTGATCTCACAATTTTCCCCATGGCACTATCAAAAAATATAATCAAGTTGAAAAATAATGAATGTTATTAGGGTTTGGCCTTGACCCATAAAATAGTTTTTGATTTTTAGGGATTCTGGGACTTATCAAAAAATAACTCAATAGTGACACCTTATATTTCCTTTTAAACCCTTATATCTCATTTCCATTTCATTTTTATTATTTAAAATATTTTAAAAATTAATTTTGACTTCAAAGGATTTAGAACCGTGGATCTCTATTTTACAAGTAACTACCAAAATGGGTTTATTCACCTACCCATTAACTAGTTTATTAATACAATATCAAATAATGTTATAACTCCTAGATGTTATCTTTGGTATGAGAAAATAAAAAATTACATACATGTAAAAAACTTATGCTCAGGCCAATGAGATGTGGGTTATTTGGTTAAGTGGCTTGGTTTTTTCAAATCCCACTCAGGTTCAAATCTTAGGAAAGGCATCAGATGTCAGTTGTGGACATAAATTATATTCTTGGTTATTCATTATTCTTGAGACCAATGGTGGTTGTTATTGGAAATTGTTGGTATAAATATGGTAATATATGGTATATATGTAGTATTCAACTAGTTAACAAATCACATGGGGATCTAGGCCCCTGATTGTGTCATAGATCAGTCCACTCTCTGGTCAAAATTTGTCACCTAGCCCAAAAAACTTCTTATTTTTTTTAATCACATACAAAAAAAACTTTTAATAATGCCATTTATCACTAGTCAATGAGGGCGTAGTGAGATCTTATATAACCACTAGGTCTAGCAATGGCAAAAATGATAAAACACATACCATCAACATTAGAAGTTTGGTATTTGATTCACTCTTTGCTAAAAACTACTCATAATTTTCCATATTATAATATTTGAGAGTAAGTTAAGAATTAAATAATTGAAGGGTTTAAAATAAATTGGGAACTTGTTGGCCCATTGATGTAGGGGCATCCTATAAGGACCACAAAATGGATTCAATTTTGGATTGAGTTTGTATTTTAGGTGTTTCATAGGTGATATAAGTAATAATTTGTCTTTAGGTGTGGTCTAGGTTGTCCAAAGTTGCATAAAATTTGAATTATGGATTTTCCTACCAAAATGCCTCTATTTGAAAATTTGAATTTTCAAGCCTTGTTGAAGGACTTCCATGTATTTTGTGAAGGTGTCAAGGTGTAGAAACATATCTAAGAGGTATTTATACTATGAAAAGGTGCTTATATGTTTTTTATTCTATAGGTAAGGTCATACATTAGGCATGTTATGTAACTCATGAATAATGTAATGTGATTATAATGACCTCTAAAAGAAAAAGACGCAAGAATCAATTATGCTTATTGGTAGGAGTTTTTAGGAGTCATTTTTTGTAATTTTCATAGTTAATTCCATTCGAATAAAATGGTAAATGAACATGAAAATGGAGAAACTTGATAAATAAAGAATGACTATCATAACATTTTTCTGTGTGTATTTAATTGGCATGAGAACAATGTTTATGGTGTGTTTGAGTCATCAAAATGGTAAGTAAATTTATTAAATTTGTTTTATATTGTTATGAATCTTGTAGGGTACACATAGTTATTATATTATTCTCAGATAGCCATAAGAAAAACTCCACTTTTAACATTCTAGCATTTACATTTAACATAAACACATACACCCTAAAAGTCTATAATGAAAAATTAATACAATCATAAAAAATTTATGTATACAAAAATATCTCATATTCAAGAATATATAAAAAATTTATATGATGAGATAAATAGTACATCACTATATAATAGGAGTGTGTTCTATAGGACCTTCCTTATACATGTCCACATCACCCATGACAACTCATAAAAGATACCTTTAACTAGAAGCCCTGGGATCACCTTGTGTACTAGAGCATGAACTCTCTCTCTCCTCTGTTTATCTTAATAACAAATAAATCATGAATATTCTATAAATGTACATACTCATCCAACAACCTAGGACCCAAACCAACAATCAAGTTTGTTGGGGCAATATGTAGTCTCACCACTTCAAATCTCATCTTATCTCACTCTATCATATCTCAAACATAGTAACATTGGTAATTATAAGTTGATAAAATAGAGGCATTTGAGCACTAGAAACTATTGTATCCTTTTTAATAATACCACCATTCAATACATTATTAGGAACATGTCATGTCAAATCATAAAGTGTAAACTCCATCATCATCACCCAAAAATGCTCATCACCTAAATAATCACATAACTAACAAGAATTATATATTATTAAATAAAAAATGAAAAAATAGACATATAAATAATAAATTAATTCAAACTTACCATAACTCGAACCACCCTCACAATCTATGGGTCTAACACATCCTCAAAAACTTTATCTCCTCCACCTAGGAATAATTGGGAACACCAATGTTGTGTCCACCATGTGATATATGCATTTTTACACCCCACATCATATACATCTATAATCTATATCACAACATACCTCTCATCTTCTAGAATGGGAATGATATCTATCATAGATGGCCTATCCATATCCCTGAGTCTCATTGGATCCCAAATTCTACATGCCCATACCCATAAAGCTGGGAGCACATATTAAAACACCTAAAACTATAATTTAACCCTATAATAATAGAATAAATACAAAACATTATGCCATCAATCATGGTATAATAACTCACATTGATATAGCACATCTATGCCCCATAATTTATCCACCTAATTAACTCTCTATATTGTCTAAGAAAATGGATTCAACATTCAACTCATTAATAAATGCTTACAATAGATAGTTATTCTATCTCTAACATGCCCTATAGTAGTCCATCTCAATCTAAATACCTTTAAATATCCTAATCAATGTATGGCATCACCATTGTTCAAGAAATAATTATATGATCACAAGATAAAAATGCAGTAAACTAGTTGAGTCAACATCACCACTAAACTCCTCATGTTCTAATCTATAAATATCTCAATATAAATGAGAAAAAAATTGACCCCAAGAATACCCAATACCATGATCATTTATATCCTATATGATATTATGCATCATATATGATATGGATAGACCACCACCATCTTTTGCTATGAATTAAGCAAAAAAAAAAAAACTTCCACACATATGAAACATCAAATAATAAAATCAATAATAGTATAACATCATAATCATTACACTCATGTCATCTTGAGGTCTACTTATTAGGTATATAAAGGAAAAATACTTGGATCCTAGCCTCATAAAATCCTATAAAAAACTTTAGTACAACCAATAAAAAATACAAATATCTTCTATAGTGACTATCATCTCATTCATAGGCAACTAAAATGTGTAAGAATTGATATCCCACTACTCAGCTAATGTGATCATCATATGTACATCATTTGGAAGCAAATATAACCAACCAACATATTCGAGGCCATATATCTAAAAAATGGATCTATCATCATTTGAAAGTGATGCATAGGTCCTTGTTAATCTTGTCACTAATGGATGAAAACATGAACAACATCTCCTTACCTCTACCTTTGATCACCTAGCTCTCACCTTTATACTTTGTATTTATCTCTATTATGTATTTTTCCTCTATATAGGTTTACCAATTATTGATAGTGTTGTCCCCCAAAAATATCAGCTATTTTTGGGACAACATTTGAATTATTTTGGTCCTACAAACCAAAATTATCTCTTCCCTTTCCAAAATTTGTCTTGGGCATTCAAATTCCTCATTTTTTCAAGCTTTTCAAAAATCTACGGACTCTACAAACAGGCTCATTTCTACAAGTTCAATGGGCTTCATGACTTCTGCAAGAATTTCCATCGGCAAGCATCAGCAGCAGGTTCAACATTTGGTTCATCCACTTTGTTTCAATCAAATGGTTCGTCAGTCGATTCAAAGCTTTATTTGAACCGTTGAACCAAAACTTGGTTCAACGGTTGGTTCAATGTCTTGGTTCAACGAAAAGGTTTAACGTTTTGGTTCAAAGACATGGTTCAAAGGCAAGTTCAATGTTCGGCTCAATGCTTAGTCCATCAGCTCGGTTAATTCAAATTGAACCATCAGCTTGAACCATTTTTCGTTCAACCAATTGGTTCAATGTCTTGGTTCAATAGAATGGTTCATCGCCAAAGTTTCAAAGGGGCAGTTCAATGCAAAAGGAAGCTTCCCGAAGGACAAGTGCCCTTGCGGAGGACACTTAATCGATAAAAGCACCCTTTAAAAGGGTCATTTTCAAGGAAGCCAAAAGAAGACCAAGGGGTGACGCACCTGAGGACATCAAATTCAACACAGTGAAGTAGTCATTGAAAACATAGTGATGGGTGCGCAAACATCAAATTGAAGACAACAAAATAACTATTGATCCAGACCAGAATGCATTCCCAAAATTCAAGGCCAAGACCAGTAGAAAGCAAGGAAGGAATAGAACAGTAAACTAAATCCAAGTCTCGATTCAATTAATCGTAAAAGGAGGAACAATAAAGATAAGATCAGATCGCTAGGTGGACATTGAAAGTTGCAAACTTTCAATAAGCGTGACTTGTTTCCCTGCATTGATAAAATCAAATGGGTAAAAAGCCCCTAAGTTCTAGTGTGTCTTCTTAACAGATTCCAACGCAAAATGATGTATTTACTGTTCTTGAGTCCTTCTTGAAGAGGCTATATAAGGGACTTTTTTCTACTGTAATAAGGATCTCTTTTTTGACATTTAGAACAAAACTCTGCCCAAATTGTAAGGCATTACTGAGACTTTGAGCTCAGATTGCCGATCATATTTTATTATTGAAATAAGAAAGCAAGTGGTTCTTTAGACTTTGTGCTATAATATCTTTGTTATTGAGGAATTGTTCTTATGTCTTTTTCTTCAATATACCTTTTGTTCCTTTAATTCAACAAGCAGAATTAGTGACAGGAGTCAAGTAGGTGTCCTAAAGAGTCAACTGTGGAGAGACTTTGTGCCCCCATAATTGCCTTTAGTGTGTGTTCTTTTCATTTATGTGTAAAGGACCTTGAGGCGACTTTGTGCCCTCATTGTCCTTCATATCTTACTCTTGAGCAATCCAAGTGAAGACTTTGTGCTGCATCTAGATTTGCTAGTTATTACATCCTTTGCTACATTTTGTTGTTACTGCCAGGAGTATTCTTGTGGTTTGTTGAATAGTACTTCTGAAAGAAGAGGAGTACTGTCTGTCATTTCCCCTGAGTTTTTCCTTTGATCCGCATGCATCATCTCTGAAGAAAGAGAGATGGATGGTTTGTCCTACCCATGAGTATTATTTTATATATATATATATATATATATATATATATATCATACCTATAGGGAACCTCCCCTTGATGAGAGGAGAGATCAGTGTCTTTTTGATGTGGTAAAACTACACATTTGGATGACTAATCTTCCTACTTTCATTGATCAGACCTATTTTGTTTATCAGTACGCTGATCGACAAAATATTTAACCAACAATTTTTGGTGACTCCATTGGGGACACAGTAATTTTGTTCAATTTGGAACCTCAAGTTTTAGATTGAAACATCACCTGTGTCTTACCCATTATCATTATCACCTTATCCATTATATAGTCTAGCGACTCCCATCTGGGTCTTACCCATTATGCATTTATAGCCTTACCATTTTTCATCCATCTCCATTTTCATCCATCTCCATTATATTATCTGGTTTGCAAAACCAAAGCTGCTGGGAAAGAAAGCACAGTTTGAAGCCTCAAGCTTTAAGCTGAAGTAGGGCCAATTTCTTTTCCATTTTTGTCCTACAATCTGGCAACTCCACTCAGATGTGTTATCCCTATTGTTCATAATCAGATCATGCTCCTATTGTTCATAATCAGATCATGCTAGTTCGAGGCCCCTGGGGTAACTCATTTGGCCCACTTAATCTAACTCCACCCCTGCATGAGCTACCACTTAGTTCAAGGAAGAATTTCCCCAAATTCTTTGGTGATGGAAGAGTCCACCCTGATGAACACATTTCAGCCTTCACCATAGCTTGTGGTGTGATAGGGGTGGAATTTAAAGACATGGCAGTCAGGATTTTCATGGAGACATTACAAGGTGCTGCTACATACTGGTTCTACCATCTGCAAACTAGATCAGTGACTGGCTGGGACACTATCAAAGCCAAGTTTGAAGCAAGGTTCAAACTTGTAGAAGATGCTCATGCTTTGCTAGCCTAACTTATGCAAATGAAGAAGGAACCTCATGAGCCCATGAGGGATTTTATTGCAAAATTTGACAAGCTGAGAAATAGGATTCCCATAGTTGCTCAGCCCACACTCGAGAACCTCAAATGCTTCTTCATAAACTCATAGCTACCTAAAGTGAGTTTTTGGCTAAGACGTGTTGGCCGCATAGATCTTGAAGCTGCTCAAGACTTAGCCACTAAGTTAGAAGATGACCTTATCTTGGCTGGAAAGATAAGAAGCGATTTAAATAGAGGCGCATCTTCCTCATCTTCTGATAACTCACCTACAGCCACCACTGATCCAATAGTGTAGAAGCTAGCAAATGAAGTGCTAGCCCTCAGAAGATAAATGGCACAAGGGATGTCATCTACTTTTTCATATAGAGATGTACCAAGGAGGACATTCCCTAATCAGGCACATCAAGGGCAACCCAATCATCTTCATCCCATACAGAAGAACCTTGCCATTGAAGCACCTCCAGCCAACTCAGCAGTTGAGTATTTGGAAATAGAGCATGATTTCTCTTTCTAACCTGAGTTTAATCAAGAAAATGATGCTGGTCTCTTCACAGAGGATCAAGAAGAGTCAGCTGGCGACTCTCACATCAATTTCTTGGATTACCAAGATGAACCTAGAAGTAAAGGTGGAGCATCTGAAGGATCGTATGTTGTGATCACCCAATCCTAGAATTAGTCAGCTCAATAAGCTAATAAAGGAGAAATAGAGGAGCGACCTCAGCCTATAATTTTGATTGCTAAGAGTGGGACCACTCTGCCTATCTAGCTGAAAGACGCAGTGATTGCTGAGAAAGTAAGTATCCCAAACATCTTTGCACCTTCTACTTCAACTTCACATATCAGTCCTCCCACCCCTCCCATAAACCAAAAAGAAGAACTCCCATCCCTTGTGCCTAGTCCAATCCAGCCATTTGACATAATTGATCATGTCAAATGTGTCGAGACCCAAATGACAGCCCATGCAGCCCAAATTTTGTTTGAGTCTTCAGGTAGGGATAAAATAGCAAAAGAATTAGTGGAGTGCAGCATAAGTGTAGGAGAACCCTCCCTTCTAAATAAAGAAGAATCTGAGATATCTGAGGAGGACAATCAAGACATGTGCTGGGCCAAGCTATCAAAATAGCAAATTATGGTACTAGACCATGCTACTGCCCATCAAAATCAAGAAACGGAACTCTTTATTAGGAGAGTGAAGATTCATGGTTTTCGGACCAAAATTCAAGTCTAGTTGTGGGGCAAGAGAAGAAAACCAAAGGGAAGGCATAGAAAAGTGGTTCCCTAGTGGAGAGTTCCATTCACCCGTCACCGATTCTGGGGACAAAATGGTTTCCTGTTGGTTTATCAAGATGTGATGCCATTATCATTGTCTTACAATGGGCAGCATCTGAAACACTTCAACTCTTGAAGTATCATATCATTGCATATGTATATATGTATATTTTTATAGTTTTTAATTCTATTTTGTTTCATTTGTTTCCATTTTTGAAGCCTTTTCATTTCTGGGTAGCATGACTCCATAACCCAATGGTACACATGAAGACACTGGAGATTCTGGATTTAACTCCTTTCAATTCTTTTTGCAATTGATAGAAGTTCCCCAACTAGAGCCAGCTGTTGTCCCCCAAAAATATCAACTATTTTTGGGACAACATTTGAATTATTTTGGTCCTACATATCAAAATTATCTCTTCCCTTTCCAAAATTTGTCTTGGGCATTCAAATTCCTCATTTTTTCAAGCTTTTCAAAAATCTACGGACTCTGCAAATAGGCTCATTTCTACAAGTTCAATGGGCTTCATGACTTTTGTAAGAATTTCCATCGACGAGCATCAGCAGTAGGTTCAACATTTGGTTCATCCGCTTTGTTTCAATAAAACGGTTCGTCAGTTAGTTCAAAGCTTTGTTTGAACCGTTGAACCAAAACTTGGTTCAATGTCTTGGTTCAATGAAAAGGTTCAACATTTTGGTTCAAAGATATGGTTCAAAGGCAAGTTCAATGTTCAACTCAATGCTTAGTTCATCAGCTTGGTTCATTCAAATTGAACCATCAGCTTGAACCATTTTTGGTTCAACCGATTGGTTCAATGTCTCGGTTCAACAGAATGGTTCATCGCCAAAGTTTCAAAGGGGTGGTTCAATGCAAAAGGAAGCTTCCCGAAGGACAAGTGCCCTTGCGGAGGACACTTAATCGATAAAAGCACCCTTCGAAAGGGTCATTTTCAAGGAAGCCAAAAGAAGACTAAGGGGTGACACACCCGAGGACATCAAATTCAACACAGTGAAGTAGTCATTGAAAACATAGTGATGGGCGCGCGAATGTCAAATTGAAGACAACAAAATAACTATTGATCCAGACTAGAATGCATTCCTAGAATTCAAGGCCAAGACCAGTAGAAAGTGAGGAAGGAATAGAATAGTAAACTAAATCCAGGACCCGATTCAATTAACCTAAAAGGAGGAATGATGAAGATAAGATAATCACCAGGTGGACATTAAAAGTTACAAACTTTCAATAAGAATGACTTGTTTCCCTGCATTGATAAAATCAAATGGGTAAAACTCCCCTAAGTTCCAGCGTGTCTTCTTAACATATTCCAATGCAAAATGATGTATTTATTGTTCCCAAGTCCTTCTTGAAGAGGCTATATAAGAGACTTTCTTCTATTGTAATAAGGATCTCTTTTTTGACATTTAGAACGAAACTCTGCCCAAATTGTAAGGCAGTACTGAGACTTTGAGCTTAGATTGCCGATCATATTTTGTTACTAGAATAAGAAAGCAAGTGGTTTTTCAGACTTTGTGCTGTAATATCTTTGTTATTGAGGAAATTGTTCTTATGTCCTTTTCTTCAATATATCTTTTGTTCCTTTAATTCAACAAGCATAATTAGTGACAGCAGTCAAGAAGGTGTCCTAAAGAGTCAACTATGGAGAGACTTTGTGCCCCCATAATTGCCTTTAGTGTGTATTCTTTTCATTTTTGTGTAAATGACCTTGAGGCAACTTTGTGCCCTCATTGTCCTTCATATCTTACTCTTGAGCAATCCAGGTGAAGACTTTGTGTTGCATCTTGATATGTTGGTTATCACATCCTTTGCTACATTTTGTTGTTACTGCTAGGAGTATTCTTGTGGTTTGCTAAATAGTACTTCTAAAAAAAGGATTACTATCTGTCATTTCCCCTAAGTTTTTCCTCTGATCCACGTGCATCATCTTTGAAGAAAGAAAGATGGATGGTTTGTCCTACCCATGAGTATTATTTTCTATTTATATATATATATATATATATATATATATATATATATATATATATATATATATATATATATATATATATATATATATATATATATATATATATAGCATACCTACAGGGAACCTCCCCTTGATGAGAGGAGAGATCAGTGTCTTTCTGATGTGGTAAAACTACACATTTGGATGACTAATCTTTCTACTTTGGCTGATCAGACCTATTTTCTTTATTAGTAGGCTGATTGACAAAATATTCAACCAATAGTTTTTGGCGACTCCGTTGGGGACACAGTAATTTTGTGCAATTTGGAACCTCAAGTTTCAGATTGAAACATCACCTATGTCTTACCCATATCATTATCACCTTATCCATTATACAATCTAGCGACTCCCATCTGGGTCTTATCCATTATCCCTTTATAGCCTTACCATTTTTCATCCATCTCCATTATATTATCTGGTCTGCAAAACCAAAGCTGTGGGAAAGAAAGCACAGTTTGAAGCCTCAAGCTTTAAGCTAAAGCAGGGCCAGTTTCTTTTCTATTTTTGTCCTATAATCTAGCAACTCTGCTCAGATGTGTTATCCCTATTGTTCATAATCAGATCATGGCAATTTGAGGCCCCTGGGGTAACTCAATTGGCCCACTTAATCTAACTCCACCCCTGCATGAGCTACCACTCGGTTCAAGAAAGAATTTCCCCAAATTCTTTGGTGATGGAAGAGTCCACCTTGATGAACACATTGCAGCCTTCACCATAGCCTATGGTGTGATAGGGGTGGAGTTTGAAGACGTGGCAATCATGCTTTTCATGGAGACATTACAAGGTACTACTGTAGACTGATTTTACCATCTACAAACTAGATCAGTGACTGGCTGGGACACTATCAAAGTCAAGTTTGAAGCAAGGTTCAAACCTACAGAAGATGCTCATGCTTTGCTAGCCCAACTTATGCAGATGAAAAAGGAACCTCATGAGCCCATGAGGGATTTTATTGCAAAATTTGACAAGCTAAGAAATAGGATTCCCATAGTTGCTCAACCCACACCCAAGAACCTCAAATGCTTCTTCATAAACTCATAGCTGCCTGAAGTGAGTTTTCTACTAAGACGTGCTGGCCGTATAGATCTTGAAGTTGCTTAAGACTTAGCCACTGAGTTAGAAGATGACCTTATCTTGGTTGAAAAGATAAGAAGGAATTCAAACAGAGGCACATCTTCCTCATCT
>JARHVA010000113.1:6832500-6885000 GCA_037957365.1 Torreya grandis | reverse complement strand
TATGCAAGAAAATGCAGGGTCTATAAGTTTTGTTTTCAAGAACAAGAATCTTTTCTATTCATTTTTTGGGGTTCAATACATTAAAACCTTTAAATCTAACCCCCACCAAATCTCTAACTCCACAAAATCATTTACAACTCTTCTTATATCTCATAACTAGCCTCACTAACTTGAAACTCCTTCATGTACATTGGGAGGATGCTAACTAATCTAACACTTAAGATGACCATTACAAGGAATAATTATATGGTCCATGTATACATGGGAACCACTTTTAGGACTCTCTTTTAGGACACTTAGAACCTAAATTATCTACTACAAACATTAGACAACACAAAACTTCTCCCTAAGCTAGTAACATGATTCAAAATTTCAAATTAGAGTTTTTGTGGGAAAATTCCTTATGAACTAGAAAAAATTATAATGACTTATAAACCTTCTAACCATGACAAACATAGTCTCTAAGACTTATACTGATAGTAGCAACTTGAAATGAAGGCCCTTTTAGAATTCCCCTAAATCATACTACCAAGGGGGAAAAAAAAACTCTCCCTAAAAGTTATAAAAAAATCTTATTTGATATGCTTCAAAGTTGTTCTCTTGATAATATTTGATATTCTTTGCATGGTCTCCTAGATCCCAAGGCCTACTTGAGGAATGTAAACCTTCTTATCCCTTATCTACTAATACAAATAGTCTCTCATGCATATATTCATGTTCTCTTGATCCACACTTGTACTTCCTCTTCCCTCTTGCTATATTCATTCATGTTATACCTGCAATCAACAAAGTATTAGCAAAACCATGTTCTTTCTCATGCCCTTGAGCAAAATCATGTTGTTTGCATGTTTTTCTTGCTCCCAAGAACCTTCAAGTGCCTTTTATGGTTCATTCTTCTTTTTTCATCAGCAACCAATGCATCTTATACCTCTCCTTATATGGTCTTTGCCTCATTTATCACATGTTCTTCAACCTCAATAGATACAACTTCATCTTGTAAAGTGTTTTCATGTGCTTGACTCTTCCTTGCCTTAATGAGTGTTCTTATCTTGGACACCACTGCTACATGTCATAATTCTATATTCTCCTTTGTCACTTCCTTTACCATCTCTTTACACATTTGATGAGGATCAAATTCATATTCTTTCTTCAAGGATTCATACACACTAGAATAGTCCTCAAACTTTTGATTATATTGTTGCCCCAATGTTTCTATCTTCATTTGCTTCTTCTTGAGTAAGGATCACTTCATGTTACATATTATCTTGCTTACTATATGGCTGTCGTACTTTTTCATCTTCTATCATCATGAATGAGAGGATCCTTCTTGAATAAGTTAGTAAATAATTGTAAATACATGAAATAAACTACAAAAATTAGCAATATATTAACTCAAATAAATATAACCGAATTACAATAGCATAAATTCATAGGTTTTAGCCTCTTCAAGGGGGGAAACTCATTTGAGCAAGCTCAATTCAATACAATTCATGGATTCCTTCATTGGTCTCAACACTTAAGTATATACTAAGACTAATCTAAGAAACTACTATTTGTCACAAATGTGGGATAAAATAAAATGCTCACGGGATGACTTACAAAGCATATGCATCTATATCAACTAATATACTAAAAAATTAAAGGGAATGGGTATCACAGGTTCCTAACATCCCCTCCCTCTTAGAAAAATCTTTGTCCTTAAAGCTTCAGCTATGGAATTTAGTGTTGAATCTGAAATACTAGTTCCCATGTTGCATCCTTTGGTTTCATTCAATACCACTAAATCAATACCTCTATGATGGAGTGGGAGAAAATTTTGCATGTACACCTATCCAGGATTGCCTCTAGCTAAAAAAGGATGGATCCTTCATTATAAATTTCTATTAAAATAGTTTACACTTTGATATTTATGCCAAAAACTTTCTTCAGATAAGAGACATGAAATACTAGGTGAACTCAGGAAGAAGCCAACTTATAAGCAGCTAACATAATCCTCTAGAGAACCTTATATGGCCCATAAAACTTAGGATTCAGCTTATGATTCCCTTTGAGTGTTAGGGAGGATTGCTTGTATGGCTGACGGTGAAGAAAAACTATATCACCTACTTGAAAAGTGTGCTCGAAACATTGTTGATCAGCCTACTATTTCATTATATTTTGTGCCATATGAAGATTGTCTCATGGGGTGTTGAGGATCCAATCATATGTTCATAAAATCATGTCAACCACATAAACTGGTAAAATAATAGGGGTGTATGGAAAGAGCACTGGTGGTGGTTGACCATAAACTACTTCATATGGAGTCATTTTAGTTGAAGTGTGGTAGGAAGTATTGTACTACACATTTAGTGAGAGGGATCCACTTTTCCCACCGATGTTATTCTGAGGTGCAACAACAAATGAAAGTTTTCAAGCATTTGTTGACAATTTTAATCTGGCCATCCATTTTTGGATGATACCCAAAACTCATCTTCAATTGAGTACTAGTGCATCAAAATAGTTCTATCCGAAAATGGCTAGTGAAGGTTGAGTCATGATCTGAGATAATAGAAGAAGGAATGCCATGAAGATGGAAAATCTAGTCTAAGAAAATTTTTGCAACTGTAGAGGTGGTATAGGGATGGTTGAGGGCACAAAAATGACTACATTTGGAGAGGTGATCAACCACAACCAAGATCATTGTTTTACCTTCAAATTTAGGGTACCCATCAATGAAATCCATAAAAATATTTATCCAAATCCTTGTAGGGATGGGCAAGGGTTTGATCAACCCAAGAATGAGTGTTTTTTCACCCTTGTGTTGGTAGGTATCACATTCATCCAGCATCTATTAAATTACCTTTTTCATTACCTTCCAAAATAAGTTACATCATGCCCACTCATAAGTTTTTTGAAACCCTGAGTGCCCTGTGGATGGATAAGCATGGAGTTCATAGAATACATCATACTAAAGATATGTGCTCTGAGGAAGCACTAGATGGCTCTTGTATTGTAGAGAAGTACTATCCCAAGAATAATGCAGTATGGTAGAGGGGTTAGTGGCCAAATATTGAATGGTTTGAGATAATGAGGAGTCATTGGCATACCCCTATTATACTACATCCAACCAATTCAAAATGGGCATATAAATAGATGAAAGGGAAGCTTGGTCCACAAATATTCAAGACAAAGCATTGGCCACAATATTATCCTTACCCTTCTTGTAAGTGATCTCATAGTGATAACCCATGAGTTTGTTGATACATTGATATTATGATGGGGTGGAGACATATTGTTCTAGGAAATATTTCAAACTCTAGTGATCAATTTTGATGCAAAATGGCCACCACTTTTGTATTGCATGCAAAATGGCCATCATTTACTTCTCATAAGTAGAGAGTATCAAATTCTTTCCAGAAAGGGATTTGTTGGAGAATTAAATGGGGCATCCTTCTTGGAAGAGAACAACACCAAGTCCATTGTCCCAAGCATCACTCTTGATAATGAAGGTCTTGGCAAAATCTGGCATAGCTAGAATAGGTGCAGTATACATATCTTGTTTAAATTTTTTAAATACACACTTAGAAGCATGTGTCCATGTAAAATCAGCCTTTTTCAACATAGATGTTAGTAGAGATATAATATTCCCATAATCTTTGATAAACTTGCGATAGTATCTAGTTTGCCACAAAAAACCATGGAAGATCTTGAGTGTCTGAGGATGAGGCCAATTTGTCATGGTAGTTATTTTTTTGGGATCTCCCCAAACCCCTTGGGATGGAAAAATATGCCTGAGATACTCTAATTCATCCTAGACAAAAGCACATTTGGGTTGTTTTACATAGAGAGATGATCAAATAGAATTTGCAGTGCGAGCTCTAGATGTTGGAGATGCTCAGACCATGTTTTACTATAGATGAGGATATCATCAAAAAAGATAGAAATGAAAATCCATGGGTAAGGATAGAATACTTTATTCATCAATGCCTGAAATGTTGAAGGAGCATTAGTGAGGCCAAAAGACATGACCAAAAACTCATAGTGGCCATCATATGTATGAAAATTTGTCTTAGGAATATCATCCTCATGAAATCAAAATCTGGTGATATCCAAAGTGGAGATCCAACTTGGAGAAAAAATGAGTGCCATGAAGATCATAAATAATAGGGTTCATGATTTTATCCTTATTTATGATGTGATTAAGTGCTCAAAATTCAATTCAGAGGTGTCATGACCCATATCTTTTCAAACAAAGATAACTAAGGAAAAATATGGGCTAGTACTGGGGCAAATAATGCCTTGCTTCAGTAAGTCTCGAATGAGCATCTCAATATCAATATTTTATTGAAATGGGTAGCATTAGGGCCTAATTTTGGGAGGAATTCTTCCAAAAAGGAGATGAATATGGTGGTCCTCTAGTCATGAAGGTGGCAATCCCACGATTTCAACAAAGACACTTGCATACCTATGCAGAACGATTTGTAGATTAGGAGTAGTGGAGATCATTGATGGTTGCATTTGAATGGAATGGAGCTGGGAAATGATGCTCTGTAAATTATTATTAAGAATATTTTCCATGCTATATGAACTTATGATGCTGAGAGACCCTAGTTGTAAGCCTTTCAATGTGTGTTTTTACCCATTATTTAAAAACTACATCCAAAGTTAAGCAAAATCTCATAAGATGGGTCCAAGTGTGTGTAACCATTGGGATCTCAAAATGATATCACATCTACCTAAGGATAAGTAAAACATGTCAAATCACAAGTAATAATCTCCAATAGAGATACACACATTGTGATACTTCCCTGTGTAAGGTAATGTGTCCCCATTGGCAATCATGACTTCAAAGTTAGAGCAAGGATGGATAAAAAATCAACATGTTTGGTGATCTAAGGGTCAATAAAGTTATGAGTGATACCATAATCAATGAGTATTTTGAGAGGGATCTTATTGAATCAACCCCTAAACTACATGGTTTATGGGGTGGTGGCTACTAATAAAGCATGGAAAGAGATCTCTAGTTGGTCTTCCTAAGAAGTAGCTTTCACAATCGATTGAGATTCTTCCAGATCATCTAATATATCTTGAGCATCTTATCAAACTTTAGTTTTAGGCAAAGAGTCCACATCTAGTAGGTAGATATTTTTCTCAACACATCAATATCCTCAAGTGAATTTGTCATCATAATTATAACATAGTCCTTTTTCTATACGTGTTCTCATCTCTACTTTAGTCAAATGCTTGATAAGAGTTGTTCTAGGGGTTGGCATTATGTGAGCTCATTGTGGATTTGTATTTATAACTGGATAAAAATTGGATTTGAATCTCTGTTGAGTTGTGATCTTGTCATTTGCTAGCTTAGCCAACCCTAGGTATTCCATCATCATGTTGGTCTGGAACATTTTAAACTCAAATCAAATTGCATCTTTTAGTCCATTGACAAAGCAACTCTGAAAGAATTTATTGGGCAATCCCTCTATATGATTGGCTAATTTTTTAAATTTTGTTTAATATTATCGCATGGATCCTATTTGGCAAAGTTTAGTGAGTGCTCTAGTGATATTATCTCATGGATTCATGTTTCATTTTAAAGGATGCAAGTGGGACTTTGTTTGCATCAAAAATATTATGTAGACTAAAATACTGTTATGCCTAATTGATCTATCTAGTCGGATTTGTATCATTGAATCTAGGAAAATCAAGATTTGGCCTATGAAAATTTCTAGAAGAAGAAAATATAGTGTCTGAAGAGCACTCTAGATGTTGTATGTCTTTCAAAGAGGTATGTTGAAGATTGAGGCTGAGAATTTTTTCATCAATATCTTTGATTTGGGTTTAGAGGGAAAAAATTTCATCCTCCATGTTTTTTGCTCCTATTCGAGTTACTACCATGACCAAAATAAGATATTTTTTTTTAAATAGGTAGGAACACTAGAGTTAAGATAGTTTTAGTAAGGAAATTTTTTAATTTGGCCAAAATTAGGAGTAAAGGTACTTTGGCTAAAAATTTTGCATAGTGGGAGTATGATTGATGATGGTGAGGGCAATTTTAGAAGTGAAAATGGAAAAATTGGAAAATTTATCAAAGAGGGAAAAAGAAAAGGGAGATGAACATTATGGAAACATTTTGAGGCAAACAGATGAAATAAAATTTATAGAAAAACTTGAAAAAAGGAAAAATTGATATTTGCAGAAATTCGGAGTCGAATCAAGATATGGGACCTCAAGGGAAAAAATGTGGAGAATGGAATTTTAGGTATCCTAATAAAGATTGAGGATCAATGGGGGTATGGAAGGAGAGATATGGTATAAAAATGAAAAAACATTTACTCGTCAAATGTATGGCTGCAAGTCCTCTGAGAGTCTTCTAATACTCTACTAATAGATATATGAAATTGATAGGATGAAGATTTTGTGGTTTTTGGTTTCAGTCAACTATCTGAAAGCAAGTCCTTCGAGAGTTTTATAATACTCTATTGATTTATTTTTTTATTTTGGTGGAAATATTTTGAAATTGATAGAAATGGGCCCCAAGTTTAAATGGTTGCCTAAGGTTTTAAAGATATCTATATGGCCACCAATATCATCTAAGTGAGTACCGCTCTCCATAAAATGTCTTGCCATGAATTTAACCTTAATCGATAGCTCTTGGTTTTCCTCACACATGGGAACTACTCAATTAATAAGGGGTCATTGCTTGTTTTGCTGGTAGGTCCTCTCAATGGGCCAGCTACTTCAGAGCTCCTATGGTACTCCTCACAATGAGTTTTAGGTCTGTCACCCAAGCACTTCCCACAGTTATGCAAATAGGTTTTTACTCTGATTCCAAATAGATTATTTTAATATAAAAAAATACTTAAATGCATTATGTAGTAGAACAAACTCAAGACTTTATAAGAAGAATACTTAAATGAATTATGTAGCAAAATAAAGTTTAGACTTTCTAGGGAAAAAATTGGCCTTGGAAAGTGCTTTGATACCAGATGAGAGGATTCTTCATGAACAAGTTAGCATATAATTATAAATACATGAAATAAACTATAAAAATTAGTAATATATAAACTCTATGTAGAACTCAAATACAATGGTAGAATTACATAATCACTGGCCTCTTTGAGGGGGTAACCTCCTTTGAGCAAGCTCAATTAAATACAATTTGTCTATGCCTTTATTGGCCTCAACACTTACTTATATACTAGTTTTAATTTAAGAAACTACTATTTCTCACAAATGTGGGATAAAATAAAATGCTCATAGGATGACTTACAAAGCATATGCATCCATAGTAACTAATATACTAACAAATTAAAGAGAATGGGTAGCATGGGTTCCTAATAATAACTCTATTTTGAGCCTGTAATTCCTCTTGATGTTTCTTGAACACCACTTGATCATATGCTTCTTATTATTTCTTGAACCCATGCATTGACCCAACTATCTCACCTTTTTTTAAAAGTTCAAACCTGCATGCACACATGTCAAAACATCATTAGTTTTCAAATCATGAGGCTTGATTGCACCATTTTTTGTCTTCTTAGGTTGCTTGTTCAATTCCTTCAGTAGTTTCTTCACTCTACCAATGTCTTATTTTCATTTCCTCTTCTTCATTATGTCCTTGAGAGGCCATCTCACTCTTATCATAATCTCAATTCAAAACTTTGGTGTAAGTTCTTCCAAATCTTGCTACAACTTTATCAATGTTGCCTTCAACTCATCAGTCTCTTTCTTTTCCACTTCCTCTTTCTTCTTTTGGCTACTTCTTGTTTCAAGCCCTTCACCTTCTTTCACTCTCTTCATTCTCTACACTCTCTCTCTATCTTCACTTTCTCACTAGGTTTGTCTTGACCTATATCTTCTTCTTATTAACAATCCTAACTACTTGTCCTCTTGACCTTCACTTGGTCTCTCTCTTGTGTCTTCAAGCTCTCTCCTTGAGCTTCTTTCTTGGAGATCTTATTATCTCTCTTATTTATCTCTCTAAGCCTTTGGGCTTAAGGCATTTAGCCATAAAATTCTCACTTTGATGCCTCTCACTTATTTTCTAAAATCTTGTTAGCAACTTTCTAACAATCATCTCAAATTAACATTCATCATGATTTCATAAACTGATCAAATACATAACATGAAAACAAATATAGATTTGTACCTTGCTTTGCTTGAAATTGATTTTAAAAGAACCTTCTCACTATGATACCAAAATGATGCATAGGTCCTTGTTAATCTTGTCACTAATGGATGAAAACATGAACAACATCTCCTTACCTCTTCCTTTGATCACCTAGCTCTCACCTTTATACTCTGTATTTGTCTCTATTATGTCTTTTTTCTCTGTAAAGGTTTACCATTTCTTGATAGTACATTCACTCTTTTTTTATTTACAAGAATATTCACTCTATTTTATACTTTATCCTCTCTATTATTAAAATTCCTTGAACCCCTTCTGTATTCTCCATCTTACATACATCATCCATCCATTTGTTTACTTGTTTTTCCTCTTTTTCTTTGTAGCCTTCTAAACCCATAAAAGCCTAATACTTTTCCTTTCAATAATGTCTATATAATGGATTTAATAATTTTCAACCTCATTCAAGTACTCATTGATCTTCAACTGACTCAACATAACCTTTCTGGCTCAACTTTACGACAACTCTTACTCTCTTGACTTTATTCTAGTAGCTTTTTTTGTCATTTCTTCTTTGTACAGATGGGTAAAATGTCCTTTTATAAAACTAAAGTTATTTTCCAATACCCTTTATCCTCTTCTTACTTTTTACCATGTTTCTTAGCTTGACTCCAACTTTAGATCCCTTTTCCATTCTTTTTATAGATTCTAATTAGGTCTTTTAGGTCTCTATCTACTATTGTCATACACAATCATGTACATTTATACGTATCCATACTCTATCATTTTAAAACCTCCTTAATCTATTTTTATAACTTAAACACTAGATATCCTCCAAGTTTCACAAATTTTCTATGATGGCATCTCTTATTATAGACATTTTAGTGTTGAAACCCTAAACAGGGTCAAGGTTTACATGTTACAACACAAGAAGAGTTATTTCCTTGTAAAAAACATTTGAATGCACTCCAATGGACTATGATGGATTTTTTATGTATACCTATCCTTATTTAAACTCATTCAAGGTTTAATTGCTTTTAAAACCCCTTAGAAACACTACAAACATGCACAATTACATTGAACTGTGTGCTTTCTCCAAACTGTAGGTTACCTAATGTTAATCTAAGCAGAGTTTTATTAATTATTAAATACTCTAATAAATTTAAACCCTTTATAATTATTATTCAAGGTCTATATGAGTCTTTTTTACCCCTCTAAATCATTTATGACTTCCTTGGACACCACTCTCACATGCTTTCATCCCACCTTATCTAGATCGTATATCTATTACAAGCCTGACATACTATTTATCAAAACCTAATTGTATTAAGCCACTTGAGTCAAAATAATAACCTTGAGAATATTTAATTACCACTTACAAAAACATGTATTTTAATATAAATTCATTTCATTTTTTATCCTAGTCTCCAAAATGCATGCTTCCTCTCAGCATTCAAATACAGATTGTAGAACATAGGGTACACACATACTATGTAAATTCAAACCTTGCTCAGAAATTATAGTCAAGAAAAATATTTATCAACTCCTAAAAACATATATTCAATATTCTACACTCATAAGAAACTAAAAAAACATATCAAGCTTATACCTTTCTTCACTACTTGTTACACATTCATCTCATTACTATTATGTAGGAAAATGCAGGGTCTATAAGTTTTATTTTTAAGAATAAAAATATTTTATATTCATTTTTTAGGGTTCAGTACATTACATCCTTCTAATCCAACCCCCACCAACTCTCTATCTCTATAAAATCATTTAAAAGTCTTCTTATATCTCATAACTAATCTAACTAACTTGTAACTCCCTCATGTATGTTGGGAGGATGCTAACTAGATTAATACCTAACATGATCATTACAAGGACTAATTAAATGGTCCATGTATACATGGGAACCACTTTTAGGATTCTCTATTAAGACACTTAGAACATAAACTATCTACTACAAACACTATACATCACAAAACTTCTCCCTAAGCTAGCAACATGATTCAAAATTTCAAATTTGAGTTTTGGCAAGAAAATGCCTTATGAATTAGAATTCAAATTCTAGTGACTTCTAAACCTCCTAACTATGACAAACACTCTCTCTAATACTTCTATTGACTACAACAACTCAAAATGAAGGCCTTTTGAAGATGCCCCTACATCAGAAAGGTACATCCCATGAATATAATCCATCATCTAACCCAATAACCTTTTTTTTCAATACATATTCTCCTATATAATAAATAAAAACATAAAAATAATATAATACAATTAATACAAGGTTTAGAAACATTAATAAATAATACACAATGTTGTTTTTAATTCAAAATAATAGTAAGACGTAACCACACCCTAATGTACGATAGTGTGATAGGAGCATGGCTAACTAGATAGGGCTACAATAAACCTATAAAAGTATAGCTCGACTAGGAAATGACTATGGAAAATACAAAAACCCCTCTAGAATAAATAATTTTTCTCAAAATTCCCCCTAAAAGCATTTTTTCATTGAATAATAGGAGTTTTCTTAGTTACTTAGCAATCTAACCTCCTCCTCTACCTTAATTAAAAACTCCACCTGCTCAAACCAACTACATGAAAGCACTCTCTTTTGTGGCATGTTTGTAATTTAGAAATTTATATTACTACTTTTAATTTTCAAAATGAAACCAAAGTTTGTAATTTACAAAATTATGTATGCATTTATAATTATACCATACTCCTAATGTATTAGCCCATCCTTATCAAATTATAAGTTACCTCAAAACTAAATGTTTGATATCTTTCAATCGATGGCTCAAATTCATAAATTATTTCTTCCACATGAAATATAATCTTGATACCTTATATTTTTTACATGTCTTGATTTTGTACAAATTGTTTCATTACCCTGATAACACATACTTCATTTCTCCATATGAATTCCATGATTGTTATGGGAACTCGTATGATAAATCCATGTTCAATTCATTACAAAATCATAAATGTATTGTAATAAAAAACTAAAATAATAACTATCACTATGTCTATTATCACTGTTGGTTCGAGATCCTTACACTAATTTTATCCCTCTCACCAAAAGGTGGCATACATAGACACTATTTTTAGTAAATCAAATACATAAAGGAAATTTGACTCGGTACACACTTAATATACATCATATTTTGACTCATATAATACTTTGATTTAATTGATACACTATCAGTTGTTATTCATAATGCTTTAGTATATAATTATTTTCATAGAAAATTGCATTTTTACATAAACTATACAAATTATGACATAATGATTCAATAATTTTTGACACAATCACTTCAAATAGATTAGTTTATTTAAAATTTGGCTTTGATTTTTATGGTCAAGATAGGTCCAGAACTTTTGAAATATAACACAAATCGCTATTGTCCGAATAAAGTGATGCCTAAATTCACATTGAAGAATAGTTTTAGGTTGCTATAGGTAATCATAATTTACTATAGTATTTTCTCATACAAACACATATACTTTATATTGTTTTGATATATGGAAATAGAAATAGGGTCTATACATGATATATGATCATGTTTTATGTAGTTTATCTCACTTTTATGTCATAAATGATAATGGAATCATGTACATAGTGCATGTCCACTTGAAAATAACATTAGTACTTTAAATTATAACTTCTTACTTAGATTATATGACTCAAGTTTCTAGTTATCAGATTATGGGCATGTTACATGGCACATATTCTCATATCCTAGTTTTTGTGAACCAAATTATATAGAAAAAATAAAAAATCATGTGATTCTCTATGCTTTTTACACCAGACATAAATCAAATTTATACATTCGCTAGTTTTACACCAAAATGAGTTGTTTAGCCATATTCACTAGTTTAATCATAAAGTGTTTATTTAGTACTTAGTATATTAAGTTGTTTGGGAATAAAATTAAATAGAGCTTGAATTCTAGGCACATATCTATCCAAAAAATATTAGGGGGAAAGAATAGCTAGGTTACTCATACCATATATGTTTACTTGGATTCAACACATGGAATCCACACCATGAGTTCATATTTACAAGAATAAATTGAATTATTATTCAATTGTTTATCCAATAAAATAAATATATTATATCTCATCCTCTCTATATGAGGGTTGACCACAATGATCCCATGGCACCTCAATCTACAAGAAAGAACATGTTACATATGGAAGTACATGTATGACTTTCTTCCTTTTACTTTATTTATTTCATTTTATTTCATTACTATAATAGAAGTGGGGGGAATGTATACACCAAAATTTGGTCAAGAAAACAAAAATATTATGTATTGTGTGACTTTTGTATTTACAAGTTCCTAACATTGAATTAGTAATACATTGGCATATGTTATTGTAGTGTTATGTATTTTTCCATCACTCTCTCATAATGATTTCCTTGTACAGATTTACTAAAGTTTTAATCTTCCTTGTTATTTAGTATCTGAGTCACAACCATCCATGGTCTTTTTTCTCTCCCATTCTACTTTTATTTTTGTTCCTAAACACAAGTGCCCTATTTGAACAATCCCACTCTATTATGTTATCCAAAAATATCAGTCTTCTCTACCTCGTGTTTTATAACTCTTTTTGGTACACATTTATTTTGGGTTTATTTTCTTGACCATTTTACCCTTAAATTAGTTATTTAGTGTGTTAGTGGATTTTTAGAATTCAAATTTTAAGTCTTAAATTTAACAATCTCTTTACATCTCGTACTTATCAATTTAGCACTAGCATAGTAGCTAAAATCATACTACAAAAAGATTAACATTTGTATTTATTTTAATTTTATATATATATTACATTATTTGACCAAGTGGGTAGCCCAGATGAAGATAATTTATATTGATACTTTATATGATCTGGTCACACACACACACACACACACACACATGCATGTGCACCCCCCCCCCCCACACACACACACAGAGTAGAGGGAAAACTACATCATCTTGATGTCCCTAAGATTTCACTAGTTCACAAGGGTATTGAATCCAACTCACCTATTCACACTTCCCCATTTTCTGCCCATTTTGTATTTGATCTCCATTTGGTTTGTATATAGGACTTCACTAGGGTTTTATAAAGGAAACTTTAAAAACACGAGATGTATTATGTTATCTTAGATCCATGACACTTTAATGACTATCTATATGATGTCTTGCATAAAATAGTATGTAAAACAATACTCCATAATTACAAAAAAGTAATGTTTCTCAGTCCTAATCCACCGATCTTGTCCCAAGAAGGCACTAAAGTTACATAGTCAAATTAAAAGTTGTTTCAGCCAACTTCAAACTCATAAATAGTCCTCCACAACTATGTCTACACTGAATAGATAAGTGGCTCACTTATATTTTGACATTTTAATCAAATTCCTAATTTTTTAATATCAATTTTTTTCAAATAAATAAATGATTGAATGTCTATTTATTTATTTATCTATTCATTTACTTTAATCAGTTATTTTTGCTATTATATTAAACTCCATTTATCACAAAATTAATTAAAAAAAAAAACATACCTTATTATGTTTTATACATATATTATTACAAATAGCTTTATAAAAATTTTACCATTAATCAAAAGTTTATAATACTTATATTTAAACAATCTATATATCATTGTCTATGCTTTAAAAAAATTGTGAAGTAAAGTCAAAAAATTGTATTCATATACTTGAAATTTCAAATTTTAAGATTTCTTGACTTGTAAAATTATGTTAAACACACACACACAATAAAATTGAGAAAAATTATTTGACATTTCCTCTACCTATATATGAAATTTCATACAAAAAAGCATTCAATTACTCCAAAGTTTAGTAAGTACTCTCGTGATATTATCTCATGGATTCATGTTTCAATTGAAAGGATGCAAGTGGGACTTTATTTGCATCAAAAATATTATGCAGACTAAAATATTGTTATGCCTGTTAGATCTATCTATTCGGATTTGTATCATTGAATCTAGGAAAATCAAGATTTAGCCTATGAAATTTTCTAGAAGAAAATATAGTGTCTGAAGAGGACTCTAGATGTTGTATGTTGTTAAAATTGGTATGTTGAAGATTGAGGATGAGACTTTTTTCATCAATATCTTTGATTTGGGTTTTAAGGGAAAAAATTTCATCCTCCATGTTTTTTTGCTCCTGTTCAAGTTACTACCATGACCAAAATAAGAGATTTTTTTTAAATAGGTAGGAAAACTAGAGTTAAGATAGTTTTAGTAAGGAAATTATTTAATTTGGCCAAAATCAGGAGTAAAGGTACTTTGGCTAAAATTTTTGCATAGTGGGAGTATGATTGATGATGGTGAGGGCAATTTCTTAAGTGAAAATGGAAAAATTGGAAAATTTATCAAAGAGGGACAAAGAATAAGAAAAGGGAGATGAACACTATGGAAACATTTTGAGGCAAACAGATGAAATAAAATTTATAGAAAATTTTGAAAAAAGAAAAAATTGATATTTGCAGAAATTGGGAGTGGAATCAGGATATGGGACCTCAAGGGAAAAAATGTGGAGAATGGAATTTTAGGTATCCAAATAAATTTTGAGGATCAATGGGCGTATGGAAGGAGAGATATGGTAAAAAAATGAAAAAACATTCACTCATGAAATGTATGGCTGCAAGTCCGTTGAGAGTCTTCTGATACTCTGCTAATAGTTTTATGAAATTGATAGGATGAATGTTTTGTGGTTTTTGGTTTCAGTCAACTATCTGAAAGTAGGTCCTTTGAGAGTTTTATAATACTCTATTGATTGATTTTTTTATTTTGGTGGAAATATTTTGAAATTGATAGAAATGGGCCCCAAGTTTAAATGGTTGCCTAAGGTTTTAAATATATCTATCTAACCACCAATGTCATCTAAGTGAGTACCGATCCCCATAAAATGTCTTGCCATGAATTTAACCCTAATCGATAGCTCTTGGTTTTCCTCACACGTGGAAACTACTCAATTAATAAGGGGTCGTTGCTTGTTTTGCTGGTAGGTACTCTCCATGGGCCAGCTACTTCAGAGCTCCTATGGTACTCCTCGTAATGAGTTTTAGGGCTTTCACCCAAGCACTTCCACAGTTATGCAAATAGGCTTTTACCCTAATCCCAAATAGATTATTTTAATATAAAAAATGCTTAAATGCATTATGTATTAGAACAAACTTAAGACTTTCTGAGAAGAATACTTAAATGAATTATGTAGCAAAATAAAGTTTAGACTTTATAGGAAAAAAATTGGCCCTAGAAAGTGCTCTGATAACATATGACAGGATTCTTCATGAACAAGTTAGCAGATAATTATAAATACATGAAATAAATTATGAAAATCAATAATATATAAACTCTATGTAGAACTAAAATACAATGGTAGAATTGCATAATCACTGGCCTCTTCGAGGGGGTAACCTCCTTTGAGCAAGCTCAATTAAATACAATTCATCTATGCCTTTATTGGCCTCAACACTTACTTATATACTAATTTTAATCTAAGAAACTACTATTTCTCAAAAATGTGGGATAAGATAAAATGCTCATAGGATGACTTACAAAGCATATGCATCCATACTAACTAATATACTAACAAAGTAAAGAGAATGGGTAGCATGGGTTCCTAATAATGACTCTATTTCGAGCCTCTAATTCCTCTTGATGTTTCTTGAACACCACTTGATCATATGCTTCTTCTTATTATTTCTTGAACCCATGCATTGACCCAACTATCTCACCTTTTTTTCAAATCTCAAACCTGCATACACAAATGTCAAAACATCATTAGTTTTCAAATCATGAGGCTTGATTGCCCCATTTCTTGTCTTCTTAGGTTGCTTTTTCAATTCCTTCAATAGTTTCTTCACTTTACCAATGTCTTATTTTCATTTCCTCTTCTTTATTATGTCCTTGAGAGGCCATCTCACTCTTGTCATAATCTCAATTCAAAAATTTGGTCTAAGTGCTTCTAAAGCTTGCTTTAACTTTATCAATGTTGCCTTCAACTCATCAGTCTCTTTATTTTCCACTTCCTCTTTCTTCTTGTGGCTCCTTGTTTCAAGCCCTTCATCTTCTTTCACTCTCTTTATTCTCTACACTCTCTCTCTATCTTCACTTTCTCACTAGGTTTATCTTGACCTATATCTACTTCCTATTAACAATCCTAACTACTTGTCCTCTTGACCTTCACTTGGTCTCTCTCTTGTGTCTTCAAGCTCTCTCCTTGAGCTTCTTTCTTGGAGATCTTATTATCTCTCTCTAAGCCTCTGGGGTTAAGGGATTTAGCCATAAAATTCTCACTTTGATGCCTCTCACTTATTTTCTAAAATCTTGTTAGCAACTTTCTAACAATCATCTCAAATTAACATTCATCATGATTTCATAAACTGATCAAATACATAACATGAAAACAAATATAGATTTGTACCTTGCTTTGCTTGAAATTGCTCTTTCCAATAACCTTCTCACTATGATACCAAAATGATGCATATGTCCTTGTTAATCTTGTCACTAATGGATGAAAACATGAACAACATCTCCTTACCTCTTTCTTTGATCACCTAGCTCTCACCTTTATCCTTTGTATTTGTCTCTATTATGTCTTTTTTCTCTTTAAAGGTTTACCATTTCTTGATAGTACGTTCACTCTTTTTTTATTTACAAGAATATTCACTCTATTTTATACTTTATCCTCTCTGTTCTTAAAATTCCTTGAACCCCTTCTGTATTCTCCATCTTATATACATCATCCATCCATTTGTTTACTTGTTTTTCCTCATTGGCTTTGTAGCCTTCTAAACCCATAAAATCCTAATACTTTTCCTTTCATTAATGTTTATATAATGGCTTTAATAATTTTCAACCTCATTCAAGTCCTCATTGATCTTCAACTGACTCAACATAACCTTTCTGGCTCAACTCTACCACAACTCTTACTTTCTTTACTTTATTCTAGTGGCTTTTTTTGTCATTTATTCTTTGTACAAATGGGTAAAATGTCCTTTTATAAAACTAAAGTTATTTTCCAATACCCTTTATCCTCTTCTTACTTTTTACTAGGTTTCTTGGCTCGACTCCAACTTTAGATCCCTTTTCCATTCTTTTTATAGGTTCTAATTAGGTCTATTAGGTCTTTATCTACTACTGTCAGACACAATCAGATACATTTGTGTGTATCCATACTCTATCATTTTATAACCTCCTTAATCTATTTTTATACCTTAAACACTAGATATCCTCCAAGTTTCACAAATTTTCAACAATGGCATCTCTTATTATAGACATTTTAGTGTTGAAACCCTAAACAGGGTCAAGGTCTACATGTTACAACATAAGAAGAGTTATTTCCTTGTAAAAAACATTTGAATGCACTCCAATGGACTATGATGGATTTTTAATGTATACCTAACCTTCTTTAAACTCATTCAAGGTTTAATTGATTTTAAAACCCCTTAGAAACACTACAAACATTCACAATTACATTGAACTGTGTGCTTTCTCCAAACTGTAGGTTACCTAATGTTAATCTAAGCAGAGTTTTATTAATTATTAAATACTATAATAAATTTAAACCATTTATAATTATTAGGCAAGGCCTTTATGAGTCTTTTTTACCTCTCTAAATCATTTATGACTTCCTTGGACACCACTCTCACATGCTTTCATCCCACCTTATCTAGATCATGTATCTTTTACAAGCCTAACATACTATTTATCAAAACCTAATTGTATTAAGCCACTTGAGTCAAAATAATAACCTTCAGAATATTTAATTACCACTTACAAAAACATGTATTTTAATATAAATTCATTTCATTTTTTATCCTAGTCTCCAAAATGCATGCTTCCTCTCAGCATTCAAATACAGATTGTAGAACATAGGGTACACACATACTATGTAAATTCAAACCTTGCTCAAAAATTATAGTCAAGAAAAATATTTATCAAGTCCTAAAAACATATATTCAATATTCTACACTCACAAGAAACTAAAAAAACATATCAAACTTATACCTTTCTTCACTACTTGTTACACATTCATCTCATTACTCTTATGTAGGAAAATGCAGGGTCTATAAGTTTTATTTTCAAGAATAAAAATATTTAATATTCATTTTTTAGGGTTCAATACATTACATCCTTCTAATCCAACCCCCACCAACTCTCTAGCTCTGTAAAATCATTTAAAAGTCTTCTTATATCTCATAACTAACCTAACTAACTTGCAACTCCCTCATGTATGTTGGGAGGATGCTAACTAGTCTAATACCTAACATGATCATTACAAGGACTAATTATATGGTCCATGTATACATGAGAACCACTTTTAGGATTCTCTATTAATACACTTAGAACATAAACTATCTACTACAAACACTATACATCACAAAACTTCTCCCTAAGCTAGTAACATGATTCAAAATTTCAAATTTGAGTTTTGGCAAGAAAATGCCTTATGAATTAGAATTCAAATTCTAATGACTTATAAACCTCCTAACTATGACAAATACTCTCTCTAATACTTTTATTGACTATAACAACTCAAAATGAAGGCCTTTTGAAGATGCCCCTACATCAGAAAGGTACATCCCATGAATATAATCCATCATCTAACCCAATAACCTTTTTTTTTCAATACATATTCTCCTATATAATAAATAAAAACATAAAAATAATATAATATAGTTAATACAACGTTTAGAAACATTAATAAATAATACACAATGTTGTTTTTAATTCAAAATAATAGTAAGACGTAACCACACCCTAATGTACGATAGTGTGATAGGAGCATGGCCAACTAGATAGGGCTACAATAAACCTATAAAAGTATAGCTCGACTAGGAAATGACTATGGAAAATACACAAACCCCTCTAGAATAAATAAAATTTCTCAAAATTCACCCTAAAAGCATTTTTTCAATGAATAATAGGAGTTTTCTTAGTTACTTAGCAATCTAACCTCCTCCTCTACCTCAATTAAAAACTCCACCTGCTCAAACCAACTACATGAAAGCACTCTCTTTTGTGGCATGTTTGTAATTCATAAATTGATATTACTACTTTTAATTTTCAAAATGAAACCAAAGTTTGCAATTTACAAAATTATGTATGCATTTATAATTATACCATACTCCTAATGTATTAGCCCATCCTTATCAAATTATAAGTTACCTCAAAACTAAATGTTTGATATCTTTCAATCGATGGCTCCAATTCATAAATTATTTCTTCCACATGAAATATAATCTTGATACCTTATATTTTTTACATGTCTTGATTTTGTACAAATTGTTTCATCACCCTGATAACACATACTTCATTTCTCCATATGAATTCCATGATTTTTATGGGAACTCATATAATAAATCCATGTTCAATTCATTACAAAATCATAAATGTATTGTAATAAAAAACTAAAATAATAACTATCACTATGTCTATTATCATTGTTGGTTCGAGATCCTTACTCTAATTTTACCCCTCTCACCAAAAGGTGGCATACGTAGACACTATTTTTAGTAAATCAAATACATAAAGGAAATTTGACTCGGTACACACTTAATATACATCATATTTTTACTCATATAATACTTTGATTTAATTGATACACTATCATTTGTTATTCACAATGCTTTAGTATATAATTATTTTCATAGAAAATTGCATTTTTACATATAATATCACTAGAGCACTCACTAAAATTTCATATAATATCCCTGATTGTGTCATAGATCAGTCCATGCTCTAGTCAAAATTTGTCACCTAACCAAAAAATCTTCTTAATTTTTTTAATCACATACCAAAACAAATATTAATAATGCCATTTATCATTAGTCAATGAGGGCATAGTGAGATCTTATATAACCACTAGGTCTAGCAATGGCAAAAATGATGGGACACATACCATCAACATTAGAAGTTTGATATTTGATTCACTCTTTGCTAAAAACTACTCATAAGTTTCCATATTATAATATTTGAGAGTAAGTTAAGAATTAGATAATTGAAGGGTTTAAACTAAATTGGGAACTTGTTGGCCCATTGATGTAGGGACAACCTATAAGGACCACAAAATGGATTCAATTTTGGATTGAGTTTGTATTTTAGGTGTTTCATAGGTGATATAAGTAATAATTTGTCTTTAGGTGTGGTCTAGGTTGTCCAAAGTTGCATAAAATTTGAATTATGGATTTTCCTGCCAAAATGCCTCTATTTGAAAATTTGAACTTTCAAGCCTTGTTGAAGGACTTCCATGTATTTTTTGAAGGTTTCAAGGTGTATAAACATATCTAAGAGGTATTTATACTATGAAAATCTCCTTAATATGTTTTTTATTCTATAGGTAAGGTCATACATTGGGAATTTTATGTAACTCATGAATAATGTAATGTGATCATAATGACTTCTACATGAAAAAGACCCAAGAATCAGTTATGCTTATTGGTAGGAGTTTTTAGGAGTCATTATTTGTAATTTTCATAGTTAATTCCATTTTTATAAAATGTTAAATGAACATGAAAATGGATAAACTTGATATTTAAATAATAACTATCATAACATTTTTCTGTGTGTATTTAATTGGCATGAGTATAGTGTTTATGGTGTGTTTGAGTCATCAAAATGGTAAGTAAATTTATTGAATTTGTTTTATATTGTTATGAATATTTTATATCCTCTAATTTTATTTAGGTAACACTATTTTTGAAGTTGGAAATAGTCACTATTATGGAGATACCTGCCAAATAGGGTATATAATCTTATAGTTCTACTTAAGAAACAATCTGGACTTGTGATCCTTTTATTTATTTAAATATTATGTAAAATTAATATTGGATCACACTTATTATTAGGGTTAAAATATCTTATTTCAATTCACAATTGAGTAGAGATTTATCTTTTCCATTCTAGTGGTCAGTCTTACTTTTTGACAGCAGACAGTCCATACAAGTTAAAATATTGTGTTCTATGTTCTTAGCATGGTAACTTGTTTTTGAATTAAAAATAGATTTTAAAGGGTATAGGTTAGTTTAATAATGTGATAATAACCTCATTTAAGTTTTTGAGGCTTTAAATTTTGATAATATAGTAGAAACCTGCCTACCCTATTCCTAGTTGACAGAATATAGTCAAAAGAGACTAAGTTTCTCTTATTGTACATTATGTGAAGGTTTTGAGAACTTTTTTATTGAATGGGAAAGTATAAATATGCATATATAGAGATTTTACAACCACTAATTTTCTTTGAAATTGTTTGTAGATCAAGTTATGGGTTTTAGTTCACTCTTGGCCTGCTTAGTGACCCTAAACCCTGACAACTAGGGTATTGACCATTGGGAGAAAACTAATCCTTGGAAAATCACAAAAATTTGTAATACTGTATTTTTTAGTGTTCCCTAAGTTAATAATTCACTTATAGACCTGTATAGAATATGTTGTATGTTTTTTTATTGAGTTAAGTTGTGGAAGGGTTGAAAGAGGCCTAATTTGATAGTCTACAAGAAGGAAAGTGGGTCTATAAGATGAAATAGACCCTAAATTTTGAAAAATAGATGTGTATTAATGATAAAAATTATAATATAACCTTTTAAAGTCATATATATTATTACTTTCTATAAAAATCTATTTTTAGATTAAAAAAGGGCTACAAGGAATGCAAGTTGAATTGGCAGAGTTACATAAGTGAAAGAGAAGGTGTTGAAAATAGTAAAAAGAGGTTAGTGAGAGATTTTTGAGACTCTTATGATCAAGATAAAAAAAATTATTCTATAAATAATCATATTATCCATTACTCTGGTATGGTGAGTGGTTTTATAAGCCTAGACTAGAAAAGTGATCTATTGATAAAGGACTAGTTTGAGAAACTTGTGCAAGCTCTGCATCATTTTGGTATCAGATCCTAATGAATCTTAGAGGATAGGATAAAGAGGATAAAATGGCATAAATATGAAGACAACCTAATACATCTCAAAGAATGCAGCAGAATATGGAAAATTTGGTCATTGAAATGAGGAATATGCAGGAAAGAATGACAGCTATGGAGACAAATCAAAGGAGGGTTATAGTTAAAGATGATAGTGATAGAGAAGAGGAAGCTCCTATAGAATAATAGGAGGAATAAATAGAATATATATTGGAGGAAATATTGATCAAATCCATGATGAAGATGGGTTCAAACCCAAACTTGGATGTGCCAATGTATGAAATCAATATTAATGTAGATGAATTGGTGGATTGGATAACAACCATGGATAAATATTTTGATTATGAAGAGGTGGATGACACCAAGAATGTTAAATTTTTAGTCACAAGATTAAGAGGGCATGCTTCTTTGTGGTGGGATGGAATCCAGGAAGAGAGAAGGAGAAGAGGTAAGGCAAAAATCTAGTCATGGGATAGGATGGTGATGAAGATGAAGGGAAAGTTAATGCCCAAGGACTACCACACAAACTTTTTAAGGATATTGCAAAATATTAGAAAAAAGGAACATTCAGTGAAGGAATATAAAGAAGAGTTTCATAGGTTGACAATCTAAATAGGCCACTTGGAAGAGGATGATGAGAAGGTAGCAAGGTACCTAAGTGGCGTTAAATTTTCCATACAAGATGAGATCAGCATTATCACTTTGAAAATAGTTGAGGAAGCTTACCAAGCACCCTTGAAATATGAGGATAAGTTGACAAGAAGGCACACATAGCAAGCACGAGGAAGGGATAAACCAATTAAAGGAAGGGGAGAGTATGAGAGAAATAATGCATATGAAGAAGGTGAAAGTAGTACACAAAGGCATGAAACATAGCCAAAATATTGTTATAGAGGTAGGAGTCCATACTACAGAGGTGGAGAAGCATCTAGAGGAAGAGGGACCAGTGGATTCATAGGAAAGTGCTTCAAATGTAACATGTATGTCATAAATATTGAGAGTGTCCAAAGGAAAAGCAAGAAGAAGTCATAGAAGTGAGAGCATAAATCAAGTAGTGAAACCTACCACAAATTAAAGTGTGGGATCTACTTCACACTTTGAAGACCCTAAAGAAGGAGAATCACTCTTGATGAGGAGGACATTATTGAAGCCACCAAAGGAGAAAGAGTCTACTCAATGGAAAACACTCTTCAAAATAACATATAAGTCCCATGTTAAATGTTTTAAGATGATCATAGATTCAGAAAGCACAGACAATTTGGTTTCAAATGAAATGGTAAGTAAACTTGGCCTCAAAATATTACCATGCCCTACACCTTACAAAGTTTCTTGGCTTCAGAAGGGATATCATGTGTTTGTTAATGAATAGTGTTTAGTATATTTTTAGATTAGTACTTATAAGTATCAAGTCATGTATGATTTCATCCCCATGGATGTTTTTCATTTACTTCTAAGAAGGCCTTGGTAGTTTGATAAGTCAAATAGTCATGATGAGGTGAAGAACACCTATTCATTGGAGCACAAGGGAAACAAGCACACATTGCTTCCTTTGAAGAATGATGATGATAAAGTTGTCGGTGTCTATTCTAAGGTGTTAGTTACAGGTTATAAAGAGTTGGTGCAGTAGGATGAAGATATAATAATGGATGAACAATCCAAGGAGATTATGGCAGCCCAAGATGAGAGGTGTGAACCTTTGCCAAGTAAGAATTTTTCAAACAAGTATGTGAGTAGGTTGTTTACAAGTTTGTCTCATCACTTATCCATGATTTATAGTTGTGATTTCATATACCAAACTAAAATGCATAAGAGAGAGTCTTGAAAAGGAAAGAGATGAAAAAGAGATGGGTGATATACAACATGTCTATGAAGGATAGCTAAGTGAATGAAATAGTATGAGAGTGTCAAGTCAAGAGAATGAGAATTTTGAAGAGAACCTGTGGTCCTTATATATGTAGGAGATAGGAGATAGTTATGAATATGATATACAACATCAAACTAAGTAATTACATAAGCATGCAGCATACAAGAACCCAAAGGATGATATGCATGAGGTGAAGTGTACAAATAAAGAAGAATGGATGAAGGATAAAGAAGAAGAAAATTCAGTATTATTACATCATGGAAGCAAGGTTGTGATGGATCAGTTTGAAGAAATGGAAGCATGGTATGCACATTCAAAACAAGCAGCAGAAGACAATAGTTGTGTATTCCTTAACAAGTTTGTTACATGTGTAGGTACACCATTACAAAATAAGAACTAGATAAATACTAATTGTGGGGCCCAAGAACACATTCACATCTATGAGAGGCAAGTAGTAGCAACAACCTTCTATCAAGAGGTATAAGCAACTAGAGAAGAGCATACACCAAGTTGACACCTATGGCAAAAATTCTTCAGCTTGGTAGTATGATGTAGGGGCATCCTATAAAGACCCCAAAATGGATAAAAAATTTATTTAATTTGTATTTTATGTGTTTCATAGGTGATATAAGTCATAATTTTTATTTAGGTGTGGTCTAGATTGTCCAAAGTTGCATAAAATTTGAATTATGGATTTTCTTGCCAAAATGCCTCTATTTGAAAATTTAAATTTTCAAGCCTTGTTGAAGGACTTCCATGTATTTTTTGAAGATGGAAAGGATTATAAACTTTTATAATATGTCTTGATACTATGAAAATGTCCTTAATATGTTTTTTAGTCTATAAGCAAGGTCATACATTGGGCATTTTATGTAACTCATGAATAATGTAATGTGATCATAATGACCTCTATGTGGGAAAGACCCAAGAATTAGTTATGATTCTTGGTAAGAGTTTTTAGGAGTCAATTTTTGGAATTTTCAAAGTTAATTACAGTATAATACAATGGTAAATGAACATGAAAATGGATAAACTTGATAAATAAAGAATGACTGCGATAATAATTTTCTGTGTGTATTGAATTGGCATGAGAACAGAGTTTATGGTGTGTTTGAATCATCAAAATGGTAAGTTAATTTATTTAATGTGGTTTATATTGTTATGAATATGTTATATCCTATAATTTGATTTAGGGAAAACTAGTTTTGAATATGTTATATATTTATACAAGATGTTTAAAAAAATTCTTAATATATGCATTTTTATAATGTTTGCTACTTAGAATCTGTCACCTTTTGCTGTAAATTTGTGTACTTTTGATTATTGACTCTTTGAAATGAACAACTCACATAAAGCTAAAACTAAGAAGGGTTTAGGTTGATGAAAATAAAAATTTATTGAAATTAGTACATATGACCAACTTCTAATGGTTAACAATAAGAAAAGTGTGAAAGATTAAAGAGATAAAAATGTAAATAAATGAAATGTAAAAAAGCAGATATAATTGATAAAAATAATTTGATTATTTTCTTCAATCTATAAAAATTTGAAAAATATAATATTTATTTTTTACAAATAAAATATTTGTATTACTAAATTTTTTATGTATTAGTGGTCATACTTACTAATATGAAATTTTAGTTGAAAATTAAATTTTTAAATAATTAAAAAAAAGAATAATATATTAATTTTTGAAACATCGTTATTTTAATAGTAAGATTGTTTGTCAAAAAAATAGCTACCATTAAATAATTATTTCTTAAAAATATATATATATATATATATATATAATTAAAACAGATTAAAATATGAAATGATTTCTAAATAATCAATACCTTGACATTAAGTGGAAAATTAATCTACTTATTATATAAAAATATAGCGATTGCATGCTATCAAATAAAAAACTTAAAAGTATTCATTAACAGAGAGATTATTGTGAGTCCCCTGCATCCTACTTTGTTACCTTACTAGCTATGTTGCACTTGTTGCTTGACATATGTATGTTGACTGTTTATGTTATTGAATAGTATCTCAAAATTTTAGTGGCCACTAGTCGACCTACCCGAAAGTGTGACCGGGCAACCGAGTGCTCTGTTTTTACATGTTAAATAGGTATTTAAGTAGAATTCGCATATATTTATGCAAGATGTTCAAAAAAAATGTTAAAAAATAATAGTAATCCCAGACATGTAAGTTGTAAAGTGAAGTTTACATCGCTGAAAAACACAGAAAATCACGAGGGATTTTGGGCGTTATTACTTTTCCATTTTAAATTCCTGCACGGTTCATGTTCAACCAAAACTAATTCAAAACCTCTATAGGTCAATAATTTCAATTTGTTGCGTTATTACATTTATATTTTCCTGTTTTAACATGAAACCTTACGTCGCTGTTTGGGATCCACTACGCTTCCAAACTTGATTCGCATCTCTATCACAGAGGACAACATTCACACCTTAAAAAGGCTTTCGTCTCCTTTGAAACCTGCCCAGTCTAACCTTCTACTAATATTCGCGGACTAAAACTCAACACGCTTCACACACGAATTTGTCCCTTTATATATTACATTTCATTTGTTACTTCCTCCTCAACACTCGCTCTCAACTGTAACTGCAGCTCATTGCAAACTTATAAAACTAGATTTCTTCTTATCTTCAATTTCTTTTATTTTTGCTTCAAAAAATATGAGCACATCCTGCCAAAAACAATCCTCCCACGCTCCCTCAGTTATTAACGCAGAAAACTGCCGCCACTTTAAGGAAGTACATTTGCGAAAATGGGGTAAATGGATATCGGAAGTGAGAATACCCAAACGCAGAGCCAAAATATGGCTGGACTGTTACGACACTGCAGAGCAGGCTGCCCGCGCTTACGACGCCGCCATCTATTGTCTTCGTGGACCCAACGAAAAATTTAATTTTCCCAAATCCATACCAGTCGTTCCATCTGCGTCTTCACTTTCCCGTCACCCAATTCAGATAGACGCAGCCAAATACGCACTTGGCCAAATCCCCTCAAGCACCAAGAATAACACCAGCGTCCTGAGAGCACAGCCGGCGTCGCCGTCAACATCCTCCTTTCTGTCACAAATGGAGGTGTCAAGTGATACTCAACCGATCTTTGAGGAGCTCCACTTTGCGTTGTGGGAATCTTTACTCGGGGATTCAGATAGCAATCAGTTCTTCAGTATTTTGGACGAAATTCCATTACTTAACGACGCGGCGTTAGAATTGAGCTCCACTTATGGAGTTTCTAATTAGCGTTGTAATTTGCGGATGCTGTTTGCAGTTGCAATGATGTGGGCATTGCTGGTTCATATGTAATGCCATTCGTGAGTGGCAATGAATTAATGTAGATAGAGAATATTCTACAATGAAAACCAACAAAGTATGATTCATAGATAATGAATACTCTTAGTTACAACGACGGCATCAAATAAAGGTGGTTTTGAGCCGTCCATCTTTTTAAGAAGTAAGACAGTTGTGAATAATTTACGAAGTTTAGCTGTGCTTAACTATTTAACAACGAAATAGATAGATGACGAAGTATGATAATGGCGACAATGACGACGATCATTATCAGTTAAAAATAATTTTGTAAGAAGTAAGACATTTGTTGTCTTTTATAATGTATAAATGCAATTTATTTTAAAGTTGATTTAATATTTATTTTTATATATTTTTGGTTTTATGTATTTAATTGAAAAGAATAATACATTTTAAATTAATATAAAATATTAAAATTATAATATTTTAAAAAATAAATTTAAATATAGTATAATTTATACTATTTTTAACTAAAAATTATATATTTTTTATTATTCAATAGAGATTATTTATTTTTTTATAATTAATTTTCATTTTAATCCATTCAAATATTAAGTATTTACTTCTTATATATTATTATAAAGATTTATCCTTCTCAAATATTAATCATTTCCATTATTATTTATTTTATGTCAAACAATTTAATATAATTTATTTGTGTATATGATGGTTTCAAATTGTAGTATATAAATTATGTTAAAGTTATAAGAATACGTTTTTTTTTTAAAACTAAAAGAGGGGTAAAAATTTATTGAAAAAATGAAACAGGAAACAAAGAAAGTTACATAGCTTTGTCCTGGTCCACAAGTTGGGCCAGTTTTTGAGAAAGATCCAAAAGAAGCATAGTCTAATTAAGAATGTTCCAATCCGGGCCGTGTTCCGAGGCCCATTTAGCTAAGCTATCCGCAACACCGTTCCACTCACGGAGAATATGCCTGAAGGTCACAGCTTCCAACGAAGAACATAGTTGGAGGATTTGAAGAACAATCACAGAAAGATGCCAATCCGTAGCACCGAAGTTCCTTTTGTTCAATAAGTTGACAACGACCTGAGAGTCCGATTCGCAAATGATTCTGGACCACCCATGTTGACATCGCTATTGTACAGCATCCAGGATCGCCATGGCTTCCATAAGGTCATTTGTGTGGACACCCTTGTAGATAGAAAAACAAAACTGAATATTACCTTCACTGTCCCCTTCGACTCCTCCAGTGCCCGCCATGCCCGAGTTCCCCCGCGAGGATCTGTCTGTATTAACTTTTAAGATGCCATTTAGGGGGGAGTCCATTGCCCTGCGCACTTGATAGGCTGCGCTCGCTGGCCGACACCATTCGCTAGGGGCATGGGAGGAGCCGCAGAAGTGCTGCCAAGATTAGCCAAAGAGAGACATGAGCTAATGGATGCGTCTACAGTGCTTAGGCTCCCACCCATGTCACATTTAGCTTGAATAGTTTACTGAAGTGAAATGATAACTCTCCCCCATAGAAGCCTGAGCTCTAAGTGCTTATCCAGGAAGATTCTTCTGTTCCTCTCAAGCCAAATATTCCACAGAATAAAGGATGGGCCGATGATCCAAGCCGCCTGAAGGTGTGTAGCCTTGGAGGGAGGGTGGCCTAATCGAGTCCAAAAATTGATTAGAGAGGCCGCGTACCAGCAGGTGCATCCCCACTCCTGCCACCAAAGATGCCAAAACTGTTTGGCAAAGGGGCACTGAAAGAAGAGGTGAGAGGCTGACTCTTCACTATTGTGACATAAGCTGCAAATGGATGGTCCCTGGAAGCCCCTTCTGCACAGATTATCCCAGGTAAGAACCCTATTATGGGATAACACCTAGAGAAAAAAATTACACTTGGGCCACTAAAGCCAGTTCCACACTTTCTTAGGCCAAGATATCTCTGTTACACCAAAAGATTATTCCGTCAGTGCTAGGTATCCTGAGGAAACAGAATACTTCCCTGAAAGGGCGCCTCCCTAGGCCAAGGCATCGCGCTCTTACAAGGAATTGCATCCTCTAGAATCCAGAATCTGTGCCAACTCCATTTGTTCCGCCACCATGCCCCCCGATGGCCAATCTAAGGGATTCTTCCACCGAAAGCCCACAGCTAAACCCAGGTCAAAAGCCTCCTGGTAATGAGCCACAGAATCCCATCCAGCCGCTAGGAAAGCATCACTCAGAGGCTGCAAGTGTGGGTGGGAGGATAAGAGAGGAGGAGATCCATCCCAGGAGTCACTCCAAAAGAGAGCATCAGTGCCCCTATTGCAAATCCAAAAGAGACTATGCTTTACCAGCTGAGCTCCATAGTTGAGGGTGTACCAAACCATAAAACCTCTCCCCTCCAGCGGCATCTTGGGAATAATAGCTGAGTCAATGTCTGAGAAGTACTTGAGATGCAGGATACGGGCCCATAAGCAAGAGGGGCTAGAGCGCTAGCGCTAATAAAGTTTGGCAGCGAGAGCCTGACTGGATAGGATAGCAGAGCACAGCCCAAAATGTCCATCCTTCTTTGGCTGGCATACAATGGTCCAGTTAATGAGGCTCCACTTAGCATTTTGCAAGTTACCACTCCATAGGAATTGATGAGAGAGAGCATCAAATTCCTTGAGGAAATACATCGGGGCAGCCTGTACCATACTCTAGTATATAGGAAGGGCCTGGATCACGGCTTGCAAGAGAATTACCCTACCAGCTATAGAGAGCCACCTATGCATCCAATGGTTAATTTTTTTTTGGAGTTTATCAAAAATATTCTGCCAGAACCTTCTAGGTTGTCTTCCCACCACAATAAGCACTCCCAAGTAGGTCAGAGGGAGCAGTTGCATCTAAAATCTGAGGATAGCAGCAATCCTCCTCTAGATCGGCTCGGGGGTATTGAAAAAATATATAGAAGATTTGTGATCATTAATTTTTTGACCTGAAGCAGTGGTATATGTATCTAGGGTGAGCTAGATCGCCTCTGCTTCACTGCTTCTGGCTCTCGCCGTAAGAGCTATGTCATCAACAAATTGGAGGTGGGTCAAGGTGGGCAATTCAACCCCCCATTTCCATCCCTGAAGCAAATTCTGAGAAACACGGGACTTGATAAGTCATCCAAGTCCCTCGGCCATGATGATAAACAAATATGGAGAAAGCAGATCTCCTTGGCGCAGGCCTCTTGAGGCACCAAAGAGCTCTGAGGGCTTGCCATTGATAAGGACCGAGTAAGAAGGGGTAGTAACATAGCTCAAGACCCACCTCACCCAAGCCTGATTAAAACCAAAGGCCAAAAGGACCTTGTGCAGGAAACTCCATTTAACTCTGTCATATGCCTTAGCCATATCAAGCTTAATAACCATGGCCCGCTCCTGAGAAACACTCATAGAATGGACAGCCTCAAACGCAATGACCACTTCATCCAAAATTTGTTTACCTTCCACAAAAGCCCCTTGTTCCTTTGAAATCACTGTGGGCAAATAAGCTTTGAGCCTCTCCGCAAGGAGCTTAGTGATGATTTTGTAGACCACATTACAGAGGGCAATAGGCCTAAGCTGATCAAGCTAGTTCGCATGTTCCTTCTTCAGAATAAGGACTAAGAAGGTGGCATTCAATGCCTTGAGCATTTCATTGTTGGCATAGGATTCCTGGATCACCTCCAATAGATCATGACTGATAATATTCCAAAAGTCTTGGTAGAATTCGGTAGGGAAGCCATCTGGTCCTGGCACTTTACATCTCTACAAGCTAAAAACCATGCCCTCCAGCTTTGTCATGCCAACTGGCCACATGAGAGACTCATTTTGGTCTGGGGTCACGACCGTGGGGATACAAGATAGGACTATATTCTTAGTTGCTCCCTCTGGGTGATGATCATCTGAAAAAAGAGCTGAGTAAAAATGAGTAGCTTCCCTAGATATAGCTTGAGAGGAGTTCAGAGTTGTGCCATCCATAGTAACAAGGGAAGAAATGAAGTTCCCATTATGGTGAGCCTGCATAGAATTATGGAAGAAAGACGTGTTCTTGTCTCCTTCCTGGAGCCAGTCAATTTGTGCCTTCTATTTCCAGGAGATTTCTTCGCACAGCTCCCACTCCGCAAGATCAGCATAAGCCTTGGATTCCTTTGTGCTAAGAGCTTCTGACAAGCCTTGGTCTCGAATCTGCCTGGTAACATCATCCAACCTGTCTTGCACCCTCCTCTTCATGGTATGGAGATTACCAAAACAATCTATGTTCCAGGATTTTAGCTTCCTTTTGACATACTGCAATTTTTTAGAGAAGGAAAACATGGCAGTTTTATAGGACGGGCCCCCTTGTCTCCACCAGTTTGCCATTAAATCATGGAGAGTAGGCTCATGAAGCCACATCAGCTGAAACTTGAATGGAGGCTTCTCAGGGACCGCAATATAACTAGTAAACAGCTTGATAGGCCAGTGATCAGAGCCTCTCCAGTCAAAAATTTTGGAAGAGAGATGGAAAGAACTGGAGAGCTAGAAACATGAAACAAGGAACCTATCCAGGCATTCTAAAATGGCAGCTTCCCCGATCCTTCTATTTTTTTAGGTAAAGAGCCCGTTCAGGGGTTCCATATATGAGAGATGTAAAAAAGTGATATTTTGTTGAAGAAGCTTAGAAGAAGGGCCCAGACGGTCCAGCCCACCCCTCTTCTCCTTCACACTAAGGATAGCATTGAAATCTCCAGCCATAATCTAAGGAAGGAAAGGATGGCAGCTCTTAACGTACCAGATATGTTCCCAAAGCCTAAGCTGTCTGAGTAAGTCAACAGGAGCATACACATTGGTATCAAGAATATGCTCACCCATCTCATGGGATGAGGCTATCATTGATAGGGTCGAGATGTTGGAGATCTAATGCAGAGGTGTAACTTTCTTAGGATCCCACCACATAGCAAGCCTCCTGGAGTTTCCCAGAGCACCCACACACTGGCAATGTCCACGGAGCCAAGTGCCAGGGGCACAGGAAAACATAAAATCCACTGAGAGCTTGGTCTCTTGAATGCACAAAATATTAGGTGAATGTTCCAACAGCAATTTACGTATAGCTTTTTGTCTGGGGGTGCTATTCAGCCCCCTCACATTCCATGAAAGAAAAATCATTGAGTGGAGTGAGTAAAGTGTTCATCCAGGGGCTTAACAACCCCTGACTCTACTAGCAAATCACCTGTGAGTTTAATTTTGTCTTGGTCCTTCTTGCGCCCAACTCTGGATGGGGTAGTAAAGGAAACTTTCTTGAATGGTCTTTGCATTAGGCCCAAGGTGGATAAGGGGCCTTTCTCTTTGCTATATTCTCCTGTACCTTTGACCATATCTACCCATCGAACTTCCTTGTCTTGTGAGGCAGGAGGTACCATAAGGATCCCAGCGTCAGGGCCGAGAGGAATCTCCAAGGTCTGCTGGTTGTCCAACTCCTGTGTACCAATAAGAGCAGAGTTCCTCCCAACTGAGTCGAGCTGCACTTCCTACTCTGCTATCGGAATGCCGTCCTCTATGAGCATATAATAAAAAGTTATAAGAATACTTCAATGATATGAATATTGAGAGATTTTTCCATAAATAAACTATTTGTTTCCATGATTAATTAGAATCATCTAAATAATTATCTAAAATATGTTAATAGATATCAATATAAAATTTATTATCTTGGATTTTTCACGTATACATTAACTAATAATTCCATTAAATTTTGACTTTATTTAATAAAATTTAATAGTTTTGTTTTTAAGAATAATTTCATGATTATAGTTCAACGATTTTATTTTAAAAAACTAATTTTTATTATATTTTAAAATATAAATTATTAAATTCAAAAAAATAAAATTAAACAATTGAAGACATCCCCTCTAATTTGTCCAAAAAATCAAGATGTTCAAAACTTAACAAAAATCTAGAAAACAAATTCTAAAATAGGCATTTATTTTATGTTTTGTTCTTCTATCATTCATGTGGAATGTTTCCACATATACTACATCTTGGGAAACCCCAAATAATTAATTACAATATTTTTCTCTTGTTTGGCTTACCTAAGTTGGTCTTTGCTTAATTTACTTCACTTTAACCTTCTCTTCATATTCTACACTTCTATTATTTGATTTAGAACCCATATACTCTTTTCTCTCTTCTTCATTTCTCATCCTCTTCATGTAATATATATGTTGATTGCTTTCTCCTTATTTATTTCCTTTCATGCCATGTAAAAATAACCTTGCACTCTCCTTGGCCGTATGAGAACAATGCATATATTGACTCATAAGAGTCTATTCTCCAATACCTATATAAATTGTTCCAACGTATGAACCATCAATTTCATATTTTATTCCTATTAGTGAGAACATGTCCACCATTTCTATCTCTTTGATTGCCTTTATGCCACATGAGTGGCATTACTCATCTCTCAATATCCAAATGATCATTGAAGTAACAGCTACACCAAGTTAATAAACAGATGAAATTGTATTATATGAATAAATTTCAAATATTTTTATAAATGAACTTAATTAGTATTCCTTAAGTTTTGACACAAAAAGTGAATTTAATTACTAAAAATGTTGTAGTAATATTATAAGATTCACAATGAATTGAATGGTATAAAAAATAATAATTGCATGAATAGGAATTCTAGAGTGGCACCAACAAATTACAAAGGAGTAAGATTTTCACAATTATTTTCAAATTTGAATTTTAAGTATATTTAATTATCATTAGGAAATTTTAATCTTAAATTTGATGTTGATTTAATCATCACATAATTTTTTAAATGAGAAGTTAGCTTAGAATTCATAATACCTCGGCCATATGATGGAGATTAGAACTAATTTTATTTTATGGGACTTTTTTAATCCTGATACATTGATCAAGCTATAATGATGTCATTTTACTCTAGAAAATTGGTAGATAAAGAAATAAAATTATTAATCAATATAGTATATGAAAATTCTAACATAAAAAAATTAAGATTTATATCTCTCGACTTATTACATGTAAATATTTATAAAATTGTAATAATTATGTGGAAACATATTTTAATTAAGGAAATGTATTTAAATACCCAAATAATTATTATTAAGACTTTAATGTAGCTTATATATTATAATAAGATACCACCTTATACATGCATTCTACAATGCCATGTGAGGGGAATTGGGTTGTAATAACTGTGAGTACATTAACTTTTAATTCTGACCTTAAATTTGATGTTCATTTGTTCATCACTTTATTAGAAAAAATAAAAAATAAAAATTTTGAATAATTAAATTCTAAAATTATAATATCTTTGTCATATGGTGGATTTTGGATCCCCCTTTTTCTTAAATGACTTTTTTCATCTTGACACATTGGTGTAATTAAATTAATGGGATTTTCCACCAATCAATGAAAAGTTTAATATGAATAATTTAATGAAGTTATTCATAATTTTGGTATGTGATAAATCTAAGATAAGACCTTGAGATTGATATCCGTCTGTATTTTTTTTAAAAATGTATTTAAAATATTTTTAATAAGACAAAATTGTGGTATAAAAAATAATAATATTGGAAAGGACTCAAACTTTAGAGGGGACCAATATTTGTAATGGTATATGAGAAATAAAATAGTTTCAAAATCTATACAAATTATAGATAATAGCGATCAATGTAATGTAGTCAATTATATCGTGGAACACCATATGTATAACTATTAAGATAACTAATGCATATGTTAAAAATTAACATATTTTTTTTTAAACTACATTTAAAATTTACTATTTTATATCATTTTAACATATCACATTCCTATTAAATAAATACCCAAAACTAAAAATGTACAATACACCCTTGGTTAATTCACCCATAAAAGTTAAGGTTAATGAGTAGTGAATATTCCTGTAAAAGATAAAGAAATGTCTAAGATTTATCATACTTTTTTTCAATTGATAGTGAGAGTGTAGATTGTCTACACTATCATGCATCATCAATTAGATATCAAATATATTTCAAATATGCATGAATATCAAGTTAAGGTACACAAATAATAATTTTCTCTTCAAATATAATAAATAAGGGTTTCGTCACACTATTTTCATTGCTATTGATACATTAGGGAAAGGGGACCAATCATTGGATAGGGTTCAATAGTTCTGATGCATTTCCCTATTTATTATATATTAACATTTATTTGATTATGTACTAATTTTTTTATAATTTTTATTTAAATAAATAATATTATAAATATGAATATTTATATAAAATTATATATACATATTCATGAGGATTTGCATTATAATTAAAAATAAAATGTACATTATATTACAAAAATTGAATATCTTACTCCAAATCGAATGCACTTCATAAAAAATTACATCATTTCTATTTTTTTAGATGCCAATAATTTTAAATGATAATATTTTGGTTCTAACTTTTTCTTCCAAATTTTAAAAAATTCAACTTATTGAATTCAAATTTTTGCTCCAACCTATTCAAATTTCAAACTTTTGGCTCCAATTTTTTGCTTCAAACTATTAGAATTTCAATATCTTGACTACAAATAATTCAAATTTAATTCTTTTGACTCCAAGACTTACCTTCTACTACTGTATTCCATTCTTTAGACAGACGTAGCATGATGAATGATTTGTGGCTATCCCTTAAGGGTTGAGTATCACTCTTACCTTCCCCCATTCATTATCATATGATCTATAAAATAGGTAAAACACAATCATTATACACAAGCAAAATGTGGTTAGTATGGCATAGCAATAAGTGTATTCTTCAAGTAGGAGGTCTATATAATTTAAAGATGAGACGGAGCTTGCCAATGGAAGAACCTGACATTTTATTTTTTATGATCTTTTTATGTGATCTTTTTCGTTCTATTTTTTAAGTTTTTTTACCTTGTTTAATGGCACTCTTACCTGAAGCATCCCAACATGCCTGAATTTTTTGCACAGGTTATCCTCTCAAAAAAATCCTTTTGATTATCCACACATAATCTATTTTGATAGTAAACAGGGGTAAAATATTTCTTTTACCCAAATATTACAATCAACTCTACCATGTTTTGAAAGCCTTTATTCGCATGGATAATCTTGAACATTGTGTTAGCATGGTGGAATTTAATAGCATGTTAGTGGAGCCATAATGGCCCCCAGCTTATGTCTTTTCCATTTTGAATATATATTATGTTTATTCTTTATATAGGTCCTCTTATAGATTTCCCTATCACTTGAATTCAAGTATTTGAAGAAGATGTTTATTCCTTTCAATGTATTTTTCATAATTCCTAATATTCACTATTCATTGAATGAATGTTTTAGGATTTTTAGATTATCTAGTGTGGATTTCGACAATCATCTTTGGCATGAATAATAGGATTTAATTATTCTTAGAGCAAAGAATAAATAAGAGAACTTCAATCTTTTTAATTATCTCGAATTATTTTATTTATAAAGTCTATGAATTTTTTGCATTATATATTTTTATTTAAGAGTTGTACCAAATTAAATTTAGATTCTTGGGATTTTACATAATTTTAGTGGATCTAAAAGTTTGCATTTAAATATTTATTATGTTGTTCTTGATAATATTAAATGATGTTTTGAAAAAATTATTTGCATACCATTGTGTTCAAGTTCCATATTGGAACCACCCATAATTGATATTTTTCAAGCAATGGTATGAATATTATTTACTTATTAGTTAACTTGTTTATGCCCGTATCAATTTCCAATGATTAAGTTTTATTTCCATTCATTTTTATTATACAATAATGTAGAGGAGGGTAAGTGTCACATGTGATTCTTAAGGGAGACTTAGAAAAAATATAATGTAAGCGCTGATGGTTATTTTCATTTTTTAAAGAAGCTTACAGGGCATCTATCTAATGTGTTTTAAAACTAATACTTGTCAAACTCAATGTATGATTTCACTCAAGGTTGATGAATTAAAGATGTTAGACTTGGAATATTAGCATAATCCATTCAATAATTATTGTAGAAATGGTAGTGCAAGCTCAATATAACTTTATCATTTTCATACATGACTGATACCTATTATTCCCCAATGCATTATATAAATATTGATTGTATATTATTTCCTCTCATGTTTTGGGTTTTGTTGTTAGGATGAGAAACCTGTTTGGAGGTTTGAATGGGACACTTGTTCCCACGTTTCCTATGTTATTTGGGTTAAAAGACCTTCACTTTCAATATTCTCATGCTGAAATAAATGGATCTTCTAGGCAACGTCAACTCTTTACCCCATGTAAGAAACTAAAATATTTACTTTAATGTATTTTTGATTGTGGGGATTTTTATTGTATGCACTTTTTATTGAAATTAGTTGTTCTAGTTTTTGTGGAATCATTATTTAATCTTCATCATTTTGATAAAGAGTTTGATTCTACATTTGAATTTTACCATTGAAAGAAGAAACTCTTAGAGCCTGATTCAAAAACTCAAATTTCATACTCATACTCAAGGATTCATCTTTTGTTATCAGTGTAGTAATTATTTGACATTGCATGGGTTTTGTACCTTGAACTAACTATTAAGGTTTTGCAAGGTTCCCATCATATATGTTTCCATAATTATTTTACCTTTAAAATTTAGTGTAGTATAATAGAGTTATTTTCTTCTTGCATAGTCTCTTTCTTTTATTTAGTTTGGAAGTTATTTCTTGGTTTAATCCAAATTAATTTTACCAATTTCCTGGTTATTTGAACGTCATAAATCTAGCTCATACTCTATTTTTCATGGTCTTTGAAGCTACTAGCTCCCCCCACATTTTCTAGCTTTTTAAGATAAAATGAAAGGGGTGCATAGATGAGAGATTTGTATTTGACCAATTGCTATGATTCTCAAATGAATGACTCAACCTAATATAAAATTGTAGGCTTATTCACATGGATAGACATGTATGTATCTATGATTTACACTTCAAAATTTGAGGGTACTTTTTAGGAAAAATCATCTCCTCCTAGCACAATTATCACTTCTAAATATTTAGATCACTACATGGATTGTATAAAATAATATTTTATAACTACAAGTGACTTGTCTAACTGCCAAGTACAAAGTATGTTTTTTTAATACATTAAGTCCATTTTAAGGGTATGAATCTTGAATATCAATATAAAAATACCAAAAAATTGAGATAAATTGAATGTAATATTATTATATTTTAAAACATCATTGATTATCATTACAATTTATTTAAAATGCAGATTATTACCTTTTCTAAAATTTGGGTGTAAGCCAGTGGGTTGTATGTCATTGCAAAACTTCATCCACAAGTGCCTTTAAACATTGTTAAGGATGTTGGAAAGGTGTTCAATAACAAAGTGGCATTGGCTTGCAATGCAAGTTCTATGCTTGTTATAGTGGTTGTAGAAGTGACATGTCAACTAACATTTGACACTAAATGCCTGAATTTTATTTATTTTATACATTATAACTCTTAATTCCTTCAATCATTTTTCATGATTTCTATCTTTGAATTTAATGATATGAAGACATAGACAAGGTAATTTATCCTAGATATCTTTAATGTAATCAAGTAAAAGCCATGACCATATTAGCTATGAGAGGATCAGGGAAAAGATTACAATTTGCATAGATCTTATAGTTTGGAAACCTCTTAATTAATTTTGATGTGTTTCAAAAAGAGCCTCGATGACTTACTTGGAACCGCCAGATGGATTGGTGCTTTATTTATATGCAGGTAGAATGATCGACAAATCCAATTACATGATAACATGCTTCATATGGAGTAGTTTTGGTTGTCACTTAACGCATCCACTTCTGACAGAAAGAACGAACTCGACAGCGACGGCGCTTCCTCCGGCATGGAACTACTGGTGTTATTGTTGATGGAATGCATATTTGGTTGCGGCAAACGGAATGACTGAGGAAAATGAATTTAGCGTTGGGTCGGCGAAGACAATAGACGGCAGCTTGCTGAGCAGTGTCGTAAGAGCCCAGCCCAATTTTGACTCTGCATTTCGGTATGAAGTTGGCAATGAGTTGCAGTACGAAGTTGAGACAGTGTCTGAAGCGTGTTATTGCCGAATATTTTTATTAGTAAAAGCGCCACCTGAGACTGGTTGAGCTAGGCAGCATTGAACGGAGACCAAAGCTTTTAAAACGTGAAATTGTGGACGCGTAACAAAGAAATTATTACGTAAGGCATGACGTCGTATTACGTGAATGACGTTATTACGTAAGGTATGACGTCGAAATAGGAAAGTGCAAATGCTTAATAGCCCAAAATTCAAATGATTGACTTGTCGAATTAACGTATCAAGAGAGTTTTACATTAAAGAATATTTTGAGTTTCACTGTCATATTATTTAAGTCTCCCAATTAATTATTTTATTTTATTCTCCCGTCAAGTGACGATGGGAATGGTTCATATGGAGTGAGTTAAAATCTTTATTTAAAAAATTTAATACAATTTTATTTGAAATTTTTTATAATTTAATTTTAGATTAATTTCGATTGATTCCATATTGAAGTACAGAATATTCTCACGGGAAATTGCTATATTTTTGTATTTTTTTTTCAAATTTAAATGGTTCTTGTTCTTGTTCATTTTAAAGCACTTTTATAACATTTTATATGGGTGTACATATAATTCAACTCTTATTTGGGTAAGTGGGTATTTAATATGTTAAATTATAATAGTCGATTACATAGTACCTTTTTGGTAGGTTGATTAGTGATCAATAAAATTTTGGTCGGTATTAAATAATTGATATAGTTAACTTATGTATGTCAAACAATACATGCATATAATTGGTAAGGTAATAAAGTGGGATGTAGGTGATGATAATGTCAAATTTTGATTAGGTTTTTTAATCGATGGCGTACAACCAACTTCGATATTTTTTTTGTTAAATAATATTTCATTTTACCATGAGGTTTAAGGGTTATCAATTATATAAAATGTAGAGAATGCTTATAAAATTAACTGTGTCAATATTTTTGGATAATTCTATTTTTTTAGTGATGATGGATCATTAAGTGTGATCTCAAATGTCGATCATAAATATTCATACAAGTGTTTCAAAAAGCATTATCTATAGTCAACATGCACTAAAGAAATACTATTACTCTTAATTCTATAGAAGTCATCTAAAACTTAACCTTGATTTCATCTTTTAAGGTGTTGGGCCTTTGCCTTCATAAATAACTAATCAATGTTACGCTCTTTGTGAGCCAACAAACTTCATTGATAAACTAACTACCTTTCAAAAATTAGTATATTTTTATTTTTATTTCTTTAAAATTTGGAAGTCAACCAAAGATCCATAACATCAAACCCGATCATTAATGTGTAGATATTTTAGAAACACATTTATTTTATTTTTAAAAAATAACTATTATTTTATAGAATTTTTTTCTAAATTTTAATAAATAATAAAATTAGGTTTATTGATTGCACACTCTTCCTTAGATATCAATATTTATATTATTTTATTTTTATCTTTTTCATCTTTTTTATTTTTAATCATTAGAGGTTGGTCATGTGTGCCTATTTCACTAGACTTTATATTTTTTGTTTATAAATAAATGACTAAGTTCATTTTATCATCATATACTAATTAAAAATATGATGAAAAGTACAATCATAATATTTCATTAATATTATTACAATTATATTTTTTTGTTTTTTTATTGCATTTGTGATTTTTTTTTGCACACTTTTAAAAACTTAAAAAATTAGAAATAAAAATACTAAAATTAAACCCTCGAACCAAACCTTTCCCAATCTTATTCTTTCCATAATTTTTCATTTTAAATAATCAATTCTTAAAAGCACAAAATTTTAAGCTCAATATATTTTTAAAATTATATTTTTTAAATACCTTAAAATTGAATTAAAATTGTAAAACCAAAATCGAATAAAAGTTGTTCATACCCTAAATTAAATTTTATTCTTTGAAGATTTTATTTCAAACATTTATCATGTAACATTTCACATATATTTACATTCTATCAAAATCTTGTTTAGCATATACATAATTCACTTGTGATTTGATATACTCTTGTGTGGGTTCCACTTTTTCTCACTATTCATGTAGTTTCAAATTTAGAAAAAAATTGAAATATAAAATATTAAACTTGAAAAATTAAATGACTTAGTGTAGTTTACAATGCATTCCATGTTTTTGAATGTTATTTTTTGGATATTAAATATGACATGATATTAAAATTAGAGTATCTCACATTATCAATATTAGGAGGGCATTGAATATTTATGTATGTGGTGGGTGTAGTGATTGTGCTTTGAAATAATATGATATGGAGGAGTATTTTGATAAGGTGTATGATCCTCTCAATTCTCTTTCATAATAAAATTCCTCTTTAACTTTTATTCATCAATCATAAAGGTATAAATATACATTTTACTTTTTAATATCATATTATTTATTCTTATTAATAAACTATAATTCTAAGATTTTATAATGATACGTATGTTAATTATAATAATTTATAGGAGCCATATAATATAGACAAATTTAGTTTTACAAGTAAATGTTCCTTATATCAAGAGATTTAACATAAAGATATATTTTTAATTATAAATATTTAATTTTATTGAACAATTTTAATAAAATTTATGTATGATAAATTTTATATATATATATATATATATATATATATATATATATATATATATATATATATGATGAGTGAGTTGGGAGGAGTAGATATTCTTTCATCTAGTATTATGAAGGCATCTGCATGAAAGTATAATAAAGTATAATTATATAGTTTAATTTTTAATTAAAAACTATTTATTATCATTAAAAAATTATCATACAATTTGATTATGATAATTATACATATTATATTGATCAGTGAGAGGATGATTGTGCTAAGACAAGTAGGCATCCTTAATCTACTATGATAGAATTGCTTATATAAAGGCATTTTTTTTTTAACTTAATTATGTCAAACATCTTAAATTTTTATTAGAAATCCTCATTAAGTTCAACACACTGGTCCTTATTATAATTAAAAAAATGAAAACCCACATGACAAGAGTTCACCCCAACTAGTATCATTTAAATACTTTATAAAGCATTAAGCGCAGAGGATGATGACAAAGTAGAGTTACAATTACTAAGCTCATATATAATGACATCCTCTGGTCTTACTCTTGATTAATATGGACATTGATTGAGAGAAAATATCAAAATAGACCTCTATGTAAATAATAATATGAAGATATTATTAAATGTTTAGATAAAATAATTACATTAATTTATTTTATTTAAATTTAATTATTTTACTTTATTTATAATTTATTTATTCATTCATTCATATAAATTTATTAAATTTTAATATATTTAACATTAAAAAAAATTGATTCCAAATATTTTAAGAAAATAGTCTTAAAATTATGATTTATACCTGCTACTCTCATCCAATTCAAACAAATACGAAGCTGGGTGCCTTTAGCTTCATGCATCTCTAGTAGTTTAGAATTGGGTTTGTGCCGCATCACCCAATTCTGCAAAGCACGTTTGACCGTTAAAATGCCCTAGCACTTGCCCCCGTCCTTGACTTGAACAAAACCTTCCTTACCATGATTCGATCATGTTTTATGAGTCAGCAAAAATATACTCACGCTTAGAATACACGGGTCGTACCTACTCCACGAATGACATGTGACGTATCATATAAATGAACCTTTAATCGCGAATAGGAACATTCTGTTCTGTTGTGGGTATGCCGTTACCCGACCTGTAAGTATATATCGACAAGCATTCAGGACTCGGGAGCGTTTCGAACTCGAACAGTACACGAGTTACTTCCTTCATCCAGCTATGGACACTTCCCCTCCTCAAAATAATGCCGACACTCTGCCAGATAATAATGGAGAAAACTGCTGCGAATATAAGGGAATCAGAATGCGAAAATGGGGAAAGTGGGTGTCGGAAGTGAGAATGCCTAAATCCAGAGCCAAAATTTGGCTGGGATCTTACAACACCGCAGAGCAGGCAGCCCGCGCTTACGACGCTGCTGTTTATTGTCTCCGCGGACCTAACACCAAATTCAATTTTCCCAACTCCATACCGGCAATTCCGTCTGCGTCATCTCTTTCCCGTAAGCAGATTCAGGTCGCTGCAGCTAAATACGCACTTGGACAAATGCCATCCAACAGCAACAATAACAATAATATCAGTCTCTTGACGGAGGAGCCCCTGTCGCCGTTAAGGTCGTCCTCTGTTTCAGAAACGAAGGCGTCAAGTGACAGCCAAATGATTTCCGAGGACGAGGATTGTGCTTTGTGGGAGTCTTTGTTTGGAGATTTTGAAGGCAACCAACTCTTGGATTTGGAGAAAATCCCGTCCAACCTCACGTCTCCTACAGGTGAGGGGGGGAATATCTTCTTCCACCCGGCAGATTTGTGGAATTAACGAGCGTTTTGATTTATGTCGCGCGTTAAGGACTCTGTTACACGGACTAAATTTGACGGTCGACTCTGCTTATCAGCGTTTTTTTTAATTGACAGTTATTTATTCATTATTTCCCTCGAAAGAAATATTAAAAATATTTAAATAATTATTTAAATAAAAAATATGTTATTGTTCAAAAGATGTTTTTAATTTGTTTATTTGTCCAGATGTAGTTGCTTGTGTCATTTGTCTACAATAGTTTTGGAGGACTATATCTTCACAAATTTGGATGGTATGAGTGGTTGTATAGTCTTTAAGATTTACATTGTTATTTTATTGTTTGCAACTGATATTATTTTGTTTTCACATTCAGTTACAAGGCTTCAAAATTGGCTTTATGCATTGAGCAATTTTTTCATAAGAATGATCTTGAAGTAAATCTTGTAAATACATAAATCATGGAATTTAATATAACAAAGAAAATATCATATACAATCAATTTGAAAATACACTCTTACACCAACTTGGGTGTGGTTCTCTCTAGACTGCCTTTTAGCATTGTACTTGCAATAGAAATAAGACTTAGAAAAGGATAAGTAACATTGACATCTTTGGAAAGAATATTTTCAGCTCTAATTTCAAGATATCTAGTCAAAGATTTGACATATCCACACATTAATTACTCCCACACTATTTACAGATGTGAGGTTTAGCCCTATTGTTAAGAAAAAATGATTTTAAATGTATGGGAAGAGTTTTCATCTCCATTATCAAAGAAAATTGGATCTAGAAGAAAGGTTACTCAATCAATTATTCTAGCAGAGTTTTGTGCATCTCCACTCTTTTATCTCCTTAAATTTTCATGTTATCTCTAAGTTGCATAGGCTTTGATGCATAAAAGATTCTTTCTCTAATCATAATACATATTCATTCTTTGCAATTCAATCTTCCATGAAACATGGCAAACAAAGGTTGAAATATTGTTAGTATGCAATAGTTATGGCTTTCCTCTAGAAGTTGGATATTGATATAGACAGACAACCTCCTCTTGTGTGTTTTTATTAATTCTCCTCAGCTCACTAAAGATGAAGTCAACAAATATATTCATGAAGAGATCGATGAATCTTACTTGAATGTTACATGCATTAATCCCAAAGAGCCTTTGAAAGTAAAAACTCTTCATTATTTCTAATTTTAGTCCTAATTTCTTACGAATCAAAATCAAGTTCCTGAATACATGGAGATAATATTGCCTTTGTGCTTAAAGATCCATTTAGCTCAATTTCACATTTGCTTTCATTAACTCCAAATGGAATTTCTTCATAACCTTCGACAGGATGAGTGTATATGCCAATTATGTTTTCTAGAACCTGAAAGTGAAAAGCATTTTATATTCAAGTGCCCTAACTACCATGAGATTCATGGAAGATGCCATTACCTTTTTAGAGATTCCCATGGATCCTTGAGGATCTTAATTCAGTATGAGGACCAAAAATGTTTATACTTGTTTATTCATAAAACACTTCAACTTCGATAAAGAGCACTTAAATCGATGTCTTGACACACAAAAAATTCAAAGAATATCAACTTTTAATTCTAAGCAACAGACTTAAGTGATCTAAAGAGACCACATGCGTAGAAAACTTGGTCTAAATCTATAATGCAACACACATTTTAGTTATTTGAGGATCTAGGGCCCTCAAATAATAGAATATGTTGGATGAATCCAAGATCAACTCAACAACAAAGATTGCATGGAGAACTTGTAAAAAATCTCAAAACTCTCAAGGAAAGGAATCTTGTCTCATTAAAGAAAAGTTCTATAAAGAGTATTTTACATTAGTAAGCATTAGCCAAAAAATATATAGGAAGGTTCCTTATATAGGTGAAAAATAGATAGGTCCCACAATACTCATGCATGTGAGATTATTTTTCCCTATGGGCATTTATTAAACCTAAGCAAGCCTGACAAGACTGTGTAGATAAAACCCACTGAGACAAAAATTCTACACCAACACCACCTTTAAGCGTAGCTTAGGTGAATAGAAGAATTGTGTCTTAGCATAAAGATTTCATGAGGTATGCAAGTACATAGAGATGATCCCCTAGAAGAGGAAAAAGATGGAGCTACTTGAACCCCAATAAGAGATCAAAAATGAAGATATTTGCTTTTAGTGAAGAGTTTGGTGAATATATCAACAATTTACTTCATTATCTAGATGTAGTGGAGATCAATGACCTACTCATAGATGAAATACCAAATTAAATGCATGTGAATCTATATATGCTTGGTCTGTTTATAGAGGTTTGGATTAATATAAATCTAGATTGTGCTTTGGTTGTCATAAAAGATGACTATTGGTCATCAATATCAAATTTTGATCCCAGTTTGGATAATTCAAATGCAATGGTTGAATGATCACATGACAAAAAGCTAGTGCACACCAAAATGAAGCTACAGCAAGATGAAATCGCAAAGAAAGAATATTGCACAAGATAATAGATAAGAGCAAAACCCAAAGTTGTATTAATCAAAACAAGAATAATAACTCTCACACCTCAAAAAATACAAGGATAACATGCCATTAAATAAGCTAAGAAGAGGCATGCAATGAGAACATAACTCAGTTGCTAGGTGAATAGTAGACCCATATGAAACATGCCAAGCCCCACATGTCAACATTGGTTACCAAATGAATAGTGCAATCATGTTGACTCTAAATAAGCATGCATATGTGTAATTATGAGCTTATAAATCATCTTAAATAATCAAGTATCCATCTAAGCATAGTGAATAATAAAAGTGTAGTAAAAACCCTAAGTAAGGATAAAAATATACACTAACACCCATCTTAAGCATAGTTTAGATGGGTAGTAGAATTGAGTCATGACAACTGGGCCTGATCAAGTACCCAAGTACAAAGCAATCTCTCACAAAGTGGAGAAAATGGAGAAAACTTAGTGGAAAAAATTCCCCCCAAAATAAAGACATAGAAGAAGGGAAGAGGCTAGAAGGCCCCCCTTAAAGATGATGATGCTACTTATGTAGACCATACCCCAAGAAGAGCTCGTAGATGAATGATCTTGATCTCAGTGAAGGGTTTGTTAAATATATCTACAATTTGCTCTAAAGACTAGTAAAAACTCAAGTCGATGACTTAACCATGAATAAGCTCCCAATTAAAATGCATGTGAATCTCAATGTATTTGGTCTGCTAGTATTAAACTAGATTCTTGCATATTTGTATAGTACTCTAGTTATCCCCTGAGGCCAAATAGCCTTAATAGTTGTATTAACAACTCCCCTGTAGTCTACTTCTATGGAATATATAACAATAGAATTTCGCTTCTTGCTAGACCAACTGATAGGACTAGAACCCAAAACAAAATTGTAACTTGAAGTAGAATTATGATTTTGAGTATTGCCAGCCCAATCTAAATCTATAAAACCAACCAAGTCAGCCTCTATGTAATATCTATAATGAATCTCAAATCTATGAGATCCCTAAATGTAGTGCAAGATCCTCTTAGTTGATTTCTAGTGAAACTCATATGGTTCCTACATGAATCTGGAGACAAGTCCCACTACATTTGAAATATTAGGCATGGTATGATTCAGATAGATGAGGCTATCAACAAGTTGTCAATACTGAGTGGCATCAACCAAAGGTGTAGAATAGTCAGCCTCAAGCTTGACTTCTTGATCGAAATGGAGTTGGAGATGGCTTACAATCAACCATGTGAAACTAAGCCAAAATATCAAGAGCATACTTGGGTTGTTTAAGTGAAATCCCTAAATTTAACCATGAAATCTCGATGTTGAGAAAGGAATGTATGATGAGGAATGTATGATGAAATCTCGATGTTGAGAAAGGATATAGAGCTATCTTCATTATCATAATAGATGATGAGGAACTCCCATTGATCGTAAGATCATCAACATAAATGACTAGTATTAGTAAAGAGTCATCTTGTTGTAAGAAGTATACATTGGGGTAAGAATGATACCTAGCGAAACTTTAAGTAAAGAGGAAGGAATCCATCTTGGCATACCAAGCTCGAGGGGCTTGTTCGAGACCATGGATGGATTTCTTAAGTCCCCAAACTAAGGATGAATCTTGAGTAAACCTAGGTGGTTGCTCCATGTAGATCTCCTCCTCAAAGTCTCTATGAATAAATACACTCTTCACATCCATCTTGTGCACATCCCAACTATGTGTTGTAGTTATATCTATTGTGAGTCAGATCAAAGTCATCTTTGAAATAGCTACAAAGGTCTTTGAGTAATCAATACTAGCTACCTATGAAAAACACTTAGTGATCAATCATGCCTTGTACTTATCAGCTGACCCATCTACTATAAACTTGGCTTGATATATCCACCTACATTGAATCATCTTCCTTCCCTTAGGAAGTGAAGTCAAATCACAAGTGTCATTTTTGATCAAGGAAGAATACTCTTCTCGCATATCACTATCCCACTCAGGTATGCCTGAAGCCTCTTAGAATGTTTATGGATCTGAAACTGAATCAAAGAAGACACATGGACCACTTTGATAATCTACCTAAGTACATCTATCATCTTTAAGATCCGCTACCCAATTGTCTACACCTTGAAGTGTATACCTAGCCCAAAGGGGCCCAAATGTGAATGAGTCAGGTGTTGACTCCTCATCCTCTGAAATAAGACTAGAGGTGGATATAGAAGACTCCTCACAATTGTGCTCTCTATCAAAAATTGAATAAGAAGAAGACCCTAGCTCAAAAACCTGCTCTAGATGATCTGAGTTAGAATAATAATCATCAAATCTAAGTGAATCCAATAAAAGAGAAGAAGTATCAAGTATTGAGTCTTTGGGACTCTCTTAAAAGTGAACACTTCTCTCTATGAATAACTCATGAGTGGTTAGGTATAAAAGGTGGTACCCCTTAACACCATTTGGATAACCTACAAAGATGTAAGGCTTGGATTGAGGTTCTATAGATTTACATTTCTTCTTTAGTATACATGCCATATTTGGAGATCCAAAATCCCTAAATTGCTCAACATCAAGTTTCCTTCAATGCCAATCTTCAAAGGGAGTTATTCCTTTCAATGCTTTGTGAGGAACCTTATTCTAAATATAGTATGCATAATTAATGGCTTTGGCCTAATACCGAGGTGCCAAAGACCTAAAGTGAATCATATATCTAGTCATCTCTTTCAAGGATTTGTTATTGCATTATTTAATTCCTTTTTATGAAGGACTTTAAGTAACTATCTTCTATAAACCAATCCCCTCTATAGCGCAAAACTACTCAAATCTGTTACTGGCATATTCACCTCCATTGTTAGTTTGAAGAATCTTGATAGATTTCTCAGATTGTTTTTCAATAAGTACCTTGAAGTCTTCAAAATCTTCAAACAATTTAGACTTTTACTTAAGAAAGTAGACCAATGTATATATCGATAAATCATCAATGAAAGTGAAAATGTACTTAGCCCTTATAAAAGATAGCCTGGGAAAAGGCCCATATACATCATTATGAACTAACTCCAATGTTTTTAAAGCCCTAAAACCTTTGCTTTTGTCAAATTTTACTTTGGGGTGATTTCTAAGAAAGAAACCCTCACAAATTCCATTAGAGAATTAGACTCAAGAGAAAACTATAAGCATGTCATTTTTTATAAGTTTTTTGAGGTAATGGTAGTTAAGGTGGCCAAACTACTCATGCCTTAATTTGTTAACTCCATCTGAATGAGTCAGTAATGCAATCAAAGAAGAATCACGTGCAAAATGTGAGAAGGTATATAACCTTACTTGGTGATCTACCCTTCTCCCTTCTACTATAGAATCACTATACAATTTCCTGATGATAACTAAATCTGGGACAAACTCAACCCTCATGCCTTTGTTGATATGAGTGATTTGATACATGGATAGGAGATTGGTTAAAAGAGAAAGAACACTTAGAACATTATTAAATGTCCTTTCTTTTATTTAAATATACCCTCTCCTTACAACTGGTAAACAAGTGTCATCACCCAAACTAATAGAAGACATGCTACAAGGCTCTAAAGATATAAATTCAACTAGTGAAGAGCCCATGTGGTGAGAATCCCTTGAGTCAATAATTCATGAAGATGTTGAAGCTACAACTGCTAATATATCCTTTCCCTTTTCTTTCTCTTTCCCTTTTCCTTTTGCCTTAGTAGAATCTTGGGTAGTTGAATTTTGCTTGATGGTGTCAAGAACACCTACATTATTTTTCTCTAGGAGGTGAGTTAGGTGATCTATTTTTTTATTCATACATTTTTTTTCATTATGCCCAATTTTTTACAATAGGCACACTTAACCTTCTCTTTCTTATGTTTTCCATTGGAAGAGGAGGCTTCAATGTTGGATTTGGAAAAGTTTGATCTTTTATTCTTCTCTTGATCCTTATTCTTCTTATTCCTCTATTTATTTGGAGTCATTGCTTTCCCATCCTAAAAATTAGGGATTGAGGTTTTGTGGACTTCAATGTGCCCATCTGAATCGACTTGTCTTGCTCCGTAGTTGAGTTAGCAATGAGAGCATCTAAAGAGGGAATTTTACATGGAGTACCCAAAGCACTTTTAGTGTCATGGAAAGTAGAAGCAAATACTAAATAGTTAGGACCAAGATTAGAGAGAATAAAAAGAATTAACTGGTCATCTTTATTCTCTATCCCATAATCTTTTTACTGTAATCTTAAAGCCTTGAACTTAGTGAAAAAATCCTAAAGGGTTTCAAAGTTGTTAGGACCTAGGCTAATGAGTTCATATTTAAGATCATGACCTATCATTACATTAAGCTTCCTAAATATATTTTGTAAAATAGTCCAGACTTCATTGGGAGTCTTAGTAGATTCTATGTGAAAAAGGAGATCAAGAGACATAATATCTCATAGGCTTCATCACTATGGTTATACCACTTAACTATCTCTGCATCTATGCTAGGTTTAGTTTCATCACCCATGGTTATCTTATATAAACCCTTACTCCTTAGAATGGTTTTCATCTTCAATTTCAATTCATGATAGTAAAAAAGAGTTAGTGGGTTGATTGAACTTGAATCCATTTTAGTGCAAAAAATGGGTTGTAGTAGTGCAAGTTGCAATAGATATTGCAAAAAATAGAGAATGTGAATAAAATGTAAACTGACTAAAAATAAAAAAAGTACACCCCCCAAACTATGAGATGGTGAACCTCCTTCAAATGTTGTAAATTCATGCTTAAAATAAAATAGACTCAGATGATAGTGAATCTAGAGAAACCACTGTAATTCAAAAAGACAAGTTTTAACAAACAGGATGAGGATGTCAAACTCTACCAAAAATGCATTTAAGGAAGAGTAGTGCAAAGAGTGATCAATAGATAGAAAATAAATATTTTGAATGTGAGTGGGTTTGGCCACCTACCAAACTGAACCTCACCCTCTCATCTTTGTCTAGTGAAAATATGATAAAGTTTTAAGTTTTTTTATTTCCCATCTTTTAACGAGCTCACAAAAATATTTTTTTTATATGGAAAAAATAATTAAAAACATTTGCAATTTATTGTTTTAAAAAAAACAATAAAAAAAAGTACTCACCCTACCACCTTATAGTCATCACTTATGGCCAACCAAGCACTTTATAAAAAGACTTTATACCCTTTATGAAGTAATCAAACTAAAAGAATTTTAAAGTCAAAGATTTCAAATAGACTATAGTGCGTTATAAAAAAAATTATATACAAAAAAAGGTGTTTTGAAGTTAATTTTTTTAAAACACATTCATATCAAAGAAAGGGTTAAAACCATGAATTGTTCCTAAATGGTTTTTAAGAACCATTACATAAGAAGGATGGTTTTTGGATAATACCAGTTAAATGATGAAATAGGAGGGTTGAGTGGAGAGGTTGAGGGTCTGAGAATGGGTGTCAATGATGAATAGGATATACCCAAACCACTGATGAAGAATAATTAACCAAATAAGGATAAAAAAAAATGGGCTAAAGTTAAATCTGGTAGGAATGTAGTGCAGTCCATACGTTAATGGAAAGAATGTGTCATCATCTATATGCTAACCCAATAGATCAGGTCATGAGAGGAGGCCTTTTATTAGATTAGAACAAATTTTAGGTTATAGATCCTAATGAGACCATAAGATGGTGAACTGATAAATAACTAGTTTTCTCTCGATCTCCACTTGTAGTTATACAGGGCATGAGTGGTCGTATGGAATTTAATAACCAAGCCAAACCTTCTTATATAGTCACAAGAGAACCAAGACAAAAAAAACACTATTGCATGCACATAAAATACACCTGATTCTATGAAAAAAACCTACAATTTTTGAGATTTTTATTAAAGCCCCCTAAAAATTTTCCAAACCCTCACTAAAATCACCTTAAAAACATGCAAATAAACTCTAGATTTCAAATGTAAGCTAACAACTAACAAGACCAGATAAATGTTTATCAGGTTTGTTCTGATACCATATCATATTCTGATCTCAATTCAAATAATGTGAATGCAATGGTTGAATGATCATACAAGACAAATCTAGTGCACATCACAACAAAGTTGCAACAAGATGAAATCACAAAGCAATCATATTACACAAGACAATAGATAAGAGTAAAGCCCAAACTTGCATTAATCCACACAAGAATAATATCTCTCATGCCTTACAAAATACAAGTATAACATGCCATTAAATAGGCTTATAAAAGGCATGAATCCACATCTATTTGGCAATGAGAACATAACTCAGTTGTCAGGTGAATACTAGACCCATGTGCAACATGCCAAGACCCACATGTAAACAATGGTTGCCAAATGAATTGTGCAACCATATTGACTATAAATAATCATGTGTATGTGAAAATATGACCTCA
>JARHVA010000113.1:6492500-6830000 GCA_037957365.1 Torreya grandis | reverse complement strand
GAAGTTTGTACATGTATTTTCCCAAACTTCTTTGAGTCTCTCATTGATATACCTTGTCATTGCCCCTCACCATCACTACCCAACTTATATTGATGTCTTTCACAATTTGCATGCTCTATATGGTCTTTCACTTATCTACTAATTCATCATTGCTCAAGTTCACCAAAAAACAAAACATCTCATCCTTGCATAATGCATTGTCAAAACATATGAAGAAAAATGCAACCTCATTTTTTAATGTCATCTTTATAAAAATATCAGAATTTTACTTCTTAATACTTTGTGAGTAAAATGTTAAATAGGATCATCAATCATGAGTTTTAAGTGTGATACGATTGGAAACTTACATTATTTTAATTTACAAATACTGATTTTACTATTTTATTATTATATAATATTAATTATACTCTAGTTAATAATATAATATTAAAAATTATTATAGTTAATATAGTTATATAATATATTTTATATGTAATAATAGTATATATTATTAATAAAATCATATCTCATTTATAAATATTATACACTTGAGTACATAATAATACAAATGAGAATAAAAACAAAAATTATATTTTAAGCTTTTATTGATAAAAATCCTAACTTGACATGATGATAAAAATGTGAATACAGAGAATTAGAATTAGACAACTTAGAGAATTATCCATTAAGTATATGCCCTGACAAGTAAGTGATGACTTAATAAATGTTAGTTATTAGTTGTCAAATTTTTAAATTTTTTATAATAATATGTCAGATTAAACCTTTTAATTTAGTATAATTTTAGTTTTCTAAATGAAATGTATAATAATATCATGAGTATAGAAATTAATTACAACAGTTGATGAATCCAAAAATTTATTTTTACTTTTATCTAATTTACTAAAACTCTCAAATACACTTTCCCTATAAACATTAAACCATTTTTGCCCATCTAAGTGAAGGAAAATAAATATATCTTCTTCTTCTTTTTTCTTTTTTTTCATTCTTTTTTTGCTGATGATCAAAATTGTAACATAGGAAAATAAGCCATGCAAATCACATCATCTTGTCCTAGACATCAACAAATAAATTCATAATATTATCTTAAAAAAATTCATCAAACTATTTTAAATCAATTTTGGTCACTTGTATAGATAAAACTATGTCCATAAAATTGCCTTGATCCACTCCCATTTCATGCATGGAGATTCTATGCCACTTTATTTGTTTATACACAAAACTGAGAAATCATAGGGGTGAGATTAATCCACATGCTTGGTGTCAAGCATTTTTTTCAATGTTTGAAGCCCTTGATAGATCATAGATTAACATAATAAAAATTGATGGATCTTTTCCTCACACTATTATTCATTCAACCTATTTTTTCCTGGGGCCCACTAATAGTTCTCAATATGCCAAGTCACGCAATAACTCGTGTCATCCATGCTATCAATCCTTTAAGCATAAAAATTTAAATTTAATTAGAAAATTTTAGTGTATTTAGTATAGTCCCTTCACACCAGAAGTCAGATAGGTATTCTCCATTGGCATTAGACATGACAATCCAAAGTCTAAAAACATGGGAGAGCATGTGGAGTCAATTAAATGTTCACAGACTTCATATCTCTATGATCAATTAGAATCAAAGTTCTTCTATGGTTTCTATTATGATAAGTTCTCAATCCAAAGAAATTGAGAACTTAGTACGGGAACTCCTCAAGTCTGGAGTTATTCGCCCTAGCACCAGCCCATATTCCTCCCCAGTGCTTCTTGTCCATAAAAAATATGGGTCGTGGCACCTTTGCATTGACTTTCGAGCCCTTAACCACCTCACTATCAAGGATAAATTCCCAATTCTTGTCATTGATGAGCTTCTTGATGAGCTCCATGGGGCCAAATTCTTCTCCAAGTTGGATCTACATTCTAGATATCATCAAATTTGAGTGCATCCTTATGACATTCCCAAGATAACCTTCCATACACATGAGGGTCACTATGAGTTTCTTGTCATGCCATTTGGCCTTACAAACGCCCCTTTCACTTTTCAAGCACTCATGAATAAAATCTTTCGACCTTTTCTCCGTCAATTTATTTTAGTTTTCTTTGATGACATTTTGATCTACAGTCGCACATGGGCTAAGCATCTCTAACATATTGACAGGGCATTACAATTGTTAGCCGACAATCAATTATGTGCCAAGCAATCCAAGTGTTTGTTCGGTCAAGAGGAATTTGACTATCTGGGGCACATTGTTTTAGCCAATGGGGTTCATGTGGACCCAAACAAAATTAGTGCTATGCAGAATTGGCCTCAACCAACCACCCTCAAGAGCCTTCGTGGTTTCTTAGGCTTGACAAGATACTATCACAAGTTCGTCAAAGATTATGGAAAGATCACGGCTCCTTTGACTTCCTTATTGAAGAAGGATGCTTTCATCTGGGGTACAATAGCTGATCAGGCATTCATCCAACTCAAATAGGCTATGTGTAGTATACCAGTTTTGGCACTGCCAGACTTCACCCAAACTTTCACCATCGAAAGTGATGCCAGTGGCATCAACTTGGGTGTTGTTCTTCTCCAAGAGGGCCGACCAATTGCCTTCACTAGCAAAGCCCTTTCTGGCTGTAATTTAGCTTTGTCTACATATGAAAAGGAAATGATGGCAATTTTACATGCAGTACAAAAATGGAGACCCTACTTACTAGAAAACCATTTTTGCATCAAAATTGATCATCAAACTTTGAAATATTTCTTGGAATAGTGGGTCTCATCCCTAGCTCAGTAGAAGTGGGTCAGCAAACTCATGGGTTATGATTATGAGATCACCCATAAGAAGGGAAAAGACAATGTTGTGGCTGATGCTCTCTCAAGAACCTTTGAGGACCAGCCTTCCCTCTCTGCCATCTCCATGCCCATTCCTAAATGGTTGGAACCTATCCAACAAGGGTATGCAAATGATCCCTCCTTATGCCACCTCATTCATCAATTGGCCACTAACCCCTCTGCAGTATCGCATTATTCATGGGACGGTGCTTCTCTGTGATACAAGGGTCATTTGGTGCTTCCCCAAATTTTAGACCTACATCAAGCTATCTTCTATGAAATCCATGCTTCCCCCTCAGCAGGGCACTCAGGGTTTCTCAAAACCTATGAGCAGGCACGTCGACACTTCTTTTGGAAAGGCATGAAAACTAAAATTAAACAGCTGGTGGCCAAATGTGAAACCTGCCAACGACACAAAGGTGAAACCACATTGACTCCTAGTTTGTTCGCACCCTTGCCCATTCCTACTAGGATCTGGATAGATATTTCCATGGATTTCATTGAGCGCCTCCCTAAATCTAGGGGAAAGACAGTGATCCTAGTCGGAGTCGATCACTTCTCCAAATATAGTCATTTTTGTGCACTCAACCACCCATACACAGCCTCCACAATTGCATAGGTTTTCTTGGATCAGATCTTCCATATTCATGGCATTCCTTCTTCAATTATCTTAGATCGTGATGCCACTTTCACTAGCCATTTTTGGATGGAACTATTTCGTCACACAGGTACACAGTTGAGAATGAGCTTTGGGTACCACCCACAAACAGATGGCCAGACCGAAATCATCAACAAATGCTTGGACACCTTCCTTCATTGCTTTGCTTTAGAACAACAACATCAATGGGCCAAGTGGCTTCCCCTAGCTGAATGGTGGTATAATACCTCATACCACACTTCCACCAAAATGACTCCCTATGAAGCAATTTATGGTCAAGCACCGCCACCACTTCTTCCATATCATCCTGGTAGCTCACCAGTTTAGGCAGTTGACACTACTCTCTAAAACTAGGATCAAATTCTTTGCACCTTGTGAGACAATCTCCAAATGGCACAGAACCAAATGAAGCAGCAGGCTGATCAGCACTGCTCTGAGCGTACCTTTCAACCTAGTGATATGGTCTTTCTTCATCTACAGCCATACAATCAATCATCACTAAAACAAAAAGGGCACCAAAAGCTTGCTCCAAAGTTTTATGGGCCATATAAGGTTCTCCAAAAGATTGGGTCAGTTTCTTACAAGTTAGAGCTTCCACCTTCCTCCCAAGTTCATCCCGTCTTTCATGTCTCCTATTTGAAACAAGTTCTTGGATCCAACATCTGAGTGCAGATAGTTTTACCAGCACTTGATAAAGAAGGCTCCATCCTTCTCAAGCCAGAAGCAATCCTAGACAGGCGCACCTGCCAACTTTGATTCCACTCCATCACAAAGGTCTTAATCTAATGGCACGGCATGCAACCAGAAGATGCAACATGGGAACCACTCTTCTAGATTCAACAATAATTCCCACATTTGAAGCTTTAAGGGCAAAGCTTTTTATTAAGAGGGAGGGGATGTTAGGAACCCGTGCTTTACCCATATTAGTGTAATAATTTCTATGGATGCATATGCTTTGTAAGTCGTCCCTTAGAGCTTATTCGAATTATCCCACATATAAGGGAAGTAGTAGTTGTTAGAATAGAGTTAGTATATAAGTAAGTGTTGAGGCCGAATAAAGGCATCCATGAATTCATTGTATTGAGCTTGCTCCAAGGAGGTTGCCCCCTCGAAGAGGCTTGCGATCACTATAAGCTTTCTGTGTTTCTGTTATTGGTAGGAGTTATTTCATTTTCGCATATTTTGATTAAATCTATTGTAAAAGGTAATCTGGTGTAGGAGGTTCATCACACCCGAAATGACGTTAGTGATATGATAAATAAAATGGCAATTACTAGATAAAGAGGGAACATATAGAACATCATGAAATATCCCATCATTAACTTCAAATGATACTCTCCCACTAACTTCTATATCATCACCAAATAAGATGGAAGGCATAAAACAAGGTTCCATGGATGCAAACGCATCATGTGATGAATCTATGTGGTGCAATGCTCCTTTATAATAACCCATGTGGAAGGATGGGATGTAACTGAAATAAGTGAATTTGCTTTATATTTTACTTCATACAATCTTTGGATTTATAATACTTTTGTGTTGATGAGATCTGATTGGAAGAATAAAGGATATTTATGTTTTGATTCTCAAGCATCTTATTTAGTTGGTCAATATATTTTTTCATGCATTTCGGTCTATCATGTCCATATTTCTTTCAATACCACATGTGAGTTGCTCTTTCTTGAAATTTCATATTTGAAGAAGATGACACTTTGATTTTGACCCTTTATTTACTCTAGGTCTTTGTTTTATTTCTTCTCCTTATTACTATAAGCTTTCTCTCTATCATGACTCATAATCAAGACATGTGATTTAGATGACTTTAGTGTACTCATTTGAATGAGCTTGTCTTGCTCCCGATTCAAGTTAATAAAAAAATTCATCCAAGTATGGCATGGTCCATTTAGCTCCAAGGGAACATTTAGTGGCATGGAAGGTAAAAACAAATATATAATATTCGTATCCCAATTTAGAAAGGATGAAAAGAATCGATTGATCAATTTTTTATCAATGCCAGATAATTTCAACTATAACTTGATTGCTTTGAACTCTATAAACATGTCTTGTATCATATCAAAGTCGCATGGGCTCAAAATTATGAACTCATTATCCAATTTATGACCCCTCATTCCATCCTTCTTTCCAAATATTTTATCTAATAAGGTCCATAGTTGATTTGGAGTTTTTATAGATTCGATATGAAAAGTCAAATTGGAAGACATAAACATACACAATAGAACATAGGATTCACCAAATTTATCATATGACTTCACATTATCTACCTCATGTGTCAGTTATATCTATGTACCCATCATGATTTGGTCTAATATTTTTTTCCTCAATAGGATTTGCCCTTTGACTTTCCACTCATGATAGTAGATTAGTATAAGAATAAGAATGGAACTTAGATCCATTATGTAAAAAGGAATTATGTGTTAAACTATGTGGTATTTAGAATAGTAATATGACACCTCCATGAATATGTAGACATTAAAATTTACAAGTCACAAAAATATGACAAATACTTAGATCTCAAAAAACATACACTTTTAAAAAAATGGCACCTCAAAAGGAGTAATAGGATGAAAGTTATGCACGTTCAAATGTTTCTTTCTAGAAAAAAATAATATTGTCTAATTTGCATAAAAAGGTTATTTGAAAATATTTTGAAATATTTTTTATGCAACTTCTCCATAAGAAACTTATGCCATCTTGGAGCAAAGGTTAAGTAGTTTTTGATTGGCCATGACCAAGGACTTAACTCCCAATGACTAGGGGATAAGACCAAATTTAGTTTCACTCCCCATCTTAATTTTATTTATGTGATTTAGTGTGTGTGACATCATCCCCAAAATAACCCCTTTTATAAATGAATAGTGTTAAGGGTGATGGGCCTAAATTTGATGACATAATCTTGTGTCTTTGTGTAGGTGAAGGCTAATTAGTTGAGCTTACCTAGCTATGAAAATACATGTGTATTATTAATTTTGTGTCACCACATGGAATAGGGTCGAGGGGATTTATAAAAAATACAACAGTCTAATTCTAAATCTTGCATAACCTACATTGAAGCAGTTTAAAATGGCAAAATAACTTACAATAAAAAAACCCAAATATAAGAAAATCAGTATGGCCTTCTACAAAACTACAAATAACCCACTTATTATTATTTCAAACACATAAAAATATTTTAAAAAAAAATCCATTTTGAGAACTAGATGGTATAAAATATGTATATTTTTAAAAAAATACCTTCAAACACTCTAAAATGATGAAAATTTGATTGTCACAAACCTAGGGCATGCTTATAGCCAATCTGAAGGTTTTTAACCCTTTAGCATTCAATGACACTATTTATTTTTATTTATGATACATAATATGTATATATAGACATGGGTATATAAGAAATCCCACCAAACCTTTGAAAAATAAGATCAAGAAAATACACCTAAACAAGTTGAATGCTAGATCTCACAATAGGAACAATGGCATTTAGCTACTAGCAAAGCTCTGATACCATGGTAGATGGCACCAAGATAAATTTAATATAAAATATTACATTTATATCATGTATGGAAAAGCTACATAAAATCTTAAAACCTTCAAGAGAAATAAACTTGACTCACAAAAGAGAACTCATACAAAGAGTAATTTCCATTAATAATCATTAGACAAAAAGTACATATGAAGGTTCCTTATATTGTTGTAAAATATATAAGTCCCACCATCATCATCAATGTGCACTTATTTTCTCATAAGGACCTTTATTAAACCTAAACAAGATTGACTAGACTGTGTAGATAAAACTTAATGGGATAAAAGTGTATACCAATAGGATTGTTATTGCCCATTAATTTTATTTTTCATTTTGTGTCATTTGGAGATGGTTTTTTCACTCCCTTCATGTACTAGATTCATGTAATTTTTTATTCAATCCCATCGATCATTCTTGACCTCTTATGAACATTAAAATCTAATCTAAACTAAATAAAATAAAACATTTAATAGATATTAAGGGTTGGAGGTACCTTCACCCATATAGAAATAAAAGAAAGTGATGAAAATAATGTTTGGAATAAGGTTTAATCCATAGTTCTCCATGTTTGAATGGAAAACATACAATTAACCAAATCCTAAATGGGAGATAAGCCTTGATATAAACAAACTAATAACAAAACCCAGACAGGGTTGAGCCATAATGTAAATAAATAACATTGTAAAACCTCACAAAAAGAGAAAAATAAAAAGAAAGAAAAATAGTTGTCCACAGAAACCAACATGTATCCCTAATATACTATTTATTTCTTATGAGAATGAAGTTTCATATGATAAAAACAATTATTGGAAGAAGTTTTTCTATTGGATATTGTTTTCCAACCTTAATAATCATATAAATCAAAGCTCTTTTGATGAGAGTCAATATTAGATCAAGAGACACGTTCCAAAATAGAATCTACTAAATGTGAGGGACATAAATTTTGTAAATAAATTTTAGAAAGAAACATAAAAGACCCAAAATGATGTCATCCAGAATAGTACCCTTTATACTAATGAGGACAAACCTTTTTAAATAAGAAGAAAACACCAAAAGAAGTTAAAGGATATAAAAGAGGTGAAGCCTTATTAATGACCTTAGCTATAGTTATAATAGTTGTAACATTATTCTTAAACTTTCCAAACAAAATCAAATGATCAATCTTAGTGTCTTTCCTCTAAGTTATAGATTTGGCATGATTTAACTTGATATTAGTGTGATCACTCAATTTATTTGGGTAGTTAATTGTCATATGCCCATGCAAAAACAACTTTTACATATAAAATTGGTTTTTTATAATTCATATGTTGAGTTCAAATTATATTAACAACCTTGATCTTTATTAATTATGGTAAACTATCTGAGTGATCCATAGCAATACACATTTAAGCGAAGGTAGTCTACAAGTGATCACATGTTTCCAAAGCAAGTGAAATAAATTATCCAAGATTAATACCAATGGATTGGAGAGAAGGATCCTTCAAAAATTGAAGTGGTTAATGATGAAATCTACTAATTATGATTAAAAATTAAATACTCCATAACAAAATTGAAATTAGGGTACCATAGTTTCATGAAAATAAAAGATTTGTCCCGTGTCCATTAGCCCAAATGCAAAAATTAATCCTTATCTAAAACTCAAAAGAACACAAAAATGAGGAAGCATTTGACATATGGATGGATGGAAAATGTGCTAGTAAGAAGGGTTTTCCCATGCTTGGATATCCAAACATGTATTTTAACCAACCTCAACAAAAATTTATAAAAGTGAAAAATCATAGTGATTGATGAAAATAAGGCTTCGTATTTAAACACCTCATCTCCCAACTCAACTAGAGGGACATCAAAATATGTTTAAACCAATCCCATATATCCCCTTATAAGTGGCATAGCAAGGTCAAAAATTGAAGGTGAAACCTATAAATAATAAGAATAGAAGATAAAACATAGAGTGGAAATTAGATACCAATGCTCACCATAAAAAAAATACCCCATAGATGCACAATTTATGCCCTACAGTTGCAAGGAACCTATGATGAATAAGTAATGCAAGAAAATGAAAACAAAACTCTGTGAAGATTATGGGAACTATTCTTAGCTTAGGAATTATCCATGTAGGGTATAAAAACCATTAAGGGTGATGACATGGTCATGAGTAGGCAAAGTGAGGGCCTAAAAATGTAGTGAAAGACACTCGAGTTTACTCAAATGAATGTAGCATATGGTGATACCCTTTTGTTGAATTTAATCTATAATTTAATAATGATCACACTTATGCATATAAATATGATTAAATTTTAATGTGACTATAAAACTTCGTAATTCATAAAAATATAGTAATAGTTTTTAATTCACGTGTAAACAACAGATTATAAGGTCATGTAACCAACTGTTATGACCATCAATAACACATTTGAAACAATAACAATCATCGAAAATAAAATAGATCTAATTAACTCTTCCATTAAAACATATTTATTAATTTTAGATGTGATCAAATATACAATATTTTAATGTTTCTAGAAGCATTAAGGATGAGACTTTCTATATATTCAAAATATGATGGCATTTTTATTTTAATTTATTAGTTATTGTAAGTACTTAAAATGTAATTCTATTTAAAATATTAATATTTATTTAATATTTTATATTAAATATATATAAATTTTTGAAAAACATTATATATTTTTGATATGTTTTTATGTGAAAGTAAGTTTAAACTTCTCACACATATATTTAGCACTTCTAAAAATTTATTGTACACATGTTTTTATACATCGTTCATAAATATGATTGTAAAATTTTATAATACATTACATAATACATCTATATACAATCATAAAATAAAATTAATACTAATAGATACTACGATATTATAATAATGCATATTTTCAATAAAAAATTAAAATTGCAATAATTTCTTCCAACTTTATGCCACAAAAATTATAGCATTTAATGCATTTATTAAGTTCTATTTGAAATCACCCTCCATTAGAATTGTGTGCACGATATTATAATAATACATATTTTTAATAAAAAAATAAAAGTGAAACAATTTCATCCAACTTTATGCCACAAATATTGTAGCATTTAGTGCATTTATTGAATTCAATTTGAACCACCCTCCTCTATTAAAATTTTGTGCCTAATAAAACATAAGTTTTATACAGTTTTAAATTCGATCCATTAACATGAGAAATATAAGAAATTGAAAATTTTAATATAGAATTCTATTCATCATACCTAAAAAAAAATTAAAATCCTCGAAGGAAATGACTAAGTATACAATTCAATCAACATCAATAAAAACCAACCAAAAGGATGTAATTTTTTTTGGTAAATGGGATACCATCTATCTTTAAATTAGAAAATATAGGGAAAATAATGTTTGTGTTTCATAGCACATGTATCTTTTGAAATTGAAGATATTTTCACATTAGATGTCAAATTTTACCTTTTATTTCAAGAATAAATTTTAAGATATACTCTATTCTATTTTATTCTGAGTTTAAAGTCTTGAGTTATTGGCATGTAAATAGTGATAAATTTTACAACCCATACGTAGATGTAGATGTTATTATTATTATCTTCATATTTACACACCTAGAATAAAATAGGAATAACAACATTGATATGGTACTGTAATTATAGTTATTATTAGTTTTTTGTGATTTTAATGTAAAAATACACTTTTTTACGAGTTACTTATTCACAACCAAATATAACCTCATTAAAGATGATAATTTTATTTTTATTTATTCTTAAATGTAATTAATTCACTGAATGATACCTATAATATTTTAAATGGGTATGGAGGTAAATCAAGGGCCTTACACTTAACTCTAGTTATGAAGATCTCCATTTGCTCCACCTTTTGTCTAGGGTAGTTGCCAAACCACTATAAAATCAGTAAAGGGAGGCCTGGAACTCCATTTATGTCTAGGTTGGTTCATGATTCAATCAAAATATGGATTTTTTTTAAATACTGGGTCCCCTGAGAGATCATAAAAAGTTTTTTGGAGACGTGGGCCTCGTGTTTCTTCATCCTAGGCTGGTTTTCATCCCATTTAAAATTGATGGATGTTTTATCTTTCTTGCTTTTAACACTGGAATGGAGGCCTGGACCTTATTTTATGTCCAAGATAGTTCTTGATCCATCTAAAATTATTCCTTCAGTCCCTTGGGGACTGGAATGGTATCCCAAGACCTGGGTCCATTTTTTGTCTAGGATGGTTTCCTATCCAACAAAAATTAGCTAGTTTCTATACCAATGAAATGGGGTATTGGCTCTTCTTTTGTATGTTCCTGATCTAATCAAAATCGGTGGTTAATTCTTAAGGTTAGGTTCTCTTTATACTTCTACTCAGTTGTTTCTATCGAGGAGTAGACCTAGGCCTCCTTTGGTTTATTTTGGTGGGTTCCTTTTTATAATCCTAGTCAGTTGCTTTTTACTAGATAAAGACCCAAACCTCCTAATGTGTCAGAGGCTAGTTTTCACACCAATTATCAAATATGGGGTTATCCTAATCTAAACTATTTTCAATAAATAATAAATAAGAACTTCCAATCAATGTAAAACATTGTATTTAAATAGAAATTGAACCAATAAACTCATAAAATAAAAGAAATTATAACATTATCAAATATATAACATAAAAATAAATGTCACGCACATAGTAAGTGAAGGAAGATAGAAGACCAAAAAGATGAATTAAAATAATTAGACTAATTAGATCACCAATAATAAGAAGATCATAAACCTATAATAAAAATAGATTAAAATTACCATTTTCAATTTTTACAAATAGATCATCATTGTAATAACATCAGACAAACCAAGCTCTTTAAAATAACTAAATATTTTATAATACCAAGCATGAGGATCTTTTTTTAAACAATATAGTTATTTTCTTAACATAAAAACATATTATTGTTTTATTTTTAAAATTCAATGAAAACTTTAGGCTTAGTCATATAGATTTTTCTAAATAACCATTCAAGAATGCATTTTCAACATCTAATTGGTATATAATCCAACCATCTTGAGCTGTAAGAATAATAAGTAATTTAATAGTACTCATTTTTACTATAGGATCAAAGGATTCAACATAGCGACTACCATTTTTTTGAGTAAAACCACAAGCAATTAATCTTTCTTTTAATTTGTCAATTTTATCAATTGAATAATATTTTATTTTATAATATTACCTATAACAAAAATGTGCCTTTTAGGTAGAGGTGGGACAAGATCCCAAATTTAGTTTCTAATTATGGTGTTATACTTAGGTTGTCTAACAATATTTTATATATTATCTTGAATAGATTACTCAAATAATTGAGGTTCACATTGATACATAGTCATTAAGGAATGATAAAATTTTTGAATCTTAGTCAATTTATTAAGATTATCAAGATTAGAACACTGAATTAGGGATTCTTCCATTTAAGTATTTTAGATTGAAAATGAAACTTGAGAGGTGACTTAAACTCAAAGTTATGAAAATTAGATCAAATTTATTTAAGGCATATGTCTCTTCATAAGGATAAATAAGAGAGTTAGGTTCATCAAACAAGTAACATTGAGGAGGTTCTGTATAGGGCTCAAAAAAATATGTTTCATGAATAATAAAATTCATATTATCAATTATTTCTATTTTAAATAGTTCATACAAACTTAATCTTTTAGTTTTACCTTCATAACCAAAAAAAATGGGAGAATATAAGGTAGGATCAAGTTTATTTATTTTTACATTAGGAATAAATATGGAATCATGATTATGAAAGATATTAAGATGAGCAACACTAAGTTTTTTTTATGCCACATTTATAAAGGAGTAGAAAGATGCAAAGCTTTAGTAGGGATTCTATTCATAATATTCACAATAATATTCATGACTCAGGACTATAATAAATTATAATTATTTGTATAATGTAACATTATTCTATCCATTTCAATAATTGTGTGGTTTTTCCTTTTAACAACACCATTGGGTTGTGGGGAATAGGGATTTGTTAATTCAATTTGAATAGGAAAAATAATCAAATTCCTTCCGAATATATTAACCACCATTAACTAATATTAATCTCTAAATATAAAAATTAGAAGCATTTTTAGTAACAACTTTAAAATCTTTGAATTTAGACAACACTTAAGATTTATTTTTAATGAAACATTACCAAATAAATATAGTATGATCATCAACAAAACTGATAACATATAAATAACCATTAATAGATACAATTTCAATATGTCTTGCAACATCTCTATGAATTAATTCTATAGGATGTGAGGATTTTACATCATGATTCTTATTAAAAGAATTGGTATCATACTTACCGCATAAGTATCCTTCAGAAATGCATGACGAGAAGAGATATAAGGAAGACCAAAAGAAATATTATGAGAAGATATATCATGTATATTATTATAATTAACATGTCCTAATACTTCATGCCATAATTGAGATTTATTATTACTATGCATGAATAACATGTAAAAGAAGTAGAAAAAAATGTATAAACCATTCTTTTAAACACCTTTAGTAATCATAGAAACAGATTGATTTCTAATCGACTAGTCATATTTAAGAAAAATTATATTGAAATTATTATTAATAATTTAAGAACAAGATAAAAATATTTCTTAAGTTTAAGTAAAAATAAAACAACATTAATAACAACTTTTTAAAATTTTGCCTTGCCTTGATCTGTTGCTTCTAAAAATTAATTATCTCTTAAGAAAATATTTTCAAAAATATCTCTAATATCAGATAAAATATGATATAATCAAGTTATATGGTGTTATTCACCACTATCTAAAATCCATTGATTCTCATTATAAACAAACAATGTAGCATATAAAGAAATAACTTAAAATTATGTTCCTAATTATGGTGTTGATTATTCTAATGAATTTGATTATATTTGTTATGTTTTTTTATTTTTAAAACTTTTATTTTCAAATTTATCTTTTTTAAATAAAAATAATAATTTTATTTCCAAAGTTATCACATAGATTACATTTCCCATTAAATTAAAAATATATATTTTTATTACTAGATTGTTGGTTCCTACTTGATCTATTAGAAAAATTAGGGTAAGATTATTTTTTCTATTGTTCTTATAAATAGGTTTGAGGGAGATAATTTCCTGAGTAGCATTTAGAATCAAAATTAGGCATCACTTGCTCTTCTTGAATCAAAAGTGTTGGAAGAGTAGTGAGGTTAGGGATATCTTACTCTGTTTGGTATTTTGATTTCAGAATTAAAATAAAATTATGATTTTCTATGAATATTAAATTAAATAATGAAAAATAACAATTGATCTTCAATTAAATTATATTTCAAACCATATAACAGAGCTTTTATATTCTTAATTTTAGAAATTAAATTAACAACCTTTTCATATCCTTTCATAGGTGTAGTAAGCAATTCAAGATGCAAATTATTAATCTTAAAGAGATGAGTTCCCTTATACATATAATCAAGGAGTTTACAACATATCTTGGATACTATTAATTTTAAATATCAAGTATAAATTCATCCTTAACACTTTGTAAGATAATTGACATAGATTCTTATGACTTTTGTTGAAACACATTTGAAAGCTCAATTGTAACTTGTCATCCTAATGAGGCTTTTTCCATCCCAACAACTATGTTCAATAGCTTTCATACCATAAGTTACACTTTAATTCAATTTTTTCATATATAATAGTTAGTACCATTAAGTATTTGAGATTTATCAAGCACGAAAATAGGCAAAGCCATAACTTTCCTTTAAACTAGACACTTCAACACTAAACAAACTTTTAAAATGACCTTTTTTAAGTGATTTAATATTTTATTTGATAGTAAATTAAATTAATATTTTAAATAAATAATAATTAATCAAATTAATACTAAAAAATAAAAACAAAAAATTTGAAAGATTATGATAAAATAAGGTGTCACGAGTGTTGTAAAAATCTAATAATTATTATTAATAATGATATAAAAAAATTAATAAGAAGTTTAAAATAAATAAAAATACCACACCAATGCATCCAAAATGTTCCAAAGTGTAGTAAATGACTTGTTACATGATTGTGCTTGATTGTCAGAAGTCCAAAAACAAAGGTTGAAGTTACACTAGTATTTTGAACATGATTTACACAACACACAAACCAAAAAAGTCTTTTAACTAATTAATTTGAAAAATAAAAAATTTAACTTGACCAAAAAAGAAAAAAAATAGTGGGTTTTGATCACTAGACCTCTTCCTTACAAGTTTTTACCAAAATTACAACTACCAACCCATCTAGTAGATTGCTTAGGATTTTATATACACTAATTCTTTTTCAAAAAATATATGAATTTTTAAAATAATAATTAGATATATAAATATATATTATGGTGCATCTAAAAATAATAGTATTTTTTTTAAATAATTACTTTTTCGTTAAAAACTTAAAAATCGAAGGTGAAGGCCACAAATTTTGCATAGAAAATATTATATATATATATATATATATATATATATATAATGTCAGAATAGGCTAGTAGGTGATCTTCTAGTAGAGCGAGCATAGGAGTATTTTGCAATAACAATGACCCTACTTGTATTTAGAAATATGCAAGAAGATGTGCAATAATTCAAGGATGTATTAAAATATCTTTCTTACCAATTAGTTGCTTTATTACAATATCCTGGTGAAGAGGAATATAAAGGAGTGGGGGGAGTTAACTCAAAGGAAAACTCATAATTATACTAGGTGTAACTCAATTTGGAACTCATAGTGGCACTTAGTTAAATATTGAGTGGAACTCACCCTCTCGCCCACTTAACCTCTTATCACACCTAAGTAAGTTGAAGCTACATGTGTAGGGATTATCCATTTAGTAAGTAAATAGAATAATGAATATCCTAAACCAACACCCCCACTTAAGTGCAGCTTAGGTGGGTAGAGAAAAAAATATGGGTCCCATAAACAAGGCCTGATGAGGTACCCATGTACATTTAAATCACAACAAGTAAATTAAAATGGGAAAACCCAGTGGCAAACCCCACCCCCTCCAAAAGAGAGATAAGGAGAAAAATGTATGACTAGAAATCACACTCCATTTAGTAAGTAAATGGAATAATAAATATACTACACCAACATCCCCTTAAAAATAGCTTAGGTGGGATGTAAAATTGAGTCCTGGCAATGAGGATTGATGAGGTACCCAAGTACATAGTGATATCCTAGTATCCTATAAAATATGAAGGATGTGTTCCTCCATAAAGAAGAGAGAAGGTATGCATAGAATGTCTCATGGTGAATTTTGTATTAGGTCCCTCTACAATAAATTTTATCTATTCCTTTTGGAAGAAAGAAACCATGAGCTATAAAACTATTGAATTCCCACTCAAGTGGAATGTAGATAGGAATCATGATGTATATCTCTAAAAAATGCTCAAATGTCTCTCTGTTAATGCTTGAATGTGCAAAAGTCTAATTAGATATCATAGGACTAATTGTAGAAGATGGAAATAAATAAACATACAATGAAGGGGAGAGAATATCTTAAAAATAAGATAGAAATGGAACATTCACCAAAAGAATGTCCTTGGGAAGAAGAGAGCAAGGGTCAACAACCATTGAAATTGAAGACTGGTATTCAAATGAAGTACTCAAATCTGCAAGATGAATGTCCATAGGAATATATGAGTCATCAATGCTCTTAATGCATATACTCTCACTTTAATTAGTAAAATCATTTGAAATCCAAGTCTTTGAAGGCTCTAGAAGAATAACAATCTGTACAAGAACGGATATAGAATATGTAATGAGACAACTAAGGTTTGGTAGAATTGCATCATATAGTGTGAGCTTGATATAAGGAAGAAAAATTTCCACACTATATTTATCATCATAAGAAATAAAATCATGAGGGAAGAGTATACTAGTATCATAAGAGACAATAGAAAGTGAAGGATGAGGTGTGACATAAATCTTAGTAGGATCATTGAAAAGACTCTATAGTATGCTCCAAATAGTGCATGCACACTTTGTATATTCCACATGGCAAAGAAGATCCATGAAAAATTGTAGTAATAGAGTAGAATAAACCTTATCACAAGTATTATCGTACTTATCTAACCTATCATGATCAGTGGGTGTAGTATTCTATCCATATAGGAATGGAATATGATTCTTATGTGTCAGCAAGTATTCCATGTAATCACACCATGGATTATCTCAAATGGGGTTGACATGACTAAGAGAAGACACCAGGGAAGTGCATAATTATACAAAATACTCTACAATGAACCCATAAAGCATGCTCATGAATGGGACATCAGGCACAACGAAGAATGCATCCAAGTGAGTAATCATTTATGGAGTAAGGGAAAATAATGGTGCACACTCTAGATATGGACTCTAGACTAAATCAAAAATGAGTCTATATAGATGAGAACAATCAGTGCATGAAGTATATTGTAGAAAGTACTAGGGTCCATAACTCCCTAAAATGGCACATTATAACTTTAGTTCATTATACAAAATAAAGTATACCAATGTAAAGACTACCAAAAACCATGCACTTTTGAAAATAATGGAACTCAATTCTAAGTTACAAATCAAAAGTTATAGTAAAATAAATTTTTGTCATTGATGGCCTATTTAATTAAATTTTCACAAAAAATTTAAATGCTTGACAGGTTTAAACACAAAGCATGCCATGTAACCACTCATTAGAATCGATAGGAAACCCTATACCTCATCACAACTACTAAAGTCAAAAAACACTTAGTCCAATCACCCCTAAATGTAATTTTATCAAAAAATCATTATATTAAAGGTTTTAATTTAAAAAAATTATAGATATTTTTAAATTAACAATTAAACAATAGTGAAATTTTTATAAGAAATTAGGGAAAATTTTAAAGTTTTCAAACTTTGAGCAAGGAGAGGTAATAAATACCACCACTTATAAAAAGAGCCCTAAAAATATGGGACCAATATCACCATGAGAGAAATTGGTGTAGGTATGCACTCTCCAAGGGAGAACTCAATAGAGAGGCACCACAATGAAAATAAATATAGGTATTTTCATTATGTTGCTACTCTACAAGGGTTTAATTTTTTGAATAAAAATAGTTTTGGTCTGAGGATGGACAATAGGTGCATGATTAATTTTTTTACTACTGCTATATTTCTCATCCTAGTCAAGCACAAGATTTCCAACATCATAACTAAGAGTTATTAAAAATACGTCTTGGTAATCCTTTCAAAACCTAGAAAATGAAGATGAAAGAGGTTACACAATGTTGCATTAAGATAAAAAATCTCCGACAAGATCAACAGGATCAAAAAATTTATGTGCCACTTAGTTTAGACCTATGTGTAAGTGGACATCCTTCTATAGGCCACCCCATCATTTAACATACAATGAATTTTACTAAAAATATGCAAGCCTATTAAAAAATGCCAATGGAAGCCAAAAGAGATAAGATCGATTCTCTTATTTCTTCCTAGCCATGACCTCCTCCTAAACCTCTCTTGAACCTCTCACAAACCTATAAATATAACTTTGTGCCTCCAATACCCTTCTCATCCTTTTTATTGGTGCTAGAATAGATGATGCCAAAGCTGAGTCAAAATGCATCTTATTCACACCTCTATTTCGGTTACCACTTGCCTTCATCCTTCCTCAAGCATTCATCTTGACATGCAATAACAGGTAGATGACCATTAAGAGGTTGAGGGAATAATAGAATTAGGCAAAGGAATAAAGATATGTGATGTAGATGGTTTGTAAATATTGAATGTAGTACCAAAAACTTTTCAATGCTTTAGGAATCTCTATAGCCTGATGAAAAATTAGACGTATACCAAACGCAATTGTGCTAAGTACCTTGCATGGTTGGTTTGCATTATGAGAACTTGGAGAAGATGAAAGTTGTTACCAAAATAACATTCAAACCCTTGACCAAGAAATAAAAATTGGTTGATTCCTCCTCCTCTTGGCTTTGAGAAACTAAGAATATACTACCAATAAAATACATGGAGAAGCCAATACTAACAATATGCAAATTTTTCTTAATTTAATTTAAAGAATACATAATATAAACCAAATAGATAATTTAATATTCATTATCATAATATTAAGCTTTGATACTATTTCAAAATAGGCTAGTAGGTGATTTTCTAGTAGAGTGAGGACACAAGTATTATGCAAAACTATTGTCCCTTCTTGTATTCATAAATATACAAGAAGATGTGCAATAATTATCTGATGTATTAAATTATGTTTCTTACATATTATCTATTCTATTATAATATACTAGTGAAGATGAATATAAAGGAGTAGGGGGAGTTAACTTAGAGGAGAACTCAAAGTTAGACTAATTGTAACTCACTGTGGAACTCATAGGAGAACTCACAGTGGAACTCAGTTGAACTCCAGGTGGAAGTCACCCTCTCACCCACTTAACCTCTTATCACACCTAAGTAATTTGAAGCTACATGTGTAGGAATTATCCATTTAATAAGTGAATGGAATAATGAATATCCTACACCAACATATTATGAAAACTTAATAACATACCTATGGAGATTTATAGTTGTAATGCCACATGTGTGAATGTAGAGGAAAAGTTATAGGTTGAAAGAAGCCAAAACAAATCTTAAAAATTCCCAAGAAGCCTTCCAATCTTCCAATAAAATAGATATATCCCTAAAAATATAATTTTGCTATAACAATTTCCATTTTAAATTTTATAAATAGCTGATACAACCATGCGATGGTGGTCGTGGAGGTCAAACAATAATTAGAAGCTTCAAGCATCCTCTATATGCTTAGAAAAATATTTTACGACCCTAAAAAACTAAATATTAAACACTTAGAAAGAGATCAAGGGTATATAAACAACTAGAATTATTTTTCTTATTTCATGGCCACACATGGTTGTACATGTGTGAAAATGGCACCCAAGATGATGTATTAATATTTTAATAAGAAATCTAGTTGTTTGGAAGGCCTTAGATTGATATTTGATTTCTTCATTTCGGATTTGGTTGACAAATAACAGATATACATGCTTCTAAAGTGCAAAGGATGAACCATAACAAAATTCTAACTTGGTAATATGTCTATAAATTTGTACAAGTCTAAAAATTATTTTTTTGATTTGCACAAGTACCATAATCCTTAGAATTTCTTTTTAATCAACTATACATCCATAGGTTCTAAAACCATGATTAATTCCATGTAGAATATATATAATGCACACACGTAGAATGTACAATGTAAATGAATTATAAAGGCACAATAGAATAATCAGATCAATGTACATAATGATTAATGTGATAAACAACAAAGAAGTAAAAAACCCAAAAAAATATTATTCATTTCTTTGAGAAATGTTCAACCCAATACATAGCCTTATTCAATCTCACTTCCTCTCAACTAGCTTTCACAAAGCCTTTGTAGAATATTTGCCACACACAAATATCAAACACATCAAATTGATCAAGGTGTATTGATAATATGGTTTACCATAGGAGTAAAACCCTATTTATAATAGAAATGAAGGGACTTGACCATTGTAACCATTGCTTCTAACCTTTACATGAGGAACTAAGTTGGTAATTAATAACATGTTTTATTATTGCATTTTCCTAAAGTTTTAACCCATGTTAAATATAATAATGAAACATTTATTATTTTACCAAGTAAAGTGTTAAGGGCCCAATAAGCATCGCCACATAACATAAATGTTCTTAAAGATCAAATATATAAAATAAAGATAAATGCCACACGCATAGTACGTATAGGAAGACGAAGGACCAAAAAAATGACATTTCCAAAAAATGTACTCATCTCTTGTCAAGGATGAATGAATTTTCCAAAACGGTGTTTGTGTTTTTAAAAATGCATGTTGAATCCAAATTCAAACACATTTTAAATCCAATGTCGAATGGTGCATGCCATATGCAGTAGAGAGGGTGGAAAGTATAAGTTTATATTTACTATATATTACATTTTATATTATAATAATTTGAATTTATTTGACTATATTTAAAAAAATAAGGCCACTTTGGTTATTTTAAAATTGGTTATATAGTTATATGAGGTATCATTTAGAAGTTAGTTTTTTAGTTCCAATATGGTTAATACTTAGTCATATTTAGGATTTTAGTATTGACCATAAGGTTTTCTTGGTGTAATGTTTGCACTTGGTGTCTATTTTTTAGAGAATAAATGGTCATGTTTTACATTTTTGGGTCTTTTAGATTGATTTTTTCATGTTTTTAGGAGCTCTAATTGTTTCAAAAATAGACTTTACAAACCTACCATCTCTAATATATATTGATAGTAGAGAGAATATTGACACATGAATTCACATACACACTACACCATTTATAAAATTTAAATGTCTTATAAAATCACCTTAAGTGAAATTAAAGCTTTATAGTATTTAATATGTCAATATTATAACCCCTAAGTTACATTTAATTCATATGAGGGAGGTGTGTCTACATGGCAAGTGTAGGATGTATTTAGAACACATGAGTTTATCATGCGACATTAGCAAAATTTTGTAGGTGAATTTAAGATGACTTAGGATGTGACTTTGGGATGTCTTTAGTAGATGAGATTTACATGTCTTAAGATTAGGATGCATTTAGATGAAAATTTGAGGATTATTAAAAATGAACAGTGTTGACTTAATCTAAAACATAGGATGCTTTTAATTTATATGTATTTAGGAGTTGACATTGGGGTGTCCATAAAGGAAACTTTTTATCCATCTTATCCTATCTTGATTGCAACAACCTATTGTAATTTGGGACTTGATATACTCTAATTAAGTGCCACATTAAATAAAATAATATTTTGTTTACATGGGGCAATCAATTATGTCTTATCAATCCCCCTAAATGTAATTGAGATAACCTAATCTAATTTGGAATTTTTATGCCCTAATTTAGTGTCTCAATCAACTAATTACTTGCTTTGTTTTATGGGAGCCATAATTTGGGAATATCAAACACATTAAACCTAATTGTAACAACTTAATGTGTTTTGGGGCTCAAATACCCTAATTGAGTTCCCAATGCAACCAATGACTCAATGGGCTAAATGGGAGGAAATATTATGAGATATTGAGCCCCATTTAAAACTGATTTGGATATCTTAATATGATTTTGAGATCTCTATTCTCCTATCGAGTACTCAATACAAGAAATCAATTGAATAGTTACCTGGAAGGTGTAATTATGATATAATAATACCCCTACACCTAGTTTCAACAACCTAATGTTATTTGTGACTTGATATTCCCTAATTAAGTGTACCATAGAATTTAAGCTACTTGATTGGTTGCCTGAGGGATACAAGTAGAAAATATTAACCCCACTCAACCAAATTACAACAATTGAATGTGATTTGGGATTCAAAATGTCCTCATTGTGTTCCTTATATAACAAATCATTAAATTGGTTGTATGGGAGATGAAATCATGGTATATTTATCCCCTAACCTTAATTTAAATTAATTAATATGATTTTTCAATATACCATAATTGTGTACCTATATAATTAATCACTTTATTGATTTCATACGGGACATACTTACATCATATTGTACCCCTAGGTCTAATTATGATAAACTATTGTGATTTAAGATTGGATATTAACTATTTGAGTGTCCCATAAAACCAATCACTTGATTAGTTGCATAGACGATGTAATTATGACATAAAAAGTTCCTTAATCATAATTGTGACAACTAATATCATTCGGTACTTTATATACCTAATTGAATGTTCTATTCAATAAATCACTCAATTGGCCACAAAGAAGACATAATTAGGAATATTGTTCCCTCTAAATATAATTTAAATAAAATAATGTGATTTGGAACTCAATATTATGTTATTTGTGTTAGCGTAGCTTTGTGTTTATTACATTTTTAATTAAGCAGTTTGTTTGATGTTACAGTTAGATAGTTACGACGATTATAAGCGATTCTGCTTTGTATATATTATTGTGCTGAGTTATTGAATAATATCGAAGCATTCCATTGGATTCATCTCGTATCATGCCAAAAGCCTGATAGATGCAGCAGAATTACAAGAAGGTGGTCGATGCGTGGTAGCAGAATTACTAGAGCTGAAGAGCTTATGGAATCAAAGTGCAGCGTTGAAGTCGTCTAGGAGAAAGTGCAGCGCAGCCAAGAGTGCAGTGTGGATGTATGAGTGTTTGAAGCCTGGTGTATGAACACTATAGAGAGAAGCTGATCGACGGTACAGAAGAAGACGCGAACTACTGAAGAAGAACATGTAAACTGCTAATAGAATTCCTATCTGTAAAAAAAAGCATGGAGCGGAAAGCAGTCACCGAATGACAGAAGAAGACACAACGGAAGTGTTAGAACTATTGGTAGAAGATCGTTGGAGACTGTGGAAGCGCGGAAAAGAAAGCTATAGGCCTGCAGAGAAGGTGTATGCAAAGCACGCAGAAAATAAGAGAAAATCATGGAAGTAAAGAGTCAAGGAAGATGCAGAGCAACAAGTAAGACAGAGAGCACGTGAGACTGTAGCTAAGGCTAACGCAACGATCTGCTGGAAGAGCATCTTCATTCTTCATTTACATCTGGCGGAGGGAGGCAGTCAGCGAAGAAATTTCTTTGTCGAAATCATAAAGCAGTTGGAAGAGGAGGGTGGATGCATGAATTCATTCCTAACATTGCCATCTCTGTCTCTCAAGCCGCATAAGGAAGGGTGGAAGCTTGAAAGCATGATGATGAGGAAGATTGCCTAGTGAGCCCAACCCCCTTGCAAGCACTGTGTTGATGAGGACGGTTTCGTAGTGAACCCAGTCCGCTTGCAAATAGTTTGTGACCAAAGCTGCCAGCGCGTGGAGCCTTGTCCAGACCTCGGTGAAACTGAAGCTATCTACATGGAGGAGATAAATGAGGTTTTTCTTCCGTACCTTTGTGCAAACCGAAGAAGGTGCTTTCAATAAGGTACATCTTTCTAATACAGAATTTCGAAGCTATAAATATTGTTTTGTTAGCTTTGTGATATCTTGCAAAAGTTAAAAAAATATCTTCACCAAAATTACTCGTCCGATGCCCAACTTATTAGAGGGCCAAATTTCGTCGCATGAAAAAGGCAAATGCAAACGATTCTTCAATTTGAAGAATTATGGAGAATCGTCGCTTATACGGTGATCTGTAGTATCGGAGTTGATGTACAAATAAAATATGTTAAGTCAAATTTCAAATGCCTTGATGTTGATCACACTCAGTATCACTGATGAGGTTTAACCTCATATTCGGGTTGCGTCAACATTGAAAGAGGCTTGGGACATTTTGTCCACCATTTATGAGGTGAAGAAACAAATGAAGATTATCCATCTCTAGTCCAATCTTCATAGTCTCAGTATGAAAGATGGTGAGAAAGTTGAGGAATCCTTACGCTGGGTGGCATAACTACGAGCATAATTAATTACACTTGGAGAAATGATCGAGGCGAAGCTATTGGTTCCAATCACATTGAGAGCTCTCCCCTCTAAATTTTGCACATTGGTCAAGACATTGAAATCACAAAGCAAACAATATCTTTCAAATAACTAGTGAATTTTCTTGAATAAGAAGAATCCATCCAGTTCGTGCAAGAAGAGTTCGAGGATAAAGCCCTGATTTCCAAGAAACATGGTTCAAAATTCTCAAAAGGACCACCAAAGTAGTGACAACAAAAAAATCTAAGAAGGTAAAAATATGGTGTCATATTTGCCGCACCAATACACATGGCATTGATAATTATTGGTATAATGCCTTGACAAAAGGCTCATCTTGTCAAGAGGGCACGTTTAGTGGAGATGTTTCACATAAATCAAAAATGCATCCTCGATGATGAAAGTAGCATGAACATGTAAAGACACAACAACAGGATGATGAATCTGAAGAGGAGGTACCCACAAAAATAGAGTGTGATGGTGCATATAAGAACATAGTTCTTATCTCCCAAACCTCATCACAAATGAGCAAATTTTGGTTGATCGACTCTAGGGCTATAAAGCATATGACAAGATGTAAACAATTATTTAATGTTTGCCCTAAATGCAGTTTTGTCCGATGTTGTTGCTCTTTTTACCTCTATGATATAATCTAATGCACTATGGCATTATTGATATGGGCACCTTCCCACTAGTTCTTTATACCATCTCAACTCTAAGGCCATGGTACATGGACTTCCTCAGTTATCCCATTCTTTTCCTATATGCCTTGGATGCTTTCCTGAAAAATAACATAGGGTTCCGTTCAAGCTAAGTTCCTCAGAAGCCAAGGATCATCTTGATGTGATACATACTGATGTGTACATACCCCTACCTTATTCTTTCAAAGGATTCAAGTACTTTTAGTTTTTCATTGATGAATTCTCTCTCAAGACATTGATGTTATTTTTCAAGAAGAAGAGTGAAGCCTTTACGAATTTTAAGGTTTCTGACCATCTTATTGTCACCCAGGCAGGGAGGCCTCTTTGACTCTAGCCCTCAAATTGAGGAGAGATTCAAATCAAAATAATTATTGGCATTATTGAAGCAACATGACATCAAACAACACATGACTACTCTCTATACACCCCAATAGAATGAAAGTATAGAGTGACACAATCATTTATTCATGGAGATGGTTCATTGCACGCTTTCCACTATAAACTAAGAGGCACCATTCTTCACAAAAGTAGTTTAGATAACTATATATCTTCTCAACAGGGCACCTACAAAGATCTTGAAAGACAAGACATGAGACAAGGTATGTAGTGGTCATAAACCTTCGATATCCTATCTTAGAGTGTTTGGTTGTACATCTTATATGTATGTCCCATCTAAAAAGAGGAAGAAGATCAAACCAAAGACACTCCAGTTACTTTTATTGGGATATAATACTACCTCAAAGGCATATTATCTCATGGATCTTAAGATTATAATATTTATGAAAGTTGTGATGAGCAATCATTCAACTCATTACCACAAAAGGTTTCAGAACATACCATCTCTCATAGACTGTTCCCATAGTTAGATGATGAGAATGAATAATTTCCTCTCAAAAAAGGTGAGCTGCAAGAAGAATTATTCATTGATCTTGGAAATTTGGAAGATAATTCTTCATTGAATTAGTATTAGCATCAATGTCCAAAATGAGTAGAAAGTACCATTAGGAACTCACACCTAAATTATAATCCATATACTTCATCAATAAGAACACAAGAAATCAATTTTTCGGAACACAAGAAGAAATCAAATTTCTTCTTACAAGGTTAGACAAACTCGGACTATGTTATATCTATTGATGAAAGGAAATCAAATTCAAGATATATGTTTTATCTCGAATCTAGAAAAAAATTATGGATTAGTAAGAAGTAATCTATACTTGCCCTCTCTCCATATAGGAATAATATTGTGTCATAAAATGAGATGTGTGTGAAGTAATTTGGTTATGTCACATTCTATCTAACATAGAGATTCCTAAAAATCAGCCACCAACTCTTTTCTGCAATAATTAGGGTGTGTTGAATCTTTTCAAGAATCCAGTATTTCATGAAATAACCAAACACATTGAGGTTCATTGTTACTATACTTGTGAACATGTTTTGAACCACCACATTCAACTCTAATACTACCCAACATATTCACATATAGCAGATATACTCACCAATCACTTGTCAAGGTGAAATTTGATCTGTTTCAGAGGTATATTTGTAGAAACGATTAAATAAAGGGAGGAATGTTAGCGTACCTTTATGTTTATTACATTTTTATGTTAATAAATAATTTATTTGTTTGATGTTATGTTTAGATAGTTATAGGTATTATAACCAATTCTAATTTGTATATATTCTTGTGATAACTTTTTGAATAATATCAAAGCATTACATTGGGTTCAATTTAATGTCTTATTTAACCCATTACTTGATGGGTTTCACACGAATACAAATTTAGGGCATATTGAGCCCCATGAACCTAAGTGCAACAACCCAATGTGATTTGGGACTCAATATGACCTAATTGAGTGCCTAATATAATCAATCAGTTAATTGGTTACATTAGAGATGTGATTAGGGCACATCAAGCCTCATAATTCTAATTGTGACAACATAATGTGATTTAAGATTCAATATTCCCTAATTGAGTGCCCCATATAACTAATCACTCTATTGGTTTCATAGGTATGCAATTAGGGATAATCAAGCCCCTTAACACTATTTTAAATAACTTAATGTGATTTTGGGCTCATTATTCCTTAATTGAGTCTTTCATACAACCAGTCACTTGAATGGTTACATACATGATGATAATACAGTTTATAGAGGCCCCTAACCATGATTAAGATAATGTAATATGATTTGGGAATTGATAAATCTAAATAGAGTTCTCGTTTCAACCAATTATTTGAATGGTTGTATGTGGGATGAAGTTTATGCATATTAAGTCCCCTCAATCTAATTATGATAACCTAATGTGATTTAGGGTTTGATATTCTCTTAGTGACCCATATAATGAATCACTTTATTGGTTGTAAGGGAATAAAATTAAGGAAAATTGATCCCATTAACCCTAAATATGAAAACCTAATGTTATTATGGGCTCAATATTCCCTAATCAAGTGTTCCATACAACCAATAACTTTATTGGTTATATGGGGATGTAATTAGGGATTATCAAGTACCCTAACCCAAATTTTGACAAAATAATGTAATTTGAGGCTCAATATTCCCTAGTTGGGTAAACCATACAACCAATCAATCCATTTGTTACATGTGTAAAAAATTAAGACGATATACCCTCTAACCCTAATTTTAACAATCTAGTATGATTTTTGCTCAAAATGCCCTAGTTGAGTTCTACATACAACCAATCACTCAATTGCATGTGTGGGGGATAAAAATAGGGTTTAAAAATCCCCTTGTCCATACTTTCAAAAACCTAATATATTTTGGACTTGATATTCTCTAATTGATTTCCCTATTCAATAAATCAATTTATTAAATAGATAGGAAAGGAAATTATGGATATTTATCCCCCTAAAAAAGATCATGTTAACCTAATGTGAGGGATGTACTTAGTGATTATTAATTGTCATAACCCTAATTATGACAAAAATGATATTTTTTAGGACATAATATTCTTAAGTGACTACCCCATTCAATTGATCACTTATTTGGTTACATGGGAGAGGAAATTAGGGAATATTGAATCCCCTAAACCTAATTATGATAATTTAAAGTTATTTGTGGCTCAATAATCCCTGATTATGTGCCCCATAAAAATATTCATTTTATTATTTTTTTGGGGTTGTAATTATGTCATATCAAGCCCCTTAATTCTAATTGTGACAAACTAATGTGATTTAGGATTAAATATTACATAATTGAGTGCCCTATACAACCAATCATTCTATTGTTTGCATGAAAACCATAATTATGGCTTATTGAATCCTCGAAACCTAATAGAGACAACTTAATGTGATGTAATTATAGATTATCAAGACCCATAAAATTGAATTGTTACATCCTATTGTGATTTGGGACTTGATATGACATAATCTAGTATCCCATTTAAAAAATCAATCAATTAGTTATATGCGGGATGAAATTCAGACTTATTTATCCTCATAAACTTAATTTTTAAAATCTAATTACTATGACAAACACACCCCCATTATTTTTTTTTGAATAGGGACAAAATTTTCTAAAACCAAGGATTCTAAAGAATTTAGGATCATATTATTATGAGTATTCACATTATTTGGTTGATAATATCAAGTGGTTTTGTCACTTTGAATTTTATTTTTACATGCTCTAATGACTATCTCAAAAATAATTTTAAGAATGATGCATGTAGTATGAAAGGGTTTTCAAATATTTATTTTGATAATTTTCCCTTCAATGCACTATATTTTTTCATAATTTTGCACCATTCAACAATAAACATTATGAGAATTTCATAGATTTATAAAAAAATTGGTTCTTTTTTACACATTATATGTCATTGTTGATCAATAATTTACTTGATCCAATCCATATTTTAGTGTTTGATCTATGTCTTAATTTATGTTTAGGTTCTCCTTATGCACCACACAGTGTTTGAACTTTCATTAACAACATTTTAAGAACTATGTTATTGTGATCTAATGGAAGGATGACAATTTTTAAGATAAAGATCACTATTCACCTCACCTCATAATTATTGTAAAATATGTTTTGTTTAACAGTGAAAAAGTGCACTAAAATATAGCATGTTGCCATAAAATATTATAAAAATAAGCCTTTGAAAACCTGATCATCTTACATGAGTTAGTCTTAAAATTATTTTTGAGAAAACCATTAAGTCATTTAAAAATAAACTTTAAAGTGACAAAACCACTGGATCATATCGACTAAATAATTTGGACACTTATATTAATATGATCCTAAATTATTTTTAAACCTTTAGTTTTATAAAAGTGGGTTTCTATTAAAAAAAAATAGAATGTGAATGTGTTTGTCAAAACAATGGATAATTCTTTTGGGAAAATTGATAGTGTTTAAAACTTATATTTTCTATTTGATACTTGAAAACGGACCAACATGGTAGCTAAAAATTAATATTGAAATGTTATGCTTTAACACCAAGAATTTAATTTATCACTGGGATTTCATATGTGATTTAGGATTAATAGTTGGAATAAGGATATTTTATCTTTTATTTTATGTATGTTATTTATCTCAAAAAGTAACAATTAATCATTAATTTTCTACTAGACAAGCACATGTATCTTTGAAAGAGATACCTTTGGCTCCATTTTAGGACTTTATTTATTTCTCCAATGTTTTTATAAATAGATTTAAATAATTATTATTTTGAATTATAGAGTGAGCTTCAAAAATATGATTTGTTTAATAAATTATTTTTTCCAACTTATGAAACATTATTTTCAGCCTTACCCTTCTCTCTTTTATGTTTATTTCAATCAAAAAATATTTTAAAAAGAGCATCATTTTGAATATCCATATTTAGGTTAGTTTTTTTAAATGTTAAGTAATTTTTTATTACAATAAGTGAATTTAACATGTAACAACAAATTTTATCGACTTTTAATCTCTCACATTAATATCTATAGAAAATTACCCATAATGTGACCTGGATTACACTATGTGATTAGAAATAATGGTATTTGGAGATTAAAAAGTGAGCACCCCATATAGCCATTCACTTAATTGGGTACATGGAGGACACAATTAAGTATTATATAACCCTTGACCCTAATTTTAGTAACATAATGTGTTTTGGAAATCAATATTCCCTAATTGAGTGCCCATATAACTAATCACTTGATTGATTGCATGGAGGTTGAAATTATGGATTCTTTATCCCCCTAAACTTGATATTGACAACCTAATGTGATGTGAGGAAGGATATGCCCTATTTTATTCCTCCATATAATACATGACTTTACTGGTTGTATATCTATTACATTAAGGGATTATCAAGCCCCCAAAACATAATTGTGATAGAATAATATGATTTGGGTCTTAACATTCTATAATTGAGTGCCCCATACATTTAATTACTTTATTATTTGCATGGGTCACATAATTAAGGTTAATTGAGACCCTTATAAAAAATTGTGATAACCTAATGTTATTTGAAGATTAATATGTCCTAATTGAGTGTACCATACAAACAATTAGTTGATTGGATGAATGGAGGATATATTATTACTTATTATGATCCCTAAACTTAATCATGAATATTTAATGTGAATCTAGATTTGATATACCTTGATTAAGTGGCCCAGACAACCAATCACTCATTTGGTTCCATTTTTACCACACTTAGAGCAAGTCAATCCACATAAACCTAATTTTGACAACCTAATATGATTTTGGTATTGATATTCCCTAACTAAGTGCCCCATGTTATGTCCCTGATTAAATCAAATGACTATTGATATAATAATGGACTCGATTGGATAAAAGTGAGTGCCAAACACATTATTTGGCCAAAATTGTGTTTAAGGGACTTGATTTTCTATAATTACATCCACCATTGAAAAATTAAAGTAAATAGCTCACTCAGGGACTTAATTGAGGAAAATTGAGTCACAAAACACATTATGTAGTCACAATTAGGCTTTTAGGGATTGATTGACTCAAATTCCATCTCTTATGGAACCAAATAACTAATTTATCCAATCGAGGATTAAATATAATAACCAAATAAGTATTTATATTTTAAAAATTATAATAAATTAGTCATCTACATCTAATGAAAAATTATTCATTTAATCAAATTTATCATTTCCTAAAATTATATCGAAATCAACTAATCTTGAAATTTAGAATTTATTATTTCTAGATATTATGCTCAAATGACATCTCTCAAGGAACCCAATGACTAATTATGTGGTCAAAATCATGTTTATGGCATTGCATTGTCAAAAATGATGTTTATATTTCAACAAATCATGTAATCAATTAAATAAATTACCCCACTAGGTGAAATTTATCCATAAATTAAATTATGTTTTCACAATTAGGCTTAGAAGGTCTAATTAACCTGCATTTAACTCTCATTGAATGAACCAAGTAGTTTATTCAATCAATTACTAAACAAGGAAAAATTTATCCCCAAATCACGTGAAGTAATCACAATTAGGCTCATGAGGCTTAATTGGCCTGAATTTCATCACTCATAACAAATTGAGTAATTGGTTTAATCAGGTACTCAATTAGAAATAATTGAGTTATTAACCATGTTATGTGGTTAAAATATGTCTATGAGGCTTGATTTCCCTAAGTTATACCCCTCGTTGAATCAAAGGAGTAATTATATCAATTAGAGAAAAAAAATAGTGTTACAAATTGAAGCCCAGATCATATAATGTGATCATAATTATGTTCACAAGGAATGATTAATAAAAATTACATCTATTAATTAACCAATCAAGTGAATAAATTTGGACAAACTGAACCCCAATAAACATTGCGATCCTAATTAGGTTCACAAGGCTTAGTTTACCATAATTGACCCCATTTATAAAATTGATTGAACCTAATTTGTTATAGTTTGTTACAATTTTCTCACACTACTAAATATTGGTAGATTTGGGGATAAGTTAACCTTTTATTGATCTTAAATGGTCATAACTATTCTAAATAACCTATGTTAGTATTATAATGGTCAATTTAGGGATAACAACATCCAAATTACCATAATTGGATTAAACTAAAAGGCTAGAAATCATTTCAAAATGCCTCAAAATCTTTAAAATGACCATTAATTTGACTAAAATAGACACTAGGTTAATAATTTATAACATAAAAACATTAGTTTCAATCATTATATTCTAAAAATAACTAAGTACTGAAAAAATTGGATTTTAAAAAAGTATTTTCTAGACTGTAACTTTGACAACTCTAAAACCAATTACAAAAGACCTAAAATGTCCCTACTTTCCTATATGCAGTAGAAAATTATTATATTTTTGTTTGATAATGGTAAAGGTAGGGTTTTAAAATGGGCCCCACCCTTTTACAATAGAGAAAAATATATAGATAAATCAAACACAAATAAATACCTCTACAATTAAAAAATTAGATAAAAGCACAAAAGCTCTAAACAAGCTGCAAGCCAACAAAAATCTAGTAAATAAAATAAAATACTCAGACTCTTATAAAAAATTATATTTTTCAGATTGAAGGGTCATATTCAAAGGTTCATAGTCCTTAAAATGACATTTTCTCTTGTTGTTAACCACCCACACACACACACACAAGATGGAGAACTACATCTTCTTGAGGTCCCTTTTTTGGGATATGTAGGTGGCACTCAGTTCACATGGGATTATTTTCAAGTTTGTCTATTCTTACTTCCTCATTTTTTTCCCTATGTATTTGATATTTGTATGGTATTTGTGTAGGGATTCACTAGGGTTTTAGAGAGGAAAATGAAATACATAGGCTAGATTATGTGATCTCATATCTATGATAGGTTGAATTCCATCTATAGTTTGGTCCATATGGAATATTAATTTACACTTTTGTTTCAGGATTAGCCTAGACAAAGCCAATCCATAAGGATAACATAATAGTTCACCCTATTCTTAATCTACTAGGCTTATCTTATGAAGGCTCAATAGTAACACAATAAAACTGAAATGTGTTGTAGCCAAATTGAGACTCATAAACAACCCTCTATAGCTATGTGTACCCCAAATAGATAAGTGGCTAATTTATGTTTGAAATTTTTAATCAAAACCTTAGTTTTTTAGTATCATATATTTGCAATAAAATTCATGATTGAAAATACATTAATTATTAATTTACTTTAATCAATTTTTTTCATATTATATTAAACTCCATCAATGACAAATTTGATCAAACATATTGGTTAACCCATTTTACTTATCAAGCATATCCAAACCTTAGGGCTTTTCTTCAAAAGATTATAATCTTAAGGTTTAAAATCAAATATTGATTCCCTTCTTATGTTGGAATGTCTGTTAGCATTAATTATCATTATTTGTCTTATTCTCATTTTAGTTATTGGAAAATTTAAAATTAATAACAAGGAATCTCTTATCCCTAATTCAGTCGATGCATTTATAGCCATTTCTTATCATTATAATAAGTAATGGAAAAATTACCAAGATTGTTTGCTAGATCCCAATGATGAAAATTATCTTATTTATAGTGATGATGGTGTTTATTATTTTCATGATGTTAATGATGAATATTATGCTACTGATGATTAGATTTTTTAAGGAAGCTAGTGTAGATGCATGTTCTTTACCTACTCCTTCCATTATATCTTTGACACACAAAGTGGAAAATTTAATAATATAATTATAAATGAGCCTCTTTTTGGTGATGTTTTATATGATAATACTCCTAGGTTATCAGAAATGTTGGTTACATATCTTTTCAAAATTGCACAATATATTGATAATAATGTTAAAATTCCATTGCATGAGGGAAATTACAATAGTACATCTAAAATATTGCAATGTACTTAGATGATTATTCCATCTACATATGATAATGATGTAGCTAATGTTGAAAATTCCCATGTATCTTCTATCCTTTCTTCATGTTATATTGAAAATGTTTTTATATTTCAAATGTTCATAATGAAACTAGTATTCCTTTCAAATGTGATAACACTCTAAACAAGGTATAAAATTTAACTATTTCTCTTTCCTTGTCATTTTATCTATTAATTATGTTTCAATTTTAGATATTGGTAATGAAATTAAAGTTTTCATTCTTCTTTCATGTAATGATTCTTTAAATGACATTGTAATTATAAATACATATCTTAAATGCGCTTCTAGTGAACATGAAAGTGTGGTTATTTCAAATTTTGATTTTACAAGTGAAAAATATTATAATCATGATGCATATTGGAATAATGATGATTGTTATCCATATAGTGAGGACAAAAATATTTTTATTACACCTATTATTAATTCTTTCTTGCTTGCCTCTCATGTTAATAATAATTGTATGTCACATTATAAATTAAATGATAGTATACTTAGTGATAATGACATTGATGATGATGATGATGATGATGATGATGATGATGATGATGATGATGATGATGATGATGTTCTATATTTTCTTTCAAAATATAAAATAAGTGAGCATGTTTATTCTATTCATAATACAAATAGTTTTATTTCTTTCAATTGTTATATACCTTTGTAAACCAAAGAAATAGTGTACCAATAGCCAATATCAATACTAAATTTTAATTATTAAACAAACCACTCAAATAAATTAGCATACCTTCACAAGAAGTTATCTCCTTAATGCATCTTTTTGGTGATTTAAAACATAAGTTACATCAACTTACATTGTAAATTGAGGCCTACCATTCTTGGTTTGATTTCAATGTTATCCATGGTAACCCAATATTGCGGAAACTCTTTAACACGCCATTACCATGTGATATAAAAATACCAACATTTTATAAATTCAATGGAAACGGATATCCTTAGTTACATATAAAATTTTATAGAAATGTTATGAATTATTGCAATGGAAGTTTGATATTATTACAATTGTTTTCCAAGAATTTGTAGGAAGGATAACTAAATTGGTTTCATCATTCACTCCCTAATGGGTCGTTACATACATATTTTGAGTTTGAAGAAGTCTTCCTCATGAACTTTATTAGAACAAAGGACCTAGAGTTACATATGACCAATTATCATCATTACATCAGGGAATTTCAAAATTAGTTTATGACTCTATCTTATGGTTAAAGGCATGCATGAAACAATTAATCTATCAACCAAACATTTTGGAGACACAATATAATTTTGGTATAGGTATCGTTTCTCCTCTTAATTAAAAATTTTATATAAAAAATCTAAGTCATTTAAACATATTTGTTATGAGACTCACATTAGAAAATAAATTTGGACTCACACAACTAAACAGAGAGGTATATTTTTATATTTAGTTTTTACCACTTGAGTCATATTTTTTTTTCAAGAACCTAATCCACCTTGTCCCAAACTTCCATATAAACCAAAAAATAAAGTGTTACATAAATTCAAAGAATTAATTTAAAAATAAACTCTTATAGTGACTAAGACACATTATGCCACGAGACAAACTATATATTGATACATTAGGAGATAGGCATAATGACATTATTATGAAATTATTGGATAGGAAGATGATTAAAATTCCTAAAAATCATTATCATCCATGAAATCAATTGGAAAAAATCATAAATTGACCTTATCACATTAATGTTCATTTGGATAATGATTATTGTGCACTTAGAGGTAAGATTGAGTAGTATGTTGATAGAGGTATGATTAAATTTACTAAAAACACATCTATATAGACTTATCCTCATTCTAAAAGATCACATTCTACCATGACTAAGTTATCCCAAGGCCTTCTTATTTAGGAATTAATGGTTGCTAATTGTGTTACAATAACAACATCTAGAGAACATCATGGGAGATTCGTTGTATCTCTAGTTTTTAAAAAATGAAAGATAATATAGAAATATAAGAAAATTTATAGAATTGCTTTTATACAAGGAAAATAGAACTAGTCAATAGTGACAGCATGACAACTAATAAATATTTTTAAAATAGATAGTACACATATTTATACTACAACTATACATAAAATAGTAACACAACTAGAGTATAGTCATTCAGGTGTACAACATGATCAATATGGTTCAAAGTTATTATTCAATTCAATTTGGTTAGATGATCTTGTAGGGTCAACTTTGTTCTTATATTATTCTCAGATAGCCATAAAAAAAACTCCACTTTTAACATTCTACCATTTACATTTAACATAAACACATACATCCTAAAAGTCTATAATAAAAAATCAATACAATCATAAAAAAAATTATATATACAAAAATATCTCATATCCAAGTATATATTAAAAAAAATTATATGATGAGATAAATAGTACATCACTATATAATAGGAGTGTGTTCTATAGGACCTTCCTCATACATGTCCACATTGCCCATGACAACTAATAAAAGATACCTTTAACTAGAAGCCCTAGGATCAACTTGTGTACTAGAGCATGAACTCTCTCTCCTCTGCTTATCTTAATAACAAATAAATCATGCATATTCTATAAATGTACATACTCATCCAAAAACCTAGGACCTAGACCAACAATCAAGTTTGATGGGGCAATATGTAGTCTCACCACTTCAAATCTCATCTCATCTCACTCTATCATATCTCAAACATAGTAACATTGGTAATTATAAGTTCATAAAATAGAGGCATTTGAGCACTAGAAACTATTGTATCCTTCTTAATAATACCACCATTCAATACATTATTAGGAACATGTCATGTCAAATCATAAAGTGTAAACTCCATCATCATCACCTAAAAATGTTCATCACCTAAATAATCACATAACTAACAAGAATTATATATTATTAAATAAAACATGAAAAAATAGACATATAAATAATAAATAATTCAAACTTACCATAATTATAACCACCTTCACAATCTATGGGTCTAACACATCCTCAAAAACTTTATCTCCTCCACTTAGGAATAATTGGGCCCACCAATGTTGTGTCCACCATGTGATATATGCATTTTTACACCCCACATCACCTACATATATAATCTATATCACAATATACCTCTAATCTTATAGAATGGGAATGATATCTATCATAGATGGCCTATCCCCATCCCTGAGTCTCATTGGATCCCAAATTCTACATGCCCATACCCATAAAGTTCAGAGCACATATTGAAACACCTAAAACTATAATTTAACCCTATAATAATAGAATCAATACAAAACATTAGGCCATCAATCATGGTACAATAACTCACAGATATAGCACATCTATGCCCCATAATTTATCCACCTAATGAACCCTCTATATTGTCTAAGAAAATGGAGTCAACATTCAACTCATTAATAACTGCTTATAATAGATAGTTATTCTATCTTTAACATGCCCTATAGTAGTCCATCTCAATCTAAATACCTGTAAATAAAATAATCAGTGTATGGCATCACCATTGTTCAAGAAATAATTATATGATCAAAAGATAAAAATGTAGTAAACTAGTTGATTCAACATCACCACTAAACTCCTCATGTCTAAATCTATAAATATCTCAATATAAATGAGAAAAAAAATGACCCCAAGAATACCCAGTACCATGATCATTTACATCCTATATGATAGTATGCATCATATATGATATGGACAGACCAGCACCATCTGTTGCTATGAATTAAGGCAAAAAAAAAAAAAACTTCCACACATATGAAACATCAAATAATACAATCAGTGATAGTATAACATCATAATCATTACACTCATGTCATCTTGAGTTCTATGTATTAGGTATATAAGGGGAAAATACTTGGATCCTAGCCTCATAAAATCCTATAAAAAACTTTAGTACAACCAATAAAAAATACAAATATCTACTATATTGACTATCATCTCATTCATAGGCAACTAAAATGTGTAAGAATTGATATCCCACTACTCAGCTAATGTGATCATCATATGTACATCATTTGGAAGCAAATATAACCAACCAACATATTTGAGGCCATATATATAAAAAATGGATCTATCATCATTTGAAATTGATGCATAGGTCATTGTTAATCATGTCACTAATGGATGAAAACATGAACAACATCTCCTTACCTCTACCTTTGATCACCTAGCTCTCACTTTTATACTTTGTATTTATCTCTATTATGTCTTTTTCCTCTATAAAGGTTTACTAATTATTGATAGTAAATTCACTTTTTTTTCTCTTTACAAGACTCTTCACTCTGCTTGATACTTTATCCTCTTTATTCTTAATATTCCTGAAACCCTTTTTGTATTCTCCATCTTACATACTCACATCATCCATCCATTTGTTTACTTAATTTTCTTCTTTGGCTTTAAAACCTTCCAAAAAAATAAAATCCTAATGATTTTCCTTTAATTAATGTTTATATAATGGATCTAATAATTCCCAACATCCTTCAAGTCCTCACTGATCTTAAACCTACTCAACACAACCTCTCTTGCTCAACTCTACCATAACTCTTGCAATCTTGACCTTATTCTAGTAGCCTTTTTTTTCATGTTTTCTTTATATGAATGGGTATAATGTCCTTTTTAAGAAATAAAGTTAATTTCCAATACCTTTTATCCTCCTCTTAATTCCTACCAAGTTTAATGGCTCAACTCCAGCTTTAGATCCCTTTTCCAAGCCTTTCATAGGTTCTAATTAGGTATATTAGGTCTCTGTCTACTATTGTGATACATAGTCATGTGCATTCATAAATATCCATAAGATACCAATTTAGAACATCTTTAATATTTTTCTATATATTAAATACTAGATATACTCCAAGTTTCACAAATTTTATACAGTGGCATCTTTAGTTATAGATATTTTAGTGTTGAAACCCTAAACAGGGTCAAGGTTTGCCTGTTATTAACCCAAGAAGGGTTATTTCCTTGTAACAAATGATTAGATACACTCAAATTGACTATTATGTATGTTTTATGTATTCCTAACCTCCCTTTAACTCATTCAAGGCTTAATTAATTTTAAAACCCCTTGGAAACACTATAAACATGCACAATTACATTGAAATGTGTGCTTTCTCCAAACTGTAGGTTACCCTATGTTAATTTGAGTATATTTTTATTAGTTATTAAATAATATAATCAATTTCAACCCTTTATAATTATTAGGCAAGGTCTTTAGGACTATTTTGTACCTCCCTGAATAATTTATTACTTCTTTGGACACCACTCTCACACACTTTCATCCTACCATGTCTAGACTGTGTATCTACTACAAGCCTGGTATATTATTTATGAAAACCTATTTGTATTAATCCACTTGAGTCAAAATAATAACCTTAATAATATTTAAATACAACTTACAAAATCATGTATTTAAATATCAATTCAATTCATATTTTATCCTACTCTCCAAAATGCATGCTTTCTCTCAACTTTCAAACATAGATCGTAGCACATAGGGTACACACATACTTTGTAAATTCAAACCTTGCTTAGAAATTGCATTAAAAAAAAATACTACTCAACCTATAAAAAAAATATATTCAATCTTCTACACCTCAAATAAATTACAAAAACATATTAGGCTTATACCTTTGTTCACTACTTGTTACACATTCATCTCATTATTGTTATGCAAGAAAATGCAGGGTCTGTAAGTTTTGTTTTCAAGAACAAGAATATTTTATATTCATTTTTTGGGGTTCAATACATTAAAACCTTTAAATCTAACCCCCACCAAATCTCTAACTCCACAAAATCATTTACAAGTCTTCTTATATCTCATAATTAACATCACTAACTTGAAACTCCTTCATGTGCATTAGGAGGATGCTAACTAATCTAACACTTAACATAACCATTACAAGGACTAATTATATGGTCCATGTATACATGGGAACCACTTTTAGGAGTCTTTTTTAGGACACTTAGAACCTAAAGTATCTACTACAAACATTAGACAACACAACTTCTCCCTAAGCTAGTAATATGATTCAAAATTTCAAATTAGAGTTTTGGTGGGAAAATGCCTTATGAACTAGAAAAAATTCTAATTACTTATAAACCTCCTAACCATGACAAACATAGTCTCTAATACTTATACTGATAGTAACAACTCAAAATGAAGGCCTTTTTAGGATGCCCCTACATCATACTACTAAGGGAAAAATAAAAACTCTCCCTAAAAGTTTTAACAAATCTTATTTGATATGTTTCAAAGTTGTTCTCTTGATAATATTTGATATTCTTTGCATGGCCTCTGGGATCCCAAGGCCTACTTGAGGAATGTAAACCTCTTTATCCCTTATCTACTAATACAACTTCATCTTGTAAAGTGTTTTCATGTGCTTGACTCTTCCTTGCCTTAATGAGTGCTCTTATTTTGGACACCACTGCTACATGTCATAATTCTATATTCTCCTTTGTCACTTCCTTTACCATCTCTTTACACATTTGATGAGGATCAAATTCATATTCTTTCTTCAAGGATTTATACACACTAGAATAGTCCTCAAACTTTTGATTATGTTGTTGCCCCAATGTTTCTAACATCATTTGCTTCTTTTTGAGTGAGGATCACTTCATGTTCCATATTATCTTGCTTACTATATGGCTGACCTGATTTTTCATCTTCTATCATCATGAATGAGAGGATCCTTCTTGAACAAGTTAGCAGATAATTGCAAATACATGAAATAAACTATAAAAATTAGAAATATATTAACTCAAATAAATAGAAATGAATTACAATAACATAAATGCATAAAGTTTAGCCTCTTCAAGGGGGAAAACTCATTTGAGCAAGCTCAATTCAATACAATTCATGGATTCCTTCATTGGTCTCAACACTTAATTATATACTAAGGCTAATCTAAGAAACTACTATTTGTCACAACTGTGGGATAAAATAAAATGCTCATAGGATTATTTACAAAACATATGCATCTATAGACACTAATATACTAAAAAATTAAAGGGAAGGGGTAGCATAGGTTCCTAACATCTATCAGTAGAGATATAATACTCCAACGAATGCAACCAAAGGATGCAACATGGGAACTAGTATGTTAGTAGAGATATAATATTCCCATAATCTTTGATAAACATGTGATAGTATCTAGTTATCCCCAAAAAACCATGGAAGATCTTGAGTCTCTGAGGATGAGGCCAATTTGTCATGGTAGTTATTTTTTTGGGATCTACCCAAACCCCTTGGGATGGAAAAATATCCTGAGATACTCTACTTCATCCTAGACAAAAGCACATTTGGGTTGTTTTACATAGAGAGATGATCAAACAGAAGTTGCAGTGTGAGCTCTAGATGTTGGAGATGCTCATACCATGTTTTACTATAGATGAGGATATCATCAAAAAAGATCGAAATGAAAATCTATGGGTAGGGATAGAATACTTTATTCATTAATGCCTAAAATGTTGAAGGAGCATTAGTGAGGCCAAAAGACATGACCAAAAAGTCATAGTGGCCATCATTTGTATGAAAAGTTGTCTTAGGAATATCATCCTCATGAAGTCAAATCCGGTGATATCCAAAGTGGACATCCAAATTGGAGAAAAATTGAGTGCCATGAAGATCATCAATAATAGGGTTTAAGAATTTATCCTTGTTTATGATGTGATTAAGTGCTCAAAATTTAATGTAGAGGTGTCATGACCCATATTTTTTCAAACAAGGATAACTAGAGAAGAATATGGGCTAGTACTGGGGCAAATAATGCCTTGCTTCAGTAAGTCTCGAATGAGCATCTCGATCTCAATATTTTATTGAAATGGGTAGCACTAGGGCCTAATGTTGGGAGGAATGCTTCCAAGAAGGAGATGAATATGATGATCCTCTAGTCATGAAGGTGACAATCCCACTAGTTCAACAAAGACACTTGCATACCTATGTAGAACGGTTTGTAGATTAGGATTAGTGGAGATCATTGATGGTTGCATTCGAATGGAATGGAGCTGGGAAATGATGCTATGTGAATTCTTCTTAAGAATATTTTCCATGCTATATGAACTTATGGTGCTAACAGACCCTAGTTGTAAGCCTTTTAATGTGTGTTTTTGCCCATTGTTTAAAAAATACATCCAAAGTTAAGCAAAATCTCATAAGATGGGTCCAAGTGTGTGTAACCATTGGGATCTCAAAATGATATCACATCTACCTAAGGATAAGGAAAACATTTCAAAGCACAAGTAATAATCTCCAATAGAGATACACACATTGTGATACTTCCCTATGTAAGGTAATGTGTCCCCATTGGCAATCATGACTTCAAAGTTAGAGCAAGGATGGATAAAAAATCAACATGTTTGGTGATCTGAGGGTCAATAAAGTTATGAGTGCTACCAGAATAAATGAGTATTTTGAGAGGGATCTTATTGAATTAACCCTTGAACTACATGGTTTATGGGGTGGTGGCTACTAATAAGGCATGGAGAGAGATCTCTAGTTGGTCTTCCTAAGAAGTAGGTTTCACAATCGATTGAGCTTCTTCCAGATCATATCTAATATATCTTGAGCATCTTATTAAACTTTAGTTTTAGGCAAACAATCCACATATATTAGGTATATTTTTTGCTCAACACATCAATATCCTAGAGTGAATTTGTCATCATAATTATAACATAGTCCTTTTTTTATACGTGCTCGCATCTCTCCTTCAATCAAATGCTTGATAAGAGTGGTTCTAGGGGTTGGCATTATGTGAGATCATTGTGGATTTGTATTTATGAATGGATAAAAATTAGATTTAAATCTCTGTTGAGCTATGATCTTATCCTTTGCTAGCTTAGCCAATCCTAGGTATTCCATCATCATGTTGGGCTGGAACATTTTAACCTCAAATCATATTGCATCTTTCAGTCTATTGACAAAGCAACTTTGAAAGAAATCATTGGGCAATCCCTCAGTGTGATTGGCTAATTTTTTAAATTTTGTTTGATATTCTCTCATGGATCCTATTTCACAAAGTTTAGTGAGTGATCTAGTGTAGTCATCAAAAACACTAGGCCCAAACCATTGCAAAATGATTATGCAAAAATTAGTCTATATTAGCTCATCATGAGTCTTGATATACCAATGATACCATTTAGGGGATTCATGTATCAATTGAAAGGATACAAGTGGGACTTTGTTTGCATCAAAAATATTATATAGACTAAAATATTGTTATGCCTGATAGATCTATCTAGTCGAATTTGTATCATTGAATCTAGGAAAATCAAGGTTTGGCCCATGAAAATTGCTAGAAGAAGAAAATCCAGTGTCTGAAGAGGACTCTAGATGTTGTATGTTGTTCAAAGTGGTGTGCTAAAGATTGAGGCTGAGAAATTTTTCATCAATATCTTTGATTTGGGTTTAGAGGGAAAAATTTTCATCCTCCATGTTTTTTTCTCCTGTTCAGGTTACTACCATGACCAAAATAAGAGATTTTTTTTTTTAAATAGGTAGGAAAACTAGAGTTAAGACAGTCTTAGTAAGGAAATTTTTTAATTTGGCCAAAATCAGGAGTAAAGGTACTTTAGCTAAAATTTTTACATAATGGGAGTAAGATTGATGATGGTGAGGGCAATTTCAGAAGTGAAAATGGAAAAAATGGAAAATTTATAAAAGAGGGACAAAGAATAAGAAAAGGGAGATGAACAATATGGAAACATTTTGAGGCAAACAAATGAAATAGAAGTTATAGAAAAACTTGAAAAAAGGAAAAACTAATATTTGTAGAAATTAGGAGTGGAATCAGGATATGGGACCTCAAGGGGAAAAATGTGGAGAACGTAATTTTAGGTATCTAGATAAATTTTGAGGATCAATGGGGTTATGGAAGGAGAGATATGGAAAAAAATGAAAAAACATTTACTCGTCAAATGTATGGCCACAAGTCCTCTAAGAGTCTTCTAATACTCTGCTAATAGTTTTATGAAATTGATAGGATGAAGATTTTGTGGTTTTTGGTTTCAGTCAACTATCTGAATGCAGGTCCTTTGAGAGTTTTATAATACTCTATTGATTGATTTTTTTATTTTGGTGGAAATATTCTAAAATTGATAGAAATGGGCCCCAAGTTTAAATGGTTGCCTAAGGTTTTAAAGATTTCTATCTAGCCTTTCATCTAAGTGAGTACCTCTCTCCATAAAATGTCTTTCCATGAAATTAACCCTAAGTGATAGCTCTTGGTTTTCCTCACATGTGGGAACTACTCAATCAAGAAGGGGGCATTGCATGTTTTGTTGGTAGGTCCTCTCAATGGGCCAACTACTTCAGAGCTCTTATGGTACTCCTCGCAAAGAGTTTTAGGGATTTCACCCAAGCACTTCCCATAGTTCTGCAAATAGGTTTTTACCTTGATCCCAAATAGATTATTTCAATACAAAAAAATACTTAAATGAATTATGTAGTAGAGCAAAGTTAAGACTTTCTGAGAAGAATACTTAAATGAATTATGTAGCAAAATAAAGTTTAGACTTTCTAGGAAAAAAATTGGCCGTGGAAAGTGCTCTGATACCAGATGAGAGGATCCTTCATGAACAAGTTAGTAAATAATTATAAATACATGAAATAAACTATGAAAATTAGTAATATATAAATTCTATGTAGAACTAAAATACAATGGTAGAATTGCATAATCACTAGCCTCTTCGAGGGGGTAACCTCTTTTGAGCAAGCTCAATTAAATACAATTCGTCTATGCCTTTATTGGCCTCAACACTTACTTATATACTAATTCTAATCTAAGAAACTACTATTTCTCACAAATGTGGGATAAAATAAAATGCTCATAAGATGACTTACAAAGCATATTCATCCATAGTAACTAATATACTAACAAAGTAAAGAGAATGGGTAGCATGGGTTCCTAATAATGACTCTATTTTGAGCCTCTCCTTCCTCTTGATGCTTCTTGAACACCACTTGATCATTTGCTTCCTCTTATCATTTCTTGAACCCATGCATTGACCCAACTATCTCACCTTTTTTTCAACTCTCAAACCTGCATACACACATGTCAAAACATCATTAGTTTTCAAATCATGAGGCTTGATTACCCCATTTCTTGTCTTCTTAGGTTACTTGTTCAATTCCTTCAATAGTTTCTTCACTCTACCAATGTCTTCTTTTATTTTCCTCTTCTTCATTATGTCCTTGAGAGGCCATCTCACTCATGTCATAATCTCAATTCAAAACTTTGGTCTAAGTGCTTCTAAACCTTGCTTCAACTTTATCAATGTTGCCTTCAACTCATTAGTCTCTTTCTTTTCCACTTCCTCTTTCTTCTTGTGGCTACTTCTTGCTTCAAGCCCTTCATCTTCTTTCACTCTCTTCATTCTCTTCACTCTCTCTCTATCTTCACTTTCTCACTAGGTTTCTCTTGACCTATATCTTCTTATTAACAAGACTAACTACTTGTCCTCTTGACCTTCACTTGGTCTCTCTCTTGTATCTTCGAGCTCTCTCCTTGAGCTTCTTTCTTGGAGATCTTATTATCTCTCCTATTTCTCTCTCTAAGCCTCTGAGCTTAGGGGATTTATCCATAAAATTCTCACTTTTATGCCTCTCGCTTATTTTCTAAAACTTGTTAGCAACTTTGCAACAATCATCTCAAATTAACATTCATCATGCTTTCATAAACTGATCAAATAAATAACATGAAAAAAAATAGATTTGTACCTTACTTTGCTTGCAATTTATCTTTCCAAGAACCTTCTCACTATGATACCAAAATGATGCATAGGTCCTTGTTAATCTTGTCACTAATGGATGAAAACATGAACAACATCTCCTTACCTCTTCCTTTGATCACCTAGCTATCACCTTTATACTCTGTATTTGTCTCTATTATGTCTTTTTTCTCTATAAAGGTCTACCATTTCTTGATAGTAAATTCACTCTTTTTTTATTTACAAGAATATTCACTCTATTTTATACTTTATCCTCTATATTCTTAAAATTACTTTAACCCCTTCTGTATTCTCCATCTTACATGCTCACATCATCCATCCATTTGTTTACTTGTTTTTCCTCTTTGGCTTTGTAGCCTTCTAACCCAATAAAAGTCTAATACTTTTCCTTTCATTAATGTTTATATAATGGATCTAATAATTTTTAACCTCCTTTAATTCCTCATTGATCTTCAACTAACTCAACATAACCTTTCTGGCTCAACTCTACCATAACTCTTACTTTCTTGACGTAGCTTTTTTTGTCATTTCTTCTTTGTACAGATGGGTAAAATGTCCTTTTGTAAAACTAAAGTTATTTTCAAATACCCTTTATCCTATTCTTCCTTCTTACCAGGTTTCTTGGCTCAACTCCAACTTTAGATCCCTTTTCCATGCTTTTCATAGGTTCTAATTAGGTCTATTAGGTCTCTATCTACTACTGTCATACACAATCATGTACATTTGTACGTATCTATACTTTATGATTTCAGAACCTCCTTAATCTATTTTATACCTTAAACACCAAATATCCTCCAAGTTTCACAAATTTTCTATGATGGCATCTCTTATTATAGACATTTTAGTGTTGAAACCCTAAACAGGGTCAAGGTCTACATGTTACAACACAAGAAGAGTTATTTCCTTGTAAAAAAACATTTGAATACACTCCAACGGACTGTGATGGATTTTTTATGTATACCTAGCCTTATTTAAACTCATTCAAGGTTTAATTGCTTTTAAAACCCCTTAGAAACACTACAAATATGCACAATTACATTGAACTGTGTGCTTTCTCCAAACTGTAGGTTACCTAATGTTAATCTAAGAAGAGTTTTATTAATTATTAAATACTCTAATAAATTTAAACCCTTCAATAAAGTTAGTATATGCACAACTGAGATAATTAAATTGTATGGGTATGATCATCTAATCATACATATTACCACATGTAGTACAATACTCTTATTTTAGAGTTTTCATGCAAGAGATATATTTAGATACATATTCTTCAGTGCTCATCTTGTTATTAAGCAACTGCATTAAGAGATAATTTTTTTTATAGGCAGGTTATTTATCATATATATTTTAAAACTTTTCAAGCATTCCATTCACCCATTTTCAAAACTTCAATGTTAATAATCACTTATGTGGAACATGAATATTTTAATAAATCAACGACATGTTTATATATTTTTTGATACTCATGTAATTTTACAGCTTCAATGGGTAGTGTAGTGTCTTTCTCCATTATTTCCCACAAATCATTAAAAATGAGCATATTTTCCATGTTCAAGCCCCTTTCCTTATAGTTTTAAGGTGTTATTCATCCATTTTTAGAGATTGATTTCACAATTTTCCCCATGGCACTATCAAAAAATATAATCAAGTTGAAAAATAATGAATGTTATTAGGGTTTGGCCTTGACCCATAAAATAGCTTTTGATTTTTAAGGATTCTGGGACTCATCAAAAAATAATTCAATAGTGACACCTTATATTTCCTTTTAAACCCTTATATCTCATTTCCATTTCATTTTTATTATTTAAAATATTTCAAAAATTAATTTTGACTTCAAAGGATTTGGAACCTTGGATCTCTGTTTTACATGTAACTACCAAAATGGGTTTATTCACCTACCCATTAACTAGTTTATTAATACAATATCAAATAATGTTATAACTCCTGGATGTTATCTTTGATATGAGAAAATAAAAAATTACATGTAAAAAACTCATGCTCAGGCCAATGAGATGTGGGTTATTTGGTTAAGTGGCTTGGTTTTTTCAAATCCCACTCAGGTTCAAATCTTAGGAAAGGCATCAGATGTCAGTTGTGGACATAAATTATATTCTTGCTTATTCATTATTCTTGAGACCGATGGTGGTTGTTATTGGAAATTGTTGGTATAAATATGGTAATATATGGTATAAATGTAGTATTCAACTAGTTAACAAATCACATGGGGATCTAGGCCCCTGATTGTGTCATAGATCAGTCCACTCTCTGGTCAAAATTTGTCACCTAGCCAAAAAAAACTTCTTAATTTTTTTAATCACATACAAAAAAAACTTTTAATAATGCCATTTATCATTAGTCAATGAGGGCATAGTGAGATCTTATATAACCACTAGGTCTAGCAATAGCAAAAATGATAAAACACATACCATCAACATTAGAAGTTTGATATTTGATTCACTCTTTGCTAAAAACTACTCATAATTTCCCATATTATAATATTTGAGAGTAAGTTAAGAATTAAATAATTGAAGGGTTTAAAATAAATTGGGAACTTGTTGGCCCATTGATGTAGGGGCATCCTATAAGGACCACAAAATGGATTCAATTTTGGATTGAGTTTGTATTTTAGGTGTTTCATAGGTGATATAAGTAATAATTTGTCTTTGGGTGTGGTCTAGGTTGTCCAAAGTTGCATAAAATTTGAATTATGGATTTTCCTGCCAAAATGCCTCTATTTGAAAATTTGAATTTTCAAGCCTTGTTGAAGGACTTCCATGTATTTTGTGAAGGTGTCAAGGTGTAGAAACATATCTAAGAGGTATTTATACTATGAAAAGGTGCTTATGTGTTTTTAACTCTATAGGTAAGGTCATACATTAGGCATGTTATGTAACTCATGAATAATGTAATGTGATTATAATGACCTCTAAAAGAAAAATACCCAAGAATCAATTATGCTTATTGGTAGGAGTTTTTAGGAGTCATTTTTTGTAATTTTCATAGTTAATTCCATTCGAATAAAATGGTAAATGAACATGAAAATGGAGAAACTTGATAAATAAAGAATGACTATCATAACATTTTTCTGTGTGTATTTAATTGGCATGAGAACAATGTTTATGGTGTGTTTGAGTCATCAAAATGGTAAGTAAATTTATTAAATTTGTTTTATATTGTTATGAATCTTGTAGGGTACACATAGGTCTTATATTATTCTCAGATAGCCATAAGAAAAACTCCACTTTTAACATTCTAGCATTTACATTTAACATAAACACATACATCCTAAAAGTCTATAATGAAAAATTAATACAATCATAAAAAATTTATGTATACAAAAATATCTCATATTCAAGTATATATAAAAAATTTATATGATGGGATCAATAGTACATCACTATATAATAGGAGTGTGTTCTATAGGACCTTCCTTATACATGTCCACATCACCCATGACAACTAATAAAAGATACCTTTAACTAGAAGCCCTGGGATCACCTTGTGTACTAGAGCATGAACTCTCTCTCTCCTATGTTTATCTTAATAACAAATAAATCATGAATATTCTATAAATGTACATACTCATCCAACAACCTAGGACCCAGACCAACAATCAAGTTTGTTGGGGCAATATGTAGTCTCACCACTTCAAATCTCATCTTATCTCACTCTATCATATCTCAACCATAGTAACATTAGTAATTATAAGTTGATAAAATAGAGGCATTTGAGCACTAGAAACTATTGTATCCTTTTTAATAATACCACCATTCAATACATTATTAGGAACATGTCATGTCAAATCATAAAGTGTAAACTCCATCATCATCACCCAAAAATGCTCATCACCTGAATAATCACATAACTAACAAGAATTATATATTATTAAATAAAAAATGAAAAAATAGACATATAAATAATAAATTAATTCAAACTTACCATAACTCGAACCACCCTCACAATCTATGGGTCTAACACATCCTCAAAAACTTTATCTCCTCCACCTAGGAATAATTGGGCCCACCAATGTTGTGTCCACCATGTGATATATGCATTTTTACACCCCACATCATATACATCTATAATCTATATCACAATATACCACTCATCTTCTAGAATGGGAATGATATCTAGCATAGATGGCCTATCCATATCCCTGAGTCTCATTGGATCCCAAATTCTGCATGCCCATACCCATAAAGCTGGGAGCACATATTGAAACATCTAAAACTATAATTTAACCCTATAATAATAGAATAAATACAAAACATTATGCCATCAATCATGGTATAATAACTCACATCGATATAGCACATCTATGCCCCATAATTTATCCACCTAATGAACTCTCTATATTGTCTAAGAAAATGGAGTCAACATTCAACTCATTAATAAATGTTTACAATAGATAGTTATTATATCTCTAACATGCCCTATAGTAGTCCATCTCAATCTAAATACCTTTAAATATCCTAATCAATCTATGGCATCACCATTGTTCAAGAAATAATTATATGATCACAAGATAAAAATGTAGTAAACTAGTTGAGTCAACATCACCACTAAACTCCTCATGTCTCAATCTATAAATATCTCAATATAAATGAGAAAAAAATTGACCCCAAGAATACCCAGTACCATGATCATTTATATCCTATATGATATTATGCATCATATATGATATGGATAGACCACCACCATCTTTTGCTATGAATTAAGCCAAAAAAAAAAACTTCCACACATATGAAACATCAAATAATAAAATCAATGATAGTATAACATCATAATCATTACACTCATGTCATCTTGAGGTCTACTTATTAGGTATATAAAGGAAAAATACTTGGGTCCTAGCCTCATAAAATCCTATAAAAAACTTTAGTACAACCAATAAAAAATACAAATATCTTCTATAGTGACTATCATCTCATTCATAGGCAACTAAAATGTGTAAGAATTGATATCCCACTACTCAGCTAATGTGATCATCATATGTACATCATTTGGAAGCAAATATAACCAACCAACATATTCGAGGCCATTTATCTAAAAAATGGATCTATCATCATTTGAAAGTGATGCATAGGTCCTTGTTAATCTTGTCACTAATGGATGAAAACATGAACAACATCTCCTTACCTCTGCCTTTGATCACCTAGCTCTCACCTTTATACTTTGTATTTATCTCTATTATGTCTTTTTCCTCTATAAAGGTTTACCAATTATTGATAGTGTTTTCCCCCAAAAATATTAGCTATTTTTGGGACAACATTTGAATTATTTTGGTCCTACAGACCAAAATTATCTCTTCCCTTTCCAAAATTTGTCTTGGGCATTCAAATTCCTCATTTTTTCAAGCTTTTCAGAAATCTATGGACTTTGCAAACAGGCTCATTTCTACAAGTTCAATGGGCTTCATGACTTCTGCAAGAATTTCCATCGACAAGCATCAGTAGCAGGTTCAACATTTGGTTCATCCACTTTGTTTCAATCAAATGGTTCGTCAGTCAGTTCAAAGCTTTATTTGAACCGTTGAACCAAAACTTGGTTCAACGGTTGGTTCAACGTCTTGGTTCAACAAAAAGGTTTAACGTTTTGGTTCAAAGACATGGTTCAAAGGCAAGTTCAATGTTTGGCTCAATGCTTAGTTCATCAGCTCGGTTCATTCAAATTGAACCATCGGCTTGAACCATTTTTGGTTCAACCAATTGGTTCAATGTCTTGGTTCAATAGAATGGTTCATCGCCAAAGTTTCAAAGGGGCAGTTCAATGCAAAAGGAAGCTTCTCAAAGGACAAGTGCCCTTGCGGAGGACACTTAATCGATAAAAGCACCCTTCGAAAGGGTCATTTTCAAGGAAGCCAAAAGAAGACCAAGGGGTGATGCACCCGAGGACGTCAAATTCAACACAGCGAAGTAGTCATTGAAAACATAGTGATGGGCGTGCAAACATCAAATTGAAGACAACAAAATAACTATTGATCCAGACCAGAATGCATTCCCAAAATTCAAGGCCAAGACTAGCAGAAAGCGAGGAAGGAATAGAACAGTAAACTAAATCTAAGACTCGATTCAATTAATCGTAAAAGGAGGAACTATGAAGATAAGATCAGATCGCCAGGTGGACATTGAAAGTTGCAAACTTTCAATAAGCGTGACTTGTTTCCCTGCATTGATAAAATCAAATGGGTAAAAAGCCACTAAATTCCAGTGTGTCTTCTTAACAGATTCCAACGCAAAATGATGTATTTACTATTCTCGAGTCCTTCTTGAAGAGGCTATATAAGGCACTTTTTTCTACTGTAATAAGGATCTCTTTTTTGACATTTAGAACAAAACTCTGCCCAAATTGTAAGGCATTATTGAGACTTTGAGCTCAGATTGTCGATCATATTTTGTTACTGAAGTAGAAAGCAAGTGGTTTTTTAGACTTTGTGTTGTAATATCTTTGTTATTGAGGAAATTGTTCTTATGTCTTTTTCTTCAATATATCTTTTGTTCCTTTAATTCAACAAGCAGAATTAGTGACAGCAGTCAAGAAGGCGTCCTAAAGAGTCAACTGTGGAGAGACTTTGTGCCCCCATAATTGCCTTTAGTGTGTGTTCTTTTCATTTCTGTGTAAAGGACCTTGAGGTGACTTTGTGCCCTCATTGTCCTTCATATCTTACTCTTGAGCAATCCAAGTGAAGACTTTGTGTTGCATCTCGATTTGCTAGTTATTACATCCTTTGCTACATTTTGTTGTTACTGTCAGGAGTATTCTTGTGGTTTTTTGAATAGTACTTTTGAAAGAAGAGGAGTATTGTCTGTCATTTCCCCTGAGTTTTTCCTTTGATCCGCGTGCATCATCTCTGAAGAAAGAGAGATGGATGGTTTGTCCTACCCATGAGTATTATTTTTTGTTTATATGTGTGTGTGTGTGTGTGTGTGTGTGTAGCATACCTACAGGGAACCTCCCCTTGATGAGAGGAGAGATCAGTGTCTTTCTAATGTGGTAAAACTACACATTTGGATGACTAATCTTCCTACTTTCATTGATCAGACCTATTTTGTTTATCAGTATGCTAATCGACAAAATATTCAACCAACAGTTTTTGGTGACTCCATTGGGGACACAGTAATTTTGTGCAATTTGGAACCTCAAGTTTCAAATTGAAACATCACTTGTGTCTTACCCATTATCATTATCACCTTATCCATTATATAGTCTGGCGACTCCTATCTGGGTCTTACCCATTATGCATTTATAGCCTTACCATTTTTCATCCATCTCCATTTTCATCCATCTCTATTATATTATCTAGTCTGCAAAACCAAAGCTGCTGGGAAAGAAAGCACTATTTGAAGCCTCAAGCTTTACGCTGAAGTAGGGCCAGTTTCTTTTCCATTTTTGTCTTATAATCTGGCAACTCCACTCAGATGTGTTATCCCTATTGTTCATAATCAGATCATGGCAGTTCGAGGCCCCTGGGGTAACTCATTTGGCCCACTTAATCTAACTCCACCCCTGCATGAGCTACCACTCAGTTCAAAGAAGAATTTCTCCAAATTCTTTGGTGATGGAAGAGTCCACCCTGATGAACACATTGTAGCCTTCACCATAGCCTGTGGTGTGATAGGGGTGGAATTTAAAGACATGGCAGTCAGGCTTTTCGTGGAGACATTACAAGGTGCTGCTATATACTAGTTTTACCATCTACAAACTGGATCAATGACTGGCTGGGACACTATCAAAGCCAAGTTTGAAGCAAGGTTCAAACCTGTAGAAGATGTTCATGCTTTGCTAGCCTAACTTACGTAGATGAAGAAGGAACATCATGAGCCCATGAGGGATTTTATTGCAAAATTTGACAAGCTGAGAAACAGGATTCCTGTAGTTGCTCAGCCCACACTCGAGAACCTCAAATGCTTCTTCATAAACTCATAGCTGCCTAAAGTGAGTTTTCTGCTAAGACGTGCTGGCTGCATAGATCTTGAAGCTGCTCAAGACTTAGCCACTGAGTTAGAAGATGACCTTATCTTGGCTGGAAAGATAAGAAGGGATTTAAATAGAGGTGCATCTTCCTCATCTTCTAATAACTCACCTACAGCCACCACTAATCCAATAGTGCAGAAGCTAGCAAATGAAGTGTTGGCCCTCAGAAGACAAATGGCACAAGGGATGTCATCTGCTCCTTCATATAGAGATGTACCAAGGAGGACATTCCCTAATTAGGCACATCAAGGGCAACCCAATCATCTTCATCCCCCATAGAGGAACCTTGCCATTGAAGCACCTCCAGCCAACTCAACAGTTGGGTATTTGGAAATAGAGCATGATTTCTCTTTCCAACCTGAGTTTAATCAATAAAATGATGTTGGTCTCTTCACAGAGGATCAAGAAGAGTCAGTTGGCGACTCTCACATCAGTTTCTTGGATTACCAAGATGAACCCAGAAGTAAAGGTGGAGCATCTGAAGGATCATATGATGTGATCACCCAATCCTAGAATTAGTCAACTCAACAAGCTAATAAAGGAGAAATAGAGGAGCGACCTCAGCCTACAATTTTGATTGCTAAGAGTGGGACCACTCTACCTATCTAGCCAAAAGACGTAGTGATTGCTGAGAAAGTAAGTATCCCAAATATCTCTGCACCTTCTACTTCAACTTCACATATCAGTCCTCCCACCCCTCCCATAAACCAAAAAGAAGAACTCCCATCCCCTGTGCCTAGTCCAATCCAGCCATTTGACATAATTGATCATGTCAAATGTGTCGAGACCCAAATGGTAGCCCATGCAGCCCAAATTTTGTTTGAGTCTTCAGGCAGGGATGAAATAGCAGAAGAATTAGTGGAGTGCAGCATAAGTGCAGGAGAACCCTCCCTTCTAAATAAAGAAGAATCTGAGATATCTGAGGGGGACAATCAAGACATGTGCTCGGCCAAGCTATCAAAACAGCAAATTATGGTACTAGACCATGTTGCTGCCAATCAAAATCAAGAAAAGGAACTCTTTACTAGGAGAGCAAAGATTCATGGTTTTCGGACCAAAAGTCAAGTCTAGCTATGGGGTAAGAGAAGAAAACCAAGGGGAAGGCACAAAAAAGCGGTTCCCTGGTGGAGAGTTCCATTCGCCCATCACTGATTCTGAGGACAAAATGGTTTCTTATTGGTTTATCAAGACGTGACGCCATTATCATTGTCTCACAATGGGCAGCATCTAAAACACTTCAACTCTTGAAGTATCAGATCATTACATATGTATATTTTTATAGTTTTTAATTGTATTTTGTTTTATTTGTTTTCATTTTTGAAGCCTTTTCATTTCTGGGTAGCATGACTCCGTAACTCAATGGTACACATGAAGACACTGGAGATTCTAGATTTAACTCCTTTCAATTCTTTTTGCAATTGATAGAAGTTCCCCAACTGGAGCCAGCTATTGTCCCCCAAAAATATCAACTATTTTTGGGACAACATTTGAATTATTTTGGTCCTACATACCAAAATTATCTCTTCCCTTTCCAAAAATTGTCTTGGGCATTCAAATTCCTCATTTTTTCAAGCTTTTCAAAAATCTACGGGCTCTGCAAACAGGGTCATTTCTACAAGTTCAATGGGCTTCACGACTTCTGTAGGAATTTCCATCGACAAGCATCAGTAGTAGGTTCAACATTTGGTTCATCCACTTTGTTTCAATCAAACAGTTCGTCAGTCAGTTCAAAGCTTTGTTTGAACCGTTGAACCAAAACCCGGTTCAACGTCTTAGTTCAATGAAAAGGTTCAATGTTTTGGTTCAAAGACATGGTTCAAAGGCAAGTTCAATGTTCGACTCAATGCTTAGTTCATCAGCTCAGTTCATTCAATTTGAACCATTGGCTTGAACCATTTTTGGTTCAACTGATTGGTTCAATGTCTTGGTTCAACAAAATGGTTCATCGCCAAAGTTTCAAAGGGGTGGTTTAATGCAAAAGGAAGCTTCCCGAAGGACAAGTGCCCTTGTGGAGGACACTTAATCGATAAAAGCACCCTTCAAAAGGGTCATTTTCAAGGAAGCCAAAAGAAGACTAAGGGGTGACACACCCGAGGACGTCAAATTCAACACAGTGAAGTAGTCATTGAAAACATAGTGATGGGCGCGTGAACGTCAAATTGAAGACAACAAAATAACTGTCGATCCAGACCAGAATGCATTCCTAGAATTCAAGGCCAAGACCAATAAAAAGTGAGGAAGGAATAGAATAGTAAACTAAATCCAGGACCCGATTCAATTAACCGTAAAAGGAGGAATGATGAAGATAAGATAAGATCGCTAGGTGGACATTGAAAGTTACAAACTTTCAATAAGCGCGACTTGTTTCCCTACATTGATAAAATCAAATGGGTAAAACTCCCCTAAGTTCCAGCGTGTCTTCTTAACAGATTCCAATGCAAAATGATGTATTTACTGTTCTCGAGTCCTTCTTGAAGAGGCTATATAAGGGACTTTCTTCTATTGTAATAAGGATCTCTTTTTTGACATTTAGAATGAAACTCTACCCAAATTGTAAGGCATTACTGAGACTTTGAGCTCAGATTGCCGATCATATTTTGTTACTCAAATAAGAAAGCAAGTGGTTTTTTAGACTTTGTGCTGTAATATCTTTGTTATTGAGGAAATTGTTCTTATGTCTTTTTCTTCAATATATCTTTTGTTCCTTTAATTCAACAAGCAGAATTAGTGACAGCAGTTAAGAAGGTGTCCTAAAGAGTCAACCATGGAGAGACTTTATGCCCCCATAATTGCCTTTAGTGTGTGTTCTTTTCATTTTTGTGTAAAGGACCTTGAGGTGACTTTGTGCCCTCATTGTCCTTCGTATCTTACTCTTGAGCAATCCAGGTGAAGACTTTGTGTTGCATCTCGATTTGTTGGTTATTACATCCTTTGCTAAATTTTGTTGTCACTGCTAGGAGTATTCTTGTGGTTTGCTCAATAGTACTTTTGAAAAAAGAGGAGTACTATCTGTCATTTCCCTGAGTTTTTTTTTGATCTACATGCATCATCTCTGAATAAAGAGAGATGGATGGTTTGTCCTACCCATGAGTATTATTTTCTATTTATATATATAGCATACCTACAGGGAACCTCCCCTTGATGAGAGGAGAGATCAGTGTCTTTCTAATGTGGTAAAACTACACATTTGGATGACTAATCTTCCTACTTTGGCTGATCAGACCTATTTTGTTTATTAGTAGGTTGATTGACAAAATATTCAACCAATAGTTTTTGGCGACTCCGCTAGAGACACAGTAATTTTGTGCAATTTGGAACCTCAAGTTTCATATTGAAACATCACCAGTGTCTTACCCTTATCATTATCACCTTATCCATTATACAGTCTAACGACTCCCATCTGGGTCTTACCCATTATCCATTTATAGCCTTACCATTTTCCATCCATCTCCATTATGTTATCTGGTCTGTAAAATCAAAGCTGCGGGAAAGAAAGCGCAGTTTGAAGCCTCAAGCTTTAAGCTGAAGCAGGGCCAGTTTCTTTTCTATTTTTATCCTATAATCTGGCAACTCCACTCAGATGTGTTATCCCTATTGTTCATAATCTGATCATGGCAGTTTGAGGCCCGTGGGGTAACTCAATTGGCCCACTTAATCTAACTCCACCCCTGCATGAGCTACCACTCAGTTCAAAGAAGAATTTCCCCAAATTCTTTGGTGATGGAAGAGTCCACCCTGATGAACACATTGCAGCCTTCACCATAGCCTATGGTGTGATAGGGGTGGAGTTTGAAGACGTGGCAGTCATGCTTTTCATGGAGACATTGCAAGGTGCTGTTGTAGATTGATTTTACTATCTACAAACTAGATCAGTGACTGGCTGGGACACTATCAAAGCCAAGTTTCAAGCAAGGTTCAAACCTGCAGAAGATGCTCATGCTTTGCTAGCCCAACTTACGCAGATGAAAAAGGAACCTCATGAGCCCATGAGGGATTTTATTGCAAAATTTGACAAGCTGAGAAACAAGATTCCTGTAGTTGCTCAACCCACACCCGAGAACCTCAAATGCTTCTTCATAAACTCACAGCTACCTGAAGTGAGTTTTCTGCTAAGACATGTTGGCCGTATAGATCTTGAAGCTGTTCAAGACTTAGCCACTGAGTTAGAAGATGACCTTATCTTGGCTAGAAAGATAATAAGGGATTCAAACAAAGGCGCATCTTCCTCGTCTTTTGATAACTCACATGCAACCACCACTGATCCAATGGTGCAGAAGCTAGCCAATGAAGTGTTGGCCCTCAGAAGATAAATGGCACAAGGGATGTCATCTACTCCTTCATATCGAGATGTACCAAGGAGGATATTCCCTAATCAGACACATCAAGAGCAACCCAATCATCTTTCTCCCCCATAGAGGAACCTTGCCATTGAAGCACCTCCAGCCAACTCAGCAGTTGGGTATTTGGAAATAGAGCATGATTTCTCTTTCCAACCTAAGTTTAATCAAGAAAATGATGTTGGTCTCTTCACGGAGGATCAAGAAGAGCCAGCTGGTGACTCCCACATCAATTTCCTAGATTACCAGAATGAACCCAGAAATAAAAGTGGAGCATCCAAAAGATCATATGTTGTGATCACCCAATCCCAGAATTAGTCAACTCAACAAGCTAATAAAGGAGAAATAGAGGAGTGACCTCAGCCTACAATTTTGATTGCTAAGAGTGGGACCACTCTGCCTATCCAGCCGAAGGACCCAGTGATTGCTGAGAAAGTAAGTATCCCAAACATCTCTGCACCTTCTACTTCAACTTTGCAGATCAGTCCTCCCACCCCTCCCATCAACCAAGAAGAACTCCCATCCCTTGTGCCTAGTCCAATCTAGCCATTTGACATAATTGATCATGTCAAATGTGTCGAGACCCAAATGGTGGCCCATGCAGCCCAAATTTTGTTTGAGTCTTCAGGCAGGGATGAAATAGCAGAAGAAATTGTGGAGTGCAGCATAAGTGCAGTAGAACCCTCCCTTCCAAATAAAGAAGAATTTGAGATATCTGAGGGGGACAATCAAGACATGTGCTAGGCCGAGCTATCAGAACAACAAATTATGGTACTAGACCATGTTGTTGCCCATCAAAATCAAGAAAAAGAACTCTTTACCAGGAGAGCAAAGATTCATGGTTTTCAGACCAAAAGTCAAGTCTTGTTGTGGGGCAAGAGAAGAAAACCAAGGGGAAGGCACAAAAAAGTGGTTCCCTAGTGGAGAGTTCCATTCGCCTGTCACTGATTCTGGGGACAAAATGGTTTCCTACTGGTTTATCAGGATGGGATGCCATTATCATTGTCTCACAATTGGCAGCATCTGAAAGACTTCAACTCTTAAAGTATTAGATCATTGCATATGTATATTTGAATAGTTTATAATTCTATTTTGTTTAGTTTGTTTCCATTTTTGAAGCCTTTTCATTTCTGGGTAGCATGACTCTGTAACCCAATGGTACACATGAAGACACTGGAGATTTTGGATTTTACTCCTTTCAATTCTTTTTGCAATTGACAGAAGTTCCCCAACTGGAGCCAGCTGTTGTCCCCAAAAAATATCAGCTATTTTTGGGATAACATTTGAATTATATTGGTCTTACATACCAAAATTATCTCTTTCCTTTCCAAAATTTGTCTTGGGCATTCAAATTCCTCATTTATTCAAGCTTTTCAGAAATCTACGGACTCTACAAATAGGCTCATTTCTACAAGTTCAACAGGCTTCATGACTTCTATAGGAATTTCCATCGACAAGCATCAGCAGCAGGTTCAACATTTGGTTCATCCACTTTGTTTCAATCAAATGGTTCGTCAGTCGGTTCAAAGCTTTGTTTGAACCATTGAACCAAAACTTGGTTCAATGGTTGGTTCAACGTCTTGGTTCAACGAAAAGGTTTAACATTTTGGTTCAAAGACATGGTTCAAAGGCAAGTTCAATGTTCGGCTCAATGCTTAGTTCATCAACTCAGTTCATTCAAATTGAACCATCAGCTTGAACCATTTTTGGTTCAATAGATTGGTTCAATGTCTTGGTTCAACGGAATGGTTCATCTCCAAAGTTTCAAAGGGGCGGTTCAATGCAAAAGGAAGCTTCCTGAAGGACAAGTGCCCTTGCAGAGGACACTTAATCGATAAAAGCACCCTTCAAAAGGGTCATTTTCAAGGAAGCCGAAAGAAGACCAAGGGGTGACGTGCTCGAGGACATCAAATTCAACACAGTGAAGTAGTCGTTGAAAACATAGTGATGGGCGTGCGAACGTCAAATTGAAGACAACAAAATAACTGTTGATCCAGACCAGAATGCATTCCCAAAATTCAAGGCCAAGACCAGTAGAAAGTGAGGAAGGAATAGAATAGTAAACTAAATCTAGGACCCAATTCAATTAACCATAAAAGAAGGAACGATGAAGATAAGATCAGATCGCCAGGTGGACATTGAAAGTTGCAAACTTTCAATAAGCGTGACTTGTTTCCCTGCATTGATAAAATCAAATGGGTAAAATGCCCCTAAGTTCCAGCATGTCTTCTTAACAAATTCCAATGCAAAATGATGTATTTACTGTTCTCGAGTCCTTCTTGAAGAGGATTTATAAGGGACTTTCTTCTATTGTAATAAGGATCTCTTTTTTGTCATTTAGAATGAAACTCTGCCCAAATTGTAAGGCACTACTAAGACTTTGAGCTCAGATTGCCGATCATATTTTGTTACTGGAATAAGAAAGCAAGTGGTTTTTCAGACTTTGTGTTGTAATATCATTGTTATTGAGGAAATTGTTCTTATGTCTTTTTCTTCAATATATCTTATGTTCCTTTAATTCAACAAGCAGAATTAGTGATAGTAGTCAAGAAGGTGTCCTAAAGAGTCAACTATGGAGAGACTTTGTGCCCCCATAATTGCCTTTAGTGTGTGTTCTTTTCATTTCTGTGTAAAGGACCTTGAGGCGACTTTGTGCCCTCATTGTCCTTCCTATCTTACTCTTGAGCAATCCAGGCGAAGACTTTGTGTTGCATCTCGATTTGCTAGTTATTACATCCTTTGCTACATTTTTTTGTTACTGCCAAGAGTATTCTTGTTGTTTGCTGAATAGTACTTCTGAAAGAAGAGCAGTATTGTCTGTCATTTCCCTTGAGTTTTTCCTTTGATTCGCGTGCATCATCTCTGAAGAAAGAGAGATGGATGGTTTGTCCTACCCATGAGTACTATTTTCTATTTATATATATATATATATATATATATATATAAATAGAAAATAGTACTCATGGGTAGGACAAACCATCCATCTCTCTTTCTTCAGAGATGATGCACGCGAATCAAAGAAAAAACTCAAGGGAAATGACAGACAATACTGCTCTTCTTTCAGAAGTACTATTCAGCAAACAAATATATATATATATATATATATATATATATATATATATATAGCATACCTATAGGGAACCTCCCCTTGATGAGAGGATAGATCAGTGTCTTTTTGATGTGGTAAAACTACACATTTGGACGACTAATCTTCCTACTTTGGCTGATTAGACCTATTTTGTTTATCAGTACACTGATCGACAAAATATTCAACCAACAGATTGTAAATTCACTCTTTTTTTATATTTACAAGACTCTTCACTCTGCTTGATACTTTATCCTCTCTATTCTTAATATTCCTTGAACCCTTTTTGTATTCTTCATCTTACATACTCACATCATCCATCCATTTGTTTAGTTACTTTTCTTCTTTGGCTTTAAAACCTTCCAAACAAATAAAATCCTTATTATTTTCCTTTAATTAATGTTTATATAATTGATCTAATCATTCCCAACATCCTTTAAGTCCTCACTGATCGTAAACCTACTCAACACAACCTCTCTTGCTCAACTCTTCCATAACTCTTGCTTTCTTGACCTTATTCTAGTAGCCTTTTTTTTCATTTTTTCTTTATATGAATGGGTACAATGTCCTATTTTAAAAATAAAGTTATTTTCCAATGCCTTCTATCTTCCTCTTAATTCCTACCAAGTTTAATGGCTCAACTCCAACTTTAGATCCCTTTTCCAAGCCTTCCATAGGTTCTAATTAGGTACATTAGGTCTCTATCTACTACTGTGATACATAGTCATGTGCATTCATATGTATCCATACTATACCAATTTGGAACCTATTTAATATCTTTTTATATATTAAACACTAGATATACTCCAAGTTTCACAAATTTTATATAGTGACATCTCTAGTTATAGACATTTTAGTGTTGAAACCCTAAACAAGGTCAAGGTTTCCCTGTTATTAACCCAAGAAGGGTTATTTCCTGATAACAAATTATTAGATACACTCAAATTGACTATGATGGATTTTTTATGTCTTCCTAACCTACCTTAAACTCATTCAATGCTTAATTTATTTTAAAAACCCTTGGAAACACTATAAACATGCAAAATTACATTGAAATGTGTGCTTTCTCCAAACTGTAGGTTACCCTATGTTAATTTGATTAGAGTTTTATTAATTATTAAATAATATAATCAATTTTAACCCTTTATAATGATTAGGCAAGGTCTGTAGGACTATTTTTTACCTCCCTGAATAATTTATGACTTCTTTGGACACCACTCTCACACACTTTCATCCTACCATGTCTAGACTCTGTATCTACTACAAGCCTGGTATGTTATTTATGAAAACCTATTTCTATTAAGCCACTTGAGTCAAAATAAGAACCTTAATAATATTTAAAGACAACATACAGAAGCATGTATTTAAATATCAATTCAATTCATGTTTTATCCTACTCTCCAAAATGCATGCTTCCTCTCAGCATTCAAACATAGATCGTAGCACATAGGGTACACACATACTTTGTAAATTCAAACCTTGATTAGAACTTGTAGTCAATAAAAATACTACTCAACCTATAAAAAAAAATATTCAATCTTCTACACCTCAAATAAATTACAAAAATATATTAGGCTTATACCTTTGTTCACTACTTGTTACACATTCATCTCATTACTGTTATGCAAGAAAATGCAGGGTCTATAAGTTTTGTTTTCAAGAACAAGAATCTTTTCTATTCATTTTTTGGGGTTCAATACATTAAAACCTTTAAATCTAACACCCACCAAATCTCTAACTCCACAAAATCATTTACAACTCTTCTTATATCTCATAACTAACCTCACTAACTTGAAACTCCTTCATGTACATTGGGAGGATGCTAACTAATCTAACACTTAACATGACCATTACAAGGACTAATTATATGGTCCATGTATACATGGGAACCACTTTTAGGACTCTCTTTTAGGACACTTAGAACCTAAAGTATCTACTACAAACATTATACAACACAAAACTTCTCCCTAAGCTAGTAACATGATTCAAAATTTCAAATTAGAGTTTTAGTGGGAAAATTCCTTATGAACTAGAAAAAATTATAATGACTTATAAACCTCCTAACCATGACAAACATGGTCTCTAAGACTTATACTGATAGTAACAACTCAAAATGAAGGCCCTTTTAGAATTCCCCTACATCATACTACCAAGGGGGAAATAAAAACTCTCCCTAAAAGTTATTAAAAAATCTTATCTGATATGCTTCAAAGTTGTTCTCTTGATAATATTTGATATTCTTTGCATGGTCTCCTAGATCCCAAGGCCTACTTGAGGAATGTAAACCTCCTTATCCCTTATCTACTAATACAACTAGTCTCTCATGCATATATTCATGTTCTCTTGATCCACACTTGTACTTCCTCTTCCCTCTTGCTATATTCATTCATGTTATACCTGCAATCAACAAAGTATTAGCAAAATCATGTTCTTTCTCATGCCCTTGAGGCATTCTCCAACTCTCCTCTTTGTTTGCATGTTTTTCTTGCTCCCAAGAACCTTCAAGTGCCTTTTATGGTTCATTCTTCTTTTTTCATCAGCAACCAATGCATCTTATACCTCTCCTTATATGGTCTTTGCCTCATTTATCACATGTTCTTCAACCTCAAGAGATACAACTTCATCTTGTAAAGTGTTTTCATGTGCTTGACTCTTCCTTGCCTTAATGAGTGTTCTTATCTTGGACACCACTGCTACATGTCATAATTCTATATTCTCCTTTGTCACTTCCTTTACCATCTCTTTACACATTTGATGAGGATCAAATTCATATTCTTTCTTCAAGGATTCATACACACTAGAGTAGTCCTCAAACTTTTGATTATGTTGTTGCCCCAATGTTTCTATCTTCATTTGTTTCTTCTTGAGTAAGGATCACTTCATGTTACATATTATCTTGCTTGCTATATGGCTGACCTACTTTTTCATCTTCTATCATCATGAATGAGAGGATCCTTCTTGAATAAGTTAGCAAATAATTGCAAATACATGATATAAACTAAAAAAATTAGCAATATATTAACTCAAATAAATATAACTAAATTACAATAGCATAAATTCATAAGTTTTAGCCTCTTCAAGGGGGGAAACTCATTTGAGCAAGCTCAATTCAATACAATTCATGGATTCCTTCATTGGTCTCAACACTTAAGTATATACTAAGATTAATCTAAGAAACTACTATTTGTCACAAATGTGGGATAAAATAAAATGCTCACGGGATGACTTACAAAGCATATGCATCTATATCAACTAATATACTAAAAAATTAAAGGGAATGGGTATCACAGGTTCCTAACATCCCCTACCTCTTAGAAAAATCTTTGTTCTTAAAGCTTCAACTATGGGAATTAGTGTTGAATCTGAAATACTAGTTCCCATGTTGCATCCTTTGGTTTCATTCAATGCCACTAAATCAATACCTCTATGATGGAGTGGGAGAAAATTTTGCATGTACACCTATCCAGGATTGCCTCTAGCTCAAAAAGGATGGATCCTTCATTATAAATTTCTATTAAAATAGTTTACACTTTGATATTTATGCCAAGACCTTTCTTTAGATAAGAGACATGAAATACTAGGTGAACTCAGGAAGAAGGTGGGAGATCCAACTTATAAACAACTAACATAATCCTCTAGAGAACCTTATATGGCCTATAAAACTTAGGATCCAGCTTATGATTCCCTTTGAGTGTTAGGGAGGATTGCTTGTATGGCTGAAGGTGAAGAAAAACTATATCACCTACTTGAAAAGTGTGCTCGAAACATTGTTGATCAGCCTACTATTTCATTATATTTTGTGCCATATGAAGATTGTCTCATGGGGTGTTGAGGATCCAATCCCATGTTCATAAAATCATGTCAACCACATAAACTGGTAAACTAATAGGGGTGTATGGAAAGAGCACTGGTGGTGGTTGACCATAAACTGCTTCATATGGAGTCATTTTAGTCGAAGTGTGGTAGGAAGTATTGTACTACACATTTAGTGAGAGGGAGCCACTTTTCCCACCAATGTTGTTATTCTGAGGTGCAACAACAAATGAAAGTTTTCAAGCATTTGTTGACAATTTTAATCTAGCCATCCATTTTTGGATGATAACCAAAACTCATCTTCAATTGGGTACTAGTGCATCAAAATAGTTCTATCCAAAAATGGCTAGTGAAGGTTGAATCATGATCTGAGATAATAGAAGAAGGAATGCCATGAAGATGGAAAATCTAGTCTAAGAAAATTTGTGCAACTGTAGAGGTGGTATAGGGATGGTTGAGGGCACAAAAATGACTACATTTGGAGAGGTGATCAACCACAACCAAGATCATTGTTTTACCTTCAGATTTAGGGTACCCATCAATGAAATCCATAAAAATATTTATCCAAATCTTTGTAGGGATGGGCAAGGGTTTGAGCAACCCAAGAATGAGTGTTTTTTCACCCTTGTGTTGGTAGGTATAACATTCATCCACCATCTATTAAATTACCTTTTTCATTACCTTCCAAAATAAGTTACATCATGCCCACTCATAAGTTTTTTGAAACCCTGAGTGCCTTGTGGATGGATAAGCATAGAGTTCATAGAATACATCATACTAAAGATCTGTGCTCTGAGGAAGCACTAGATGGATCTTGTATTGTAGAGAAGTACTATCCCAAGAATAATGCAGTATGGTAGAGGGGTTAGTGGCCAAATATTGAATGGTTTGAGATAATGAGGAGTCTTTGACATACCCCTATTGTACTACATCCAACCAATTCAAAATGGGCATATAAATAGATGAAAGGGAAGCTTGGTCCACAAATATTCAAGACAAAGCATTGGCCACAATATTATCCTTACCCTTCTTGTAAGTGATCTCATAGTCATAACCCATGAGTTTTTTGATACATTTATATTATGATGGGGTGGAGACATATTGTTCTAGGAAATATTTCAAACTCTAGTGATCAATTTTGATGCAAAATGGCCACCACTTTTGTATTGCATGCAAAATGGCCATCATTTACTTCTCATAAGTAGAGAGTATTAAATTCTTTCCAGAAAGGGATTTGTTGGAGAATTAAATGGGGCATCCTTCTTGGAAGAGAACAACACCAAGTCCATTGTCCCAAGCATCACTCTTGATAGTGAAGTTCTTGGCAAAATCTGGCATAGCTAGAATAGGTGTAGTATACATATCTTGTTTAAATTTTTTAAATACACACTTGGAAGCATGTGTCCATGTAAAATCAGCCTTTTTCAACATAGATGTTAGTAGAGATATAATATTCCCATAATCTTTGATAAACTTGCGATAGTATCTAGTTTGCCACAAAAAACCATGGAAGATCTTGAGTGTCTGAGGATGAGGCCAATTTGTCATGGTAGTTATTTTTTTTGGATCTCCCCAAACCCCTTGGGATGGAAAAATATGCCTGAGATACTCTAATTCATCCTAGACAAAAGCACATTTGGGTTGTTTTACATAGAGAGATGATCAAACAGAAGTTGCAGTGCGAGCTCTAAATGTTGAAGAGGCTCAGACCATGTTTTACTATAGATGAGGATATCATCAAAAAAGATAGAAATGAAAATCCATGGGTAAGGATAGAATACTTTATTCATCAATTCCTGGAATGTTGAAGGAGCATTAGTGAGGCCAAAAGACATGACCAAAAACTCATAGTGGCCATCATATGTATGAAAATTTGTCTTAGGAATATCATCCTCATGAAGTCAAATCTGGTGATATCCAAAGTGGAGATCCAACTTGGAGAAAAAATGAGTGCCATGAAGATCATCAATAATAGGGTTCATGATTTTATCCTTATTTATGATGTGATTAAGTGCTCAAAATTCAATTCAGAGGTGTCATGACCCATATTTTTTCAAACAAAGATAACTAAGGAAGAATATGGGCTAGTACTGGGGCAAATAATGCCTTGCTTCAGTAAGTCTCGAATGAGCATCTCGATATCAATATTTTATTGAAATGGGTAGCATTAGGGCCTAATTTTGGGAGGAATGCTTCCAAAAAGGAGATGAATATGGTGGTCCTCTAGTCATAAAGGTGACAATCCCATTAGTTCAACAAAGACACTTGCATACCTATGCAGAACGGTTTGTAGATTAGGAGTAGTGGAGATCATTGATGGTTGCATTTGAATGGAATGGAGCTGGGAAATGATGCTGTGTAAATTATTCTTAAGAATATTTTCCATGCTATATGAACTTATGATGCTGAGAGACCCTAGTTGTAAGCCTTTCAATGTGTGTTTTTACCCATTATTTAAAAACTACATCCAAAGTTAAGCAAAATCTCATAAGATGGGTCCAAGTGTGTGTAACCATTGGGATCTCAAAATGATATCACACCTACCTAAGGATAAGTAAAACATGTCAAATCACAAGTAATAATCTCCAATAGAGATACACACATTGTGATACTTCCCTGTGTAAGGTAATGTGTCCCCATTGGCAATCATGACTTCAAAGTTAGAGCAAGGATGGATAAAAAATCAACCTGTTTCGTGATCTAAGGGTCAATAAAGTTATGAGTGCTACAAGAATCAATGAGTATTTTGAGAGGGATCTTATTGAATCAACCCCTAAACTACATGGTTTATGGGGTGGTGGCTACTAATAAGGCATGGAGAGAGATCTCTAGTTGGTCTTCCTAAGAAGTAGCTTTCACAATCTATTGAGATTCTTCCAGATCATCTAATATATCTTGAGCATCTTATCAGACTTTAGTTTTAGGCAAAGAGTCCACATCTAGTAGGTAGATATTTTTCTCAACACATCAATATCCTCAAGTGAATTTGTCATCATAATTATAACATAGTCCTTTTTCTACACGTGCTCTCATCTCTACTTTAGTCAAATGCTTGATAAGATTGGTTCTAGGGGTTGGCATTATGTGAGCTCATTATGGATTTGTATTTATGACTGGATAAAAATTGGATTTGAATCTCTGTTGAGCTGTGATGTTGTCCTTTGCTAGCTTAGCCAACCCTAGGTATTCCATCATCATGTTGGTCTGGAACATTTTAAACTTAAATCAAATTGCATCTTTCAGTCCATTGACAAAGCAACTCTGAAAGAATTTATTGGGCAATCCCTCTATATGATTGGCTAATTTTTTAAATTTTGTTTAATATTATCTCATGGATCCTATTTGGCAAAGTTTAGTGAGTGCTCTAGTGATATTATCTCATGGATTCATGTTTCATTTTAAAGGATGCAAGTGGGACATTGTTTGCATCAAAAATATTATGTAGACTAAAATATTGTTATTCCTGATTGATCTATCTAGTCGGATTTGTATCATTAAATCTAGGAAAATCAAGATTTGGCCTATGAAAATTTCTAGAAGAAGAAAATATAGTGTCTGGAGAGCACTCTAGATGTTGTATGTTTTTCAAAGAGGTATGTTGAAGATTGAGGCTGAGAATTTTTTCATCAATATCTTTGATTTAGGTTTAGAGGGAAAAAATTTCATCCTCCATGTTTTTTGTTCCTGTTCGAGTTACTACCATGACCAAAATATGAGATTTTTTTTTAAATAGGTAGGAAAACTAGAGTTAAGATAGTTTTAGTAAGGAAATTTTTTAATTTGGCCAAAATCAGGAGTAAAGGTACTTTGGCTAAAAATTTTGCATAGTGGGAGTATGATTGATGATGGTGAGGGCAATTTCAGAAGTGAAAATGGAAAAATTGGAAAATTTATCAAAGAGGGACAAAGAGTAAGAAAAGGGAGATGAACACTATGGAAACATTTTGAGGCAAATAGATGAAATAAAATTTATAGAAAAACTTGAAAAAAGGAAAAATTGATATTTGCAAAAATTCGGAGTGGAATCAGGATATGGGACCTCAAGGGAAAAAATGTGGAGAATGGAATTTTAGGTATCCTAATAAAGTTTAAGGATCAATGGGGGTATGGAAGGAGAGATATGGTAGAAAAATGAAAAAACATTTACTCGTCAAATGTATGGCTGCAAGTCCTCTGAGAGTCTTCTGATACTCTACTAATAGTTTTATGAAATTGATAGGATGAAGATTTTGTGGTTTTTGGTTTCAGTCAATTATCTGAAAGCAAGTCCTTTGAGAGTTTTATAATACTCTATTGATTTATTTTTTTATTTTGGTGGAAATATTTTGAAATTGATAGAAATGGGCCCCAAGTTTAAATGGTTGCCTAAGGTTTTAAAAATATCTATATGGCCACCAATATCATCTAAGTGAGTACCGCTCTCCATAAAATGTCTTGCCATGAATTTAACCTTAATCAATAGCTCTTGGTTTTCCTCACACATGGAAACTACTCAATTAAGAAGGGGTCATTGCTTGTTTTGCTGGTAGGTCCTCTCAATGCGCCAGCTACTTCAGAGCTCCTATGGTACTCCTCACAATGAGTTTTAGGTCTTTCACCCAAGCACTTCCCACAGTTATGCAAATAGGTTTTTACTCTGATCCCAAATAGATTATTTTAATATAAAAAAATACTTAAATGCATTATGTAGTAGAACAAACTTAAGACTTTCTGAGAAGAATACTTAAATGAATTATGTAGCAAAATAAAGTTTAGACTTTCTAGGAAAAAAATTGGCCTTGGAAAGTGCTTTGATACCAGATGAGAGGATTCTTCATGAACAAGTTAGCATATAATTATAAATACATGAAATAAACTATGAAAATTAGTAATATATAAACTCTATGTAGAACTCAAATACAATGGTAAAATTGCATAATCACTGGCCTCTTTGAGGGGGTAACCTTCTTTGAGCAAGCTCAATTAAATACAATTCGTTTATGCCTTTATTGGCCTCAACACTTACTTATATACTAGTTTTAATCTAAGAAACTACTATTTCTCACAAATGTGGGATAAAATAAAATGCTCATAGGATGACTTACAAAGCATATGCATCCATAGTAACTAATATACTAACAAAGTAAAGAGAATGGGTAGCATGGGTTCCTAATAATGACTCTATTTTGAGCCTCTAATTCCTCTTGATGTTTCTTGAACACCACTTGATCATATGCTTCTTATTATTTCTTGAACCCATGCATTGACCCAACTATCTCACCTTTTTTTTAAAGTTCAAACCTGCATACACACATGTCAAAACATCATTAGTTTTCAAATCATGAGGTTTGATTGCCACATTTTTTGTCTTCTTAGGTTGCTTGTTCAATTCCTTCAGCAATTTCTTCACTCTACCAATGTCTTATTTTCATTTCCTCTTCTTCATTATGTCTTTGAGAGGCCATCTCACTCTTGTCATAATCTCAATTCAAAACTTTGGTGTAAGTGCTTCTAAATCTTGCTTCAACTTTATCAATGTTGCCTTCAACTCATCAGTCTCTTTCTTTTCCACTTCCTCTTTCTTCTTTTGGCTACTTCTTGTTTCAAGCCCTTCATCTTCTTTCACTCTCTTCATTCTCTACACTCTCTCTCTATCTTCACTTTCTCACTAGGTTTCTCTTGACCTATATCTTCTTCTTATTAAAAATCCTAACTGCTTGTCCTCTTGACCTTCACTTGGTCTCTCTCTTGTGTCTTCAAGCTCTCTCCTTGAGCTTCTTTCTTGGAGATCTTATTATCTCTCTTATTTCTCTCTCTAAGCCTTTGGGCTTAAGGGATTTGGCCATAAAATTCTCACTTTGATGCCTCTCACTTATTTTCTAAAATCTTGTTAGCAACTTTCCAACAATCATCTCAAATTAACATTCATCATGCTTTCATAAACTGATCAAATACATAACATGAAAATAAATATAGATTTGTACCTTGCTTTGCTTGAAATTCCTTTTCCAAGAACCTTCTCACTATGATACCAAAATGATGCATAGGTCCTTGTTAATCTTGTCACTAATGGATGAAAACATGAACATCTCCTTACCTCTTCCTTTGATCACCTAGCTCTCACCTTTATACTTTGTATTTGTCTCTATTATGTCTTTTTTCTCTGTAAAGGTTTACCATTTCTTGATAGTACATTCACTCTTTTTTTATTTAAAATAATATTCACTCTATTTTATACTTTATCCTCTCTATTCTTAAAATTCCTTGAACCCCTTCTGTATTCTCCATCTTACATACATCATCCATCCATTTGTTTACTTGTTTTTCCTCTTTTTCTTTATAGCCTTCTAAACCCAAAAAAGCCTAATACTTTTCCTTTCAATAATGTCTATATAATGGATTTAATAATTTTCAACCTCATTCAAGTACTCATTGATCTTCAACTGACTCAACATAACCTTTCTGGCTCAACTTTACCACAACTCTTACTCTCTTGACTTTATTCTAGTAGCTTTTTTTGTCATTTCTTCTTTGTACAGATGGGTAAAATGTCTTTTTATAAAACTAAAGTTATTTTCCAATACCCTTTATCCTCTTCTTACTTTTTACCATGTTTCTTAGCTCAACTCCAACTTTACATCCCTTTTCCATTCTTTTTATAGGTTTTAATTAGGTCTATTAGGTCTCTATCTACTACTGTCATACACAATCATGTACATTTATACGTATCCATACTCTATCATTTTAAAACCTCCTTAATCTATTTTTATACCTTAAACACTAGATATCCTCCAAGTTTCACAAATTTGCTATGACGGCATCTCTTATTATAGACATTTTAGTGTTGAAACCCTAAACAGGGTCAAAGTCTACATGTTACAACACAAGAAGAGTTATTTCCTTGTAAAAAACATTTGAATGCACTCCAATGGACTGTGATGGATTTTTTATGCATACCTAGCCTTCTTTAAACTCATTCAAGGTTTAATTGCTTTTAAAACCCCTTAGAAACACTACAAACATTCACAATTACATTGAACTGTGTGCTTTCTCCAAACTGTAGGTTACCTAATGTTAATCTAAGCAGAGTTTTATTAATTATTAAATACTCTAATAAATTTAAACCCTTTATAATTATTATTCAAGGTCTATATGAGTCTTTTTTACCTCTCTAAATCATGTATGACTTCCTTGGACACCACTCACACATGCTTTCATCCCACCTTATCTAGATTGTATATCTATTACAAGCCTGACATACTATTTATCAAAACCTAATTGTATTAAGCCACTTGAATCAGAATAATAACCTTCAGAATATTTAATTACCACTTACAAAAACATGTATTTGAATATAAATTCAATTCATTTTTTATCCTAGTCTCCAAAATGCATGCTTCCTCTCAGCATTCAAAAACAAATTGTAGAACACAGGGTACACACATACTATGTAAATTCAAACCTTGCTCAAAAATTATAGTCAAGAAAAATATTTATGAACTCCTAAAAACATATATTCAATATTCTACACTCACAAGAAACTACAAAAACATATCAGGCTTATACCTTTCTTCACTACTTGTTACACATTCATCTCATTACTATTATGTAGGAAAATGCAGGGTCTATAAGTTTTATTTTCAAGAATAAAAATATTTAATATTCATTTTTTAGGGTTCAATACATTACATCCTTCTAATCCAACCCCCACCAACTCTCTATCTCTGTAAAATCATTTAAAAGTCTTCTTATATCTCATAACTAACCTAACTAACTTGCAACTCCCTCATGTATGTTGGGAGGATGCTAACTAGTCTAATACCTAACATGATCATTACAAGGACTAATTATATGGTCCATGTATACATGGGAACCACTTTTAGGATTCTCTATTAATACACTTAGAACATTAACTATCTACTACAAACACTATACATCACAAAACTTCTCCCTAAGCTAGTAACATGATTCAAAATTTCAAATTTGAGTTTTGGCAAGAAAATGCCTTATGAATTAGAATTCAAATTCTAATGACTTCTAAACCTCCTAACTATGACAAACACTCTCTCTAATACTTCTATTGACTATAACAACTCAAAATTAAGGCCTTTTGAAGATGCCCCTACATCAGAAAGGTACATCCCATTAATATAATCCATCATCTAACACAATAACTTTTTTTTTCAATACATATTCTCCTATATAATAAATAAAAACATGAAAATAATAGAATACAGTTAATACAAGGTTTAGAAACATTAATAAATAATACACAATGTTGTTTTTAATTCAAAATAATAGTAAGATGTAACCACACCCTAATGTACGATAGTGTGATAGGAGCATGGCCAACTAGATAGGGCTACAAGAAACCTATAAAAGTATAGCTCGACTAGGAAATGACTATGGAAAATACACAAACCCCTCTAGAATAAATAAAATTTCTCAAAATTCACCCTAAAAGCATTTTTTCAATGAATAATAGGAGTTTTCTTAGTTACTTAGCAATCTAACCTCCTCCTCTACCTCAATTAAAACCTCCACCTGCTCAAACCAACTACATGAAAGCACTCTCTTTTGTGGCATGTTTGTAATTCAGAAATTTATATTACTACTTTTAATTTTCAAAATGAAACCAAAGTTTGTAATTTACAAAATTATGTATGCATTTATAATTATACCATACTCCTAATGTATTAGCCCATCCTTATCAAATTATAAGTTACCTCAAAACTAAATGTTTGATATCTTTCAATCGATGGCTCCAATTCATAAATTATTTCTTCCACATGAAATATAATCTTGATACCTTATATTTTTTACATGTCTTGATTTTGTACAAATTTTTTCATCACCCTGATAACACATACTTCATTTCTCCATATGAATTCCATGATTGTTATGGGAACTCATATAATAAATCCATGTTCAATTCATTACAAAATCATAAATGTATTGTAATAACAAACTAAAATAATAACTATCACTATGTCTATTATCACTGTTGGTTCGAGATCCTTACACTAATTTTACCCCTCTCACCAAAAGGTGGCATACGTAGACACTATTTTTAGTAAATCAAATACATAAAGGAAATTTGACTCGGTACACACTTAATATACATCATATTTTGACTCATATAATACTTTGATTTAATTGATACACTATCAGTTGTTCTTCACAATGCTTTAGTATATAATTATTTTCATAGAAAATTGCATTTTTACATATAATATCACTAGAGCACTCACTAAAATTTCATATAATATCCCTGATTGTGCCATTGATTAGTCCATGCTCTGGTCAAAATTTGTCACCTAACCAAAAAAGCTTCTTAATTTTTTTAATCACATACCAAAAAAAAAATTAATAATGCCATTTATCATTAGTCAATGAGGGCATAGTGAGATCTTATATAACCACTAGGTCTAGCAATGGCAAAAATGATGGGACACATACCATCAACATTAGAAGTTTGATATTTGATTCACTCTTTGCTAAAAACTACTCATAAGTTTCCATATTATAATATTTGAGAGTAAGTTAAGAATTAGATAATTGAAGGGTTTAAACTAAATTGGGAACTTGTTGGCCCATTGATGTAGGGATAACCTATAAAGACCACAAAATGGATTCAATTTTGGATTGAGTTTGTATTTTAGGTGTTTCATAGGTGATAGAAGTAATAATTTGTCTTTAGGTGTGGTCTAGGTTGTCCAAAGTTGCATAAAATTTGAATTATGGATTTTCCTGCCAAAATGCCTCTATTTGAAAATTTGAATTTTCAAGCCTTGTTGAAGGACTTCCGTGTATTTTTTGAAGGTGTCAAGGTGTATAAACATATCTAAGAGGTATTTATACTATGAAAATCTCTTTAATATGTTTTTTATTCTATAGGTAAGGTCATACATTGGGAATTTTATGTATCTCATGAATAATGTAATGTTATCATAATGACCTCTACATGAAAAAGACCCAAGAATCAGTTATGCTTATTGGTAGGAGTTTTTACGAGTCATTTTTTGTAATTTTCATAGTTAATTCCATTTTTATAAAATTTTAAATGAACATGAAAATGGATAAACTTGATAATTAAATAATGACTATCATAACATTTTTCTGTGTGTATTTAATTGGCATGAGTATAGTGTTTATGGTGTGTTTGAGTCATCAAAATGGTAAGTAAATTTATTGAATTTGTTTTATATCGTTATGAATATTTTATATCCTCTAATTTTATTTAGGTAACACTATTTTTGAAGTTGGAAATAGTCACTATTATGGAGATAGTCAAGCCTGCCAAATAGGGTATATAATCTTATAGTTCTGCTTAAGAAACAATCTGGACTTGTGATCCTTTTATTTATTTGAATATTATGTAAAATTAATATTGGATCACACTTATTATTAGGGTTAAAATATCTTATTTCAATTCACAATTGAGTAGAGATTTATCTTTTCCATTCTAGTGGTTAGTCTTGCTTTTTGACAGCAAACAGTCCATAAAAGTCAGAATATTGTGTTCTATGTTCTTAGCATGGTAACTTGTTTTTGAATTAAAAATAGATTTTAAAGGGTATAGGTTAGTTTAATAATGTGATAATAACCTCATTTAAGGTTTTTGAGGCTTTAAATTTTGATAATATAGTAGAAACCTGCCTACCCTATTCCTAGTTGACAAAATATAGTCAAAAGAGACTAAGTTTTTCTTATTGTACATTATGTGAAGGTTTTGAGAACTTTTTTATTGAATGGGAAAGTTTAGATATGCATATATAGAGATTTTACAACCACTAATTTTCTTTGAAATTGTTTGTAGATCAAGTTATGGGTTTTAGTTCACTCTTGGCCTGCTTAGTGACCCTAAACCCTGACAACTAGGGTATTGACCATTGGGAGAAAACTAATCCTTGGAAAATCACAAAAATTTGTAATATTGTATTTTTTAGTGTTCCCTAAGTTAATAATTCACTTATAGACCTGTATAGACTATGTTGTATGTTTTTTTTTTTTGAGTTAAGTTGTGGAAGGGTTGAAAGAGGCCTAATTTGATAGTCTACAAGAAGGAAAGTGGGTCTAGAAGATGAAATACACCCTAAATTTTTAAAAATAGGTGTGTATTAATGATAAAAATTATAATATAACCTTTTAAAGTCATACATATTATTACTTTTCTATAAAAATCTATTTTTAGATTAAAAAAGGGCTACAAGGAATGCAAGTTGAATTGGCAGAGTTACATAAGTGAAAGAGAAGGTGTTGAAAATAGTAAAAAGAGGCTAGTGAGAGATTTTTGAGACTCTTATGATCAAGATAAAAAAAATATATTCTATAAATAATCATATTATCCATTACTTCGGTATGATGAGTGGTTTTATAAGCCTAGACTAGAAAAGTGATCTATTGATAAAGGACTAGTTTGAGAAACTTGTGCAAGCTCTACATCATTTTGGTATCAGATCCTAATGAATCTTAGAGGATAGGATAAAGAGGATAAAATGGCATAAATATGAAGACAACCTAATACATCTCAAAGAATGCAACAGAATATGGAAAATTTGGTCATTGAAATGAGGAATATGCAGGAAAGAATGACAGCTATGGAGACAACCCAAAGGAGGGTTATAGTTAAAGATGATAGTGATAGAGAAGAGGAAGCTCCTATAGAATAATAGGAGGAATAAATAGAATATATATTGGAGGAAATATTGATCAAATCCATGATCAATATGGGTTCAAAACCAAACTTGGATGTGCCGATGTATGAAATCAATATTAATGTAGATGAATTGGTGGATTGGATAACAACCATGGATAAATATTTTGATTATGAAGAGGTGGATGACACCAAGAATGTTAAATTTTTAGTCACAAGATTAAGAGGGCATGCTTCTTTGTGGTGGGATGGAATCCAGGAAGAGAGAAGGAGAAGAGGTAAGGCAAAAATCTAGTCATGGGATAGGATGGTGATGAAGATGAAGGGAAAGTTAATGCCCAAGGACTACCACACAAAATTTTTTAGGATATTTCAAAATATTAGAAAAAAATAACATTCAGTGAAGGAATATAAAGAAGAGTTTCATAGGTTGACAATCTGAATAGGCCACTTGGAAGAAGATGATGAGAAGGTAGCAAGGTACCTAAATGGCGTTAAATTTTCCATACAAGATGAGATCAGCATTATCACTTTGAAAATAGTTGAGGAAGCTTACCAAGCACCCTTGAAATCTAAGGATAAGTTGACAAGAAGGCACACATAGCAAGCACGAGGAAGGGATAAACCAATTAAAGGAAGAGGAGAGTATGAGAGAAATAATGCATATGAAGGAGGTGAAAGTAGTACACAAAGGCATGAAACATAGTCAAAAGATTGTTATAGAGGTAGGAGTCCATACTACAGAGGTGGAGAAGCATCTAGAGGAAGAGGGACTAGTGGATTCATAGGAAAGTGCTTCAAATGTAACAAATATGTAGGTCATAAATATTGAGAGTGTCCAAAGGAAAAGCAAGAAGAAGTCATAAAAGTGAGAGCATAAATCAAGTAGTGAAACCTACCACAAATTAAAGTGTGGGATCTACTTCACACTTTGAAGCCCCTAAAGAAGGAGAATCACTCTTGATGAGGAGGACATTATTGAAGCCACCAAAGGAGAAAGAGTCTACTCAATGGAAAACACTCTTCAGAATAACATATAAGTCCAATGTTAAATGTTTTAAGATGATCATAGATTCAGAAAGCACAGACAATTTGGTTTCAAATGAAATGGTTAATAAACTTGGCCTCTAAATATTACCACACCCTACACCTTACAAAGTTTCTTGGCTTCAAAAGGAATATCATGTGTTTGTTAATGAATAGTGTTTAGTATATTTTGAGATTGGTACTTATAAGAATCAAGTCATGTATGATATCATCCCCATGGATGTTTTTTATTTACTTCTAAGAAGGCCTTGGTAGTTTGATAAGTCAAATAGTCATGATGAGGTGAAGAACACCTATTCATTGGAGCACAAGGGAAACAAGCACACATTGCTTCCTTTGAAGAATGATGATGATAAAGTTGTCGGTGTCTATTCTAAGGTGTTAGTTACAGGTTATAAAGAGTTGGCGCAGTAGGATGAAGATATAATAATGGACGAACAATCCAAGGAGATTATGGCAGCCCAAGATGAGAGGTGTGAACCTTTGCCAAGTAAGAATTTTTCAAACAAGTATGTGAGTAGGTTGTTTACAAGTTTGTCTCATCACTTATCCATGATTTCTAGTTGTGATTTCATATAAGGCATGGTAACCAAGCTAAAATGCATAAGAGAGAGTCTTGAAAAGGAAAGAGATGAAAAAGAGATGGGTGATATATAGCATTTCTATGAAGGATAGCTAAGTGAATGAAATAGTATGAGAGTGTCAAGAGAATGAGAATTTTGAAGAGAACCTATGGTCCTTATATATGTAGGAGATAGGAGATAGTTATGAATATGATATACAACATCAAACTAAGTAATCACACAAGCATGTAGCATACAAGAACCCAAAGGATGATATGCATGAGGTGAAGTGTACAAATAAAGAAGAATGGATGAAGGATAAAGAAGAAGAAAATTCAGTATTATTACATCATGGAAGCAAGGTTGTGATGGATCAGTTTGAAGAAGTGGAAGCATGGTATGCACATTCAAAACAAGCAGCAGAAGACAATAGTTGTGTATTCCTTAACAAGTTTGTTACATGTGTAGGTACACCATTACAAAATAAGAACTAGATATAAGAACTAGATAAATACTAATTGTGGGGCCCAAGAACACATTCACATCTATGAGAGGCAAGTAGTAGAAACAACCTTCTATCAAGAGGTATAATGCAACTAAAGAGGAGCATACACCAAGTTGACACCTATGGCAAAAATTCTTCAGCTTGGTAGTATGATGTAGGGGCATCCTATAAAGACCCCAAAATGGATAAAAAATTTATTTAATTTGTATTTTATGTGTTTCATAGGTGATATAAGTCATAATTTTTATTTAGGTGTGGTCTAGATTGTCTAAAGTTGCATTAAATTTGAATTAGGGATTTTCTTGCCAAAATGCCTCTATTTGAAAATTTAAATTTTCAAGCCTTGTTGAAGGACTTCCATGTATTTTTTGAAGATGGAAAGGATTATAAACATTTATAATATGTCTTGATACTATAAAAATGTCCTTAATATGTTTTTTAGTCTATAGGCAAGGTCATACATTGGGCATTTTATGTAACTCATGAATAATGTAATGTGATCATAATGACCTCTATGTGGGAAAGACCCAATAATTAGTTATAATTCTTGGTAAGAGTTTTTAGGAGTCAATTTTTGGAATTTTCATAGTTAATTACAATATAATACAATGGTAAATGAACATGAAAATGGATAAACTTGATAAATAAAGAATGACTGTGATAATAATTTTCTGTGTGTATTGAATTGGCATGAGAACAGAGTTTATGGTGTGTTTGAATCATCAAAATGGTAAGTTAATTTATTTAATGTGTTTTATATTGTTATGGATATGTTATATCTTATAATTTGATTTAGGGAAAACTAGTTTTGAATTTTTAAATAGTCACTATTGTGGAGACAGTCAGGCCTACCAAACAGGGTATATAATCCTACAGTTCTGCTCAAGAAACAATTTGGACATATGATCATTTTATTTATTTTAATCCTATGTAAAATGGAGAGTGGAGAACACATACAAGTAGGATGAAATTATATTTTTTCAATGCATATTTTATTAGAGATTTATCTTTTCCATTCTAGTGGTCAGTCTTGCTTTTTGATAGCATACAATCCATAAAACTCAGAATATTATGTTATGTGTTCTTAGCATGGTAACTTGTTTTTGAATTAAAAATAGATTTTAAAGGGTATAGGTTAGTTTAATAAGGTGATAATAACATAATTTAATGTTTTTTATTATTTGGAAGTTGATAAGATAATATAAACTTGCCTACCCTATTCCCAGTTGATAGAATACAATCAAAAGAGACTGAGTTTTTCTTATTGTGCATGATGTGAAGGTTTTGAGAACTTTTTTATTGAATGGGAAAGTTGAAAGATGTCTAGAAAGATATTTTTCAGCCACTAGTTTTCTTTTAAATTTTTTTTAGATCAATTTATGGGTTTTAGTTCATTCTCGGCCTGCTTAGTGACCCTAAACCTTGACAACTAGGATTTTGACCATTGGGAGAAAACTAACCCTTGGAAAATCAAAAAAAAATCTAATCTTCTATTTTTTTTATGTTCCCTAAGTGAATAAGTCGTTTAGATACTTGTATGGACTAGTTTTTTGGTTTTCTAGTGAGTTGAGTTGTGGAAGGGCTAAAAGAGGCCTAATTTGATAGGCTACAAGAAGGAAAGTGGGTCTATAAAAGGAATTAGACCCTAAAATTTGACACATGGGTGTGTCTTAATGAGAAAAAGGATAATATAACCTTAGAAATTCAAGTTATTGGTAATTTTCCATACAATTCTATTTTCAAGTAGAAAAGGGCTACAAGGCATGCAAGTTGAATTGGCAGAGTTGCATAAGTGAAACAGAAGGTGTTGAAAATAGTAAAAAGAGGTTAGTGAGATTTATTTGAGACTCTTATGATCAAGATAAATTTTTGTGATTATATAAACAATTCTATGATCCATTACTTTGGTATGATAAGTGGTTTTATAAGCCTAGATTAGAAAAGTGATCCATTGATAAAGTTCTAGTTTAAGAAACTTGTACAAGCTCTGTATCACCCATCTTCCATTAGTCATGATTTCACTGAAGGAAAATCGCACTTGGAAGTGGCATCAATATAGAAGTAGTTTAATTTTTTATTCTACAACATTCAACATTAATGTTTTTCTTTACATCTTATTATCCAAATTTGCAAAGACACATTCTAAAAATATTGAAAGAAATATGAAGAAAAAAACCTGAGCCTTGAAGTGCCACACAACTATGCACATATTAGATTTATTTATATTACCATGTCATTTCTACTATTACACTATATGTGACTACATCATAGAGAACCTTCAAATACCAAAATAAATATATTTTATTTAATCCTCCTTTGATTTCTTCTCATAGATCTGATACCACTGTTAGCACTAGGTATCATAGGAATTAACATAAAATTATATTCAATGTAAAATCATTAATTATTTTTTGTACATATGCAAGCTTTAAAAATCTTCCAAGAGTTGGTTATAAAAATCCAACTAATGGGTTTTAACTAACCTAATTAAAAATAATAATAATTAAATAAATAAACTTTGGATCATAAAATGACCCAACAATCATTACTAAATAATGGCTTGATCTATGATAAAATTAGCAATAATCGAGTGCCCAATCAAATCTTATAGTTGTAGTTACATTGAAGTGACTTAAACTGGATATAATTACCTCTATAATTGAACCAATCAAATATTTGGTTCATTATGTGATGATATTATGATCAATTGGGGCCAGTATTACATCATATACTTTCAAAATTAAGTTCATAAGGCTTAATTGGGCCCAAATTCCTTCATTAATTACACCATTTGACTAATTGCCTCAATTTGTGATAGAATTAGAGCTAATTTAGCCCTAAATTACATCCTATTCTCAAAATTAGATTCAAGTGGATCAAGTTGGCCCCAATTACATATATGATTTAACTAATCAATTTTTGGTTAGTTTTGTGATGAAATTTGAGCCCCAAATCACATCATATATAGTTATAATTAGGTTTGAAAAGGATTAATAAATGACCTAAATTGAATCACTAATCATACCAATTCTATTTGGGTCAATCTATCATAAAATTAGGGATGATTGATACCCAATCACATCCCATAGTCATAGTTAAGCTGAAAGGGCTTAAATTGGCCCCAATTACCTCTACGATTGAATTAATTGATTATTTAGGTAATTATATGATGACTTTAGGGTTAATTGAGCCTCAAATCACATCATATATAGTAAAAATTAGGTTTATGTGGATCAATATCACATAAATCACATCAATGATTCTATAAATTAACTAATTATATCAATATGTGATGATATCAAAGCTAATTTAGCCTCAAGTCACATACTATTATCGTAATTAGGTTCAAGGGGCTCAAATTGGCCATAATTACATCCTTGATTGAATATATCAACTATTTAGTTCATTATGTGATGACATTTGGTTTTATTGAGATGTAAATCACATCCTATATACTAAAAATTGGGTTTATAAGGCTCAATTTAGCCTAAATTACATCACTAATTACACCAATTGGCTAATTAACTCAATTCATGATGGAATAAGGGATATTTTATCCCCAAATCACATCATATTATCGTATTTAGTTTCAATGGGATTAAATTGGTCCCAATTGTATTTGTTGTTGAAATAATTAATTATTTAGTTCATTCTCTGATGAAGTTGGGGAAAATTTAGCCCCAAATCACATCATATATAACCCAAATTAAGTTTGAAAGAGGATCAATTTGGCCCAAATCATGTGCCTAATTTTATGAGAGTAATTCTAATGATTACATTATTTAACATACAAACCACTTAGTTGTTAATCTACAATTGAGGAGGTTATATATTTATAGTTGATGATAATTATGTCCTAATCAAGTTTTTATTGTATACATAAACTTACTCTATCAATTATTAAAACATTGAAGCTTCCACCTTCTACAATCTGGTATCAGAGCAAAATGATCCTAAGCCTTGGTGTAAGATGTATGAAATTTTGAATGCTTCATTAATTCATGCTCAAAGTTATGGCATCCTAAAATCCATAGAGAATAAAGGTGAAGGAGATTCAAATACATCAGATTATTTCCTAACTTATCCTTCAAAGCATTAATTATAGTAGAAAGGTGCTCAATTTTTGTACACATCACATAGGAAGGATCATGCAATGATCTCAACCCTATCATGTTGCCACACACCATTTTTCACCATTGAAGAGGTGTATAAAACAGAACAAAGGTGTAATGTTAGTTTATTGAGGTAGTTGGCAAGACTTTATAAGCACACTATAAGAAATTTACAGTTGTACGTGAAGCTATAGGAGAAATTCGTGAGGTCATTTCCATTTCACCCTAAAAAACCAACAAATCACATAGATTTTACTAAATTAGGGAAGTTTTTATTAACGCATATTTTTACTTTAAATTCATGTTTTCAATTTCTAGTTGAGGTCTTTCATAGCCTAAGTGGTTATTGAATGTTTGGTAAAATTTGCACTAAAAAGTGGTCAAAGGGAGGAATAAGCCATGTCATCACCAAAGTTGATTGTTTTTTATGCCCATCTCCTAAAAAGGCCCAATTATGTAACATGAAATATAAAGATGCACTTGATTCTTCGATTCAAATAATTATGTAGGATCATCACTGGTAGTGTGCCCCATTAAATAGGAGTTGATGAGTAGATGAAATATGACAAGTCTAATGCCAAAGCCCTGATGTTAATTACACTATTTATCATTGATGAAGTTCAACCACATATTCAGGATGCATCCACATCAAAGGAGGTTTGGGATATTTTATCCAATACCTATAAGGAAAATTACCAAATGAAGATCCTCCATCTCTAATTCAATCTTCACACACTCAGTATGAAATATGGTGAGAAAGTTGAGGAGTTATCACACCAAGTGGTAGAATTGCATGCATAACTAGTTGCAATTAGTGAAAATATTGAGGATAAGGTACTAGTCTTAATCATTTTAAGAGTTATTCCTTCTTGGTTTTGAACATTCATCACAAAAATGAACATTACAAAGTAAGCCATCTCTTTTGGAGACCTGATGAATATGCTCCAATAAGAAGAATCCATATAGTCAATATAAGACAAGTTTAAGGACAAAGCATTAATTTCCAAGAAGCATGGTCAGAAGTTCTAGAAAGGACTGCTAACATATCATCAACATCAATTGAAGTCTCATACATTAAAATGGTGGTGTCATATTTTCCACATGAATACTCATGACACTAATAGTTTAAACTATAATTTCAAGACTCAAGGCACATCTAGTTGAGATGATTCAAAACAATCAAAAATACCTCCTAGTCATCAGTGATAGAAATATCGAGGACATATAGTGGTACAAAAGTAACTAGAACATGATGATGCATCTAATAAGGAGATACCATTGGAATTAGATTTTATCACACATAATAATTTAATTTTTTTCTCTCAAACCTCATAACTAGTGAACAATGTTTGGTTGATTAACTTAGGTGCCAACAAGCATACGATAGGATGTAATGAGCTCTTTGATTCACTAACCAACTTGTTGATTTTAGTCTTGTGCACACCACCTTATTTAATGAGGTAGTCTCTAATGTTTTAAGATCTCAATAGAGGTAAAATCCACTCTAGGTCAGGGTTTATAGGTATGGGTTAAACAACCAGGGGATGAAATAGCATGTTGAGCATGTAGGTTGTTAATCGGGTATGCTTGGAGTGAAATGTATTGAGGTGACTCATTCACCATTATATGTAAATAAGTAATATTTTATTACTTATAATTATTTGTAATTAGTAAATGGTTACTCACCATAAATAGGTTGATAGTTTATTTAGGTTAGTAAATCTTAAAATGTTTTTAATAATAGTAATTTGTTACTCTCATAATATATTTGGGAAATTCTTTGATAATGCTCTCCTAGATGTACTGGGACTATTACGATCATGATTTTTTGCATAAATAAGTTCTTTATATTCATGTTTTATATTGATTGTAATAAATGAATTTTATTATTCAACGCTATCTAGTATTAGAGCTCTCCAACTCTGACCCTGTGAAGAATCTCATGCACTCTAACGGAAGTTTGTATGAAGAGGAAGCTGTAAAGCCAAATAATTTTATCTACATTGGAAAAATTAATCTGAAGTTAATTTTTCATTTGAAAACCTAAGCATTGGGAGGAGCCTGAGTACTCTCATAGAATCAACTAGTTTGCAGGCTCATATCTCCATATACCATAGGGCAGTGACATCGTGAAAACTATGACATTTAAAGCATAATAGATTTTCATTGGTTATTATGCATCGTCAGTATAGTACACATAGATAACAAGTTTCCCTTAGATTCCATCATTTCCCACACCCTACACAAAATTAAAGTTGATGAGTGTTTTTGTGATTGGAGCAAAAAGAAAATGCAAATATTTAAAAAAATAATGATCTGTAGAAAGAGGCAAGCAACATTCTCAAAATTATATTCAGCATCAATGCTTTGAATTTGAAAATGCATATTATTTCATATACATGTGATAAGTTTTAAATATATTTGTGAGCATGATTATCTTCCTAGAGATCATTTGAGGAAAGGGCATTGAATTACACCTAGGCACAGTTGTAAGGTAAATTAATTTCATTAAAGTTACTCATAGCTAAAAATATCCAAACATCTGGAGTGTAGGATTTAACAAGTTTGATGTCTTCAATTAGGCATATTAATTTTTTTACTTATGTGAAGAGATAACAAAGAGGAGTGGCAGCCAAATGAGTTGTCGAAGAAATCAAAATTGCTTTCATCCCAATCAAGATCTCTACACAAGAGGTATTTAGGGCTCTTTTTATTACTATTTTTTTTAAAGATAGTTTGCTAAAGCATAAGAAATGTATCTTGATTTTCAATGCTTAAGTTTTAAGGTGCCTAGGTGGTTAAATAAAACATATTAAGCCTTTAAGAAAGAGGAGAGGTCACGGGTTCAACCCCCCTCCCTCTTATATTTCTAGCCTAAAAGTCCAACCAACTAAAATATTAATACATTGTCTTGCATTTGCATAACAACAAGGTCGTGCAGGTCTATTGGCAATCATCCATAGTTATAGAAGGCTGGTCATAGGTTTGAAACCCCCAAATAATTTTTTTTAATAGAACCACTATATTTAGCTATAATGTTAAGCTTAGTTCCAGCTAACTAAGTTAGTAGAGAATTTCATTCTCTAATTTTTATTTTTAATGTTTTAAAAGTTTTTTCAAAAAAAAGGGGGAAAAGGCAAAAAAAAAAAATTTAAAAAAAAAATTGCCAAAAAGACATCAAAGAGCCCAAACACAAAAGTTTGAATTTTCATTTCTAAAATTATTATAAATTTCATTTTCAAATTATATTAAGGGAAATTTTAATTTTCATTATATTACAAAAAATCAAGAGTTTTTAAACAAGACATAGTGTTCAATCATAACTATGCCTCTGACTTACATTTATGGGTAATACCGTCATGCTTGATTTACTGTATGCGACACCTGACATAGTTGTAATAACATCTAGGCATCAACCCTTAAAATCATTAGGGAGAAATGAGGCACATACACTCATAGCCTTCCATTCATTTACTTGTTCATTACAATTGAAAGGCGTAAATTCTCACAGGGGGAATTTTCAAGTATATAGTAATGTTATGCATGTGTATGTAGAAATCCATCTAAGCAAGTGCTAGTGATTAGACAAATCTTTTTGAGTATTGTTTAGGTACCAAACATCAAACTCTGTCCTATATATTTATACCTCTTTCATATATCGTCAGGTATATAGAAAGGACAAGTTTCTTCTCCATACTAATGGGTATAAAAAAAGAGCGCATATAAAGAAAGGTTTGGTATATCAGTCTGATGATATATAGAAAGAGAGACCTATATACCTAGAGTGAGAAGAAACCAATCCATCACCCACAATCTTGATAATGGATGCACAGGCTCCAAAATTATTTATATCATATTCATAGCTCTTCAAAGGTGATAACTATTTTACTTGGAAGACAAAGCTCAAAACTCAACTAGAGTTTGAAAAAAAATTGTCTATATTAGATGGTTCATATACCTGACATGCAATAGACATTGATAATCAACATAAGTTTGACAAAGCCAGCAAAAAGTCTAAGTTAATAATCATGTTTGAAGTATTAGATGAATTTCAGCCACACATCTATGAAGACAAAACAACTAAGGAAGCTTGGGACAAGCTCCAAACTATATATGAGGCCAAAAATGAGAGTACTATTATGTATCTTCAAAGTCAAATCCACTCTTTCAAATTGAGATCAGGACAAATAGTGGAGTTTTTTTTAAGACATATTACAATGTTGAGTGCATAACTTCAATCCTTAGGTGAGATAGTTATAGATGACTCTCTTGTACCTATTATCTTGAGAGCACTGCCACCCTCATACAAGATTTTTGTGACCACTTTGACTATCATAGAAAAGAATCAAAGTTTTGAAAAAATGGTAAATATATTACAATAAGAAGAGTCTTTCAATTCTCATGAAAACCAAGAAGAACATGTACTAGATTCTCATCAACAAAAAGGAAAGAAACCAATCAAATCTTCATCAAAACATAATCTAAGGGAGAATTCTCAAGGACAAAAATCACAAAAATAATGTCTTATTTATGGTCATCAAGAACATGAACTCAAATATTTTTAGTACAATACCTTCAAAAATGATCTTCTAGTGGTCAGAAGTCTACTAACCAATAATCATCCCCTAGATCATTAAGTAAGCCACAAGGATATAAAAAGGGGACATGTTAGAAGAAATCAAAACAACAAGGTAATATTGTCAAACAGGAAGAACATGATGATAAAGATGACTTCATGTACTCTATAAATCTCCATGATGAATCTACATCAAAAAATGGCATATGGTATGTTGACTCGAGTGCAACCTGACACATGACAGGTAGAAAAGATTATTTTTTTACTTTAAAGGACATACCCAACAAAAATCATGTCTCTTTGGGTGATGATACCTCATATAGTGTATAAGGAATTGGCAACATTACCTTACCCCTAGGCATGTAAACATGTAGAATCATTGATATTTTCTATGTACCTGGTTTTAAAAAACTAATATTATCAATCAGTCAACTCTTAGACCATAATTTGAAGATTGACTTTAAGTGTAAAGGTGGAAATAAATTGTGTTTGATCATAGATAAATATAGAAACTTCAAAATTTTTGCACGATCATTGAATGTGAATCATATGTTTGAGCTTGATTTCATTCATAAAAATAATCAGGTACTGATATTAAAGGACACATACTTAGCACATTTATGGTACAGAAGATCTGGCCACATCAATTTTTGATTTCACAACAAACTCCATCACTCCAACATGGTAATAGGATTACCACCTCTTAAAAATGGTACAAAAATGTCATGATTGCTTAGTAGGTAAGTAACATAGAGTTCCATTTTAGAAAAGTACATATAGATCCAATGGTAAACTTGATCTGGTTCACATTGATCTGTGAAAACTAATGACACCTAGCCATGTTGGATTTAAGTACTTCATGATCTCTGTTGATGATTATTCTAGAAAAAAATGGCTCTACTATGTGAAAATAAAGATTTAAGCCTTTTAAATTTTCAAGCAATTCAATGTGGCCATTGAAATAGAATTTGGTCAAAAAATCAAAACCTTCCACTCAAATTGTAGGGGGGAATTCACCAATTATGAGTTTAAATAGTTTTTACAAGAAAACAACATTCATCATCAAATGGCATCTCTGCATACACCACAAAAAAATGTAATAATTGAATAGAGGAATCTTACTATTATAGAAATGGTGTGATGTATGATACATGATTTAGGCTTGACAAATTCATTTTTGGTAGAATCTGTCAAAATTGATGTATATATACTCAATAGAGTACCCACTGTAGTTCTTGATGGAATAATTCCACATGAAGCCTAGTCAAGGAAAAATCCATCTATAACACATCTTGGAGTTTTTGTATGCCAAGAAAGTATGCACATTCCCAAAGTGTAATAGACTAAACTTGATATGAAATCCAAAAAATATGTATTATTAGGGTATAATAAATAAACACTTGCCTATAGACTCATGGATCCAAAAACTAGACAAATTTACACTAGCATAGATGTTGAGTTCTTTGAAAACAAAGAAGTAAAAACTCTTTCTACAAGCTCACCTGATAAATAAATTGATCCCATAAAAAATATAAAATATGGTAATCTCCCAAATTAATATAGTAAATATGATGGGAATAATGGTGCAGCTCCACTACCCACATGAACTACTGAGTGTATGCCTAAATGGTATATAAATACACTAAAAGATGCAAAATTGGATGGTGTTCCAATCACATCCACCATTGGACCAAGGACTCCCAGTATGGCTCAAGGTGAGGTTAATTTGGCCTTAATGAGTACAGTTATTGAATCTATCAAGCCTAATACATTTCAATAATCCCTACAAATGAAACCTTGGAAATATGCCAAGATGTTGAATATAGTTCACTAATGAATAATAAAACATGGTAGCTTATAGATCTTCCATAAGTTAAGAAGTTAATCAGAGGCAAATGGATCTTCAAGATGAATTACAAAGTAGATGGTAGTCTTGACAAGCACAAGGCAAGATTGGTTATAAAAGGGTATGCTCAGAAAGAAGGTATTGATTATGAGGAGACATTATCTCCCACAACAAAGATCAAAACTATCAGGATGATTTTTTATTTAGATGCATAGTTTGGATGGAAATTCCATCAAATGGACATGAAAAGTGCCTTCATTAATGAGGACTTATAAGAAAAAGTCTACATGACTCAACCAAAAGATTTTGTCAAATTAGGAAAAGAAGATAAAGTTTGTAGACTTGTCAAATCACTTTATGGTCTTAAGTAGGCTCCCAGGGAATGGTATATCAATATTGATGAGCATCTCTTAAAACATGGATTCAAAAAGATTCCATATGATCCCAATCTCTACTTCAAAAAACAAAGGGGGGATATAGTAATTGTCGTTGTATATGTTGATGATCTAGTCATCACTAGTAGTTCAGTAAAGATGATTGAATCATCAAAGAAAGATCTAAATTGATCATTTGACATGACATATCTTAGGATTCTACATTATTATCTTGGCTTAGAATTTTGGCAAATATAAAATAGCATTTTTGTATCTCAGCTCAAATATTCTAGGACAATAATTGAAAATTTTCACATGATGGATAGCAAACCAATTGCCACACCTATGGAGACAAAATTTTAGTTGTCTTGAGAAGATCCATCACCACATGTAAATGCAACTCTATATCAAAAATTGATAGGGAGACTCATTTACCTAACCTACACTAGGCCAAACATCAACTATGTTGTTAGTTATCTCTCAAGGTTCATGCAAAAGCCTAAGGTTAGTTAGTGTAAAGCAACATATCAAGTATTGAGGTACATTAGAGGAACTATGGATTTTGGCCTACAATACAAGAATAATGATAACTTATTCTTGATAGTATATTTGGACTTAGATCATGTAGGAAACATTAATGATAGAAAATCTACTTTAGTATTTGTATTATTTTTAGGATTTAGACCGATATCATAGGGGGTAAGAAACAAAATTGTGTTTCAAGGTCCTCCATAGAATAAGAATATCGTGCCACAAGAAGAGTTATTTGTGAAGTGATTTGGCTCAAACGTATAATTGAAGGATTTGGATTACCACATAATCAACCAATAATTCTTCATGTAGATAATGAAGGAGTAGTGAAGCTTGTTCACAATCTAGTATTTCATGAACACACTAAAAATATTGAGGTTCAAGTTCATTTCATCTATGCAAATGTTTAGATTAAAAACATTTAGCTCCAATATTTCCTCATAAATCAAAAATGTGCAAATGTTTTTACTAAATCACTTGCACTAGAAAAATTTGAGGCATTCAGAGAATTTATCTCCTGTTGACTTGAGATAATGTTGAATAAAGGGGGAATATTGAGGTGACTATTTTACCATTGTAGATAAATACGTAATATTTTATTACTTATAATTATTTGTAATTAGGAAATAGTTACTCACTAGAAATAGGTTGATAGCTTATTTATGTTTATAAATCTAAAAATATTTTTACCAATAGTAATTTGTTACTCCCGTATTGTATTTGGGAGAGTCTCTAATAATGTTCTCCTAGATTTACTAGGACTATTACGAGCATGATTTATTTGTATAATAAGTGACATGTATTCATATTTTATATTGATTATAATAAATGAATATTTATTAATCCACTATAAAATGAATCCTAGTAAAGAAATTAAAATATATTTGGGTTGTATGGATGGCCCTTATTCTAAAGTGGGTAGATCTCAATCAAAAAAACTTCAAAAAGAAGGAAGGGTGGATCAGAAAAGAAGGCTTTATGATCTTAAGGTATTGCTTCTAGGGATTTTTTCTTTCCATAACTAATGCTTACTTCTAGTAGCTATTGCACACTCACATACAAACATAGTTAGGCAATCTGGGAAAAAATGATATAAGAAACTTAAGTATCTCAGCTTAAGGTTGCTTCTTTTATATTAAATGTTGTGCACATACACATGAGATTACAGCTCAGCCTAGGAAGGTATCTAGGGTAACTATATCTCACACTTAAAATATTATATCAAAGGGAAACACTCATTCACACTCTTAAAATTTAAATAGTCAACTAGTTTGCTTAAAATCAATAACACTTGATAACTATTCAATAGCTATTGCACATATAGAATCAATAGATATCAATGATGAAAAATGTAATTACCTATAGTTATTTCACACTTCAAATTACTGAATCAAAACAACCAATTAAATAAACACTCAATTACATAAAAGTGGAAGGAACATGCATCTACAAATTTCCTTGACAATTGAAAATGACTTCTTCCAATATTGATAATTATTCAACCCTTTAAAATGAGGGATTTACATGTATAAAAAAACTTTGAGAGGGGTCACCTCATCCTCCTAGTTCATGCAAAACTAAAAGTTACATCTTAATAATCATAACCTTAGTTATAATTTAATTCCAAAATTACATGTACAATTGCCTACATGACACCATGCAACATATGCATGCTTACAAATTATTCATGATAACTACTAAATGTTTACATAAAGTATGAGTAAACTATAATTATATTAACTAATCTTACATGCAATATTACATAAAAAATAAACCTTTGATAACTAGGGCTTATTTACACTCGGTAATTGCATGGCTATACTTGACATGGTGGGAAGAACTAAAGTTGTCAGTGGCTTTGAGCTGGGAGGTGGTGTTGAGATGGAAGCTAGAGTTGAGATAGAATATGGAGTTGATCTAGAAGATATGGCCTTGGCCTTATTCCTTTCCTCTAATTCTTGACAATACTTGAAATTGATGTCATGCTTATATCTTATGATGTCCATGTTTAAAAGTGGGGGCCTATTTTCCCTGCTTGATTTCTCCCTTAGATGTGAAAAATTTAGTCCAACCCCAATCTCCTCCAATCATAGTCCTTTAAGATTTTTTTTTTAATTTGGTTGAGGCTTGTTTGACAAGTTGATCAAAACTAGATCTACTTATTAATTTCCCTATAGAGTCCCTAGCCTAAAAAATCTTCAACCCATCTAGAATCTAAAAAATAAGGTTTTTATGCTCTATATATTTTGGCATTGTTGCCTTTACACTTGATATCAATTCCCTTGCTTCTTGTGTTCAAATTAAAGATAAATTAAGGTCATTGGATGCCTCCAATGGTGTCATTAAGTTTAGATTCCTGTAAGCTATATTTGTTGTATATATAATAAGGAATTTTAATTTGTTCTCATATTATTTCAAATAATTAAATAATTTTATTTCTTTAATGTTTTTATGGGTTAATTAAGAACTCATTGAAGCAATATAATTTAAAATTTTATATATCCTTGATGTTATCTTTGTACATATATCTCAATTTGTATGAGAACATGAATAGTTTGTTTCTATTCACAGAACTATTTAAACTCTCTACTTGCATGCTTTGTCACTTGATGAAGCTTGATCAAAGCATCCTTATGTGTTTCAAAATAAGATATAAAATCCTCATTATAAGGATAATACCCCATTCATAGTCTTTCTCTTTGAAAGAGAGAAGACATCATGTCTTTATTCTAAAATTATGCCACTAACAATATCATCATTAATCTCTATCTTCTTCACTACTTGGATATTCCCTATAGATTATCAAATATTAAGCCTACAGTGAGTAACTCAATTATTGTGAGATTTGGTCTTTGAGAGGCCCAAGCTTCTAAGTCTATTGCCCACTATTGGCTCACTAATTTAGTTGAGTCTGTTGGATGAGTGTCCTACACTGTAGTCTCAACCAACGAGTCCCTTGAATATTATTTCAAGGATTCTTCATGTAATGGAAATGGTAGTGAATGCCAAATGATATTATACCAATCAGCACCACTATATTGGGGTATAGGGTAGACTATATATATATGCTTCTTCTTCCCAAACTTCTTAGATAATACTTCAATATTAGTCTAGGTAGGATTGGAAGAAGGCATTATAAAGCCCAATTAGGTAGACAACACATGTAGCTCTGCACTTTCCAATGCTCCCCTGACTTTCTTATACGATATTTTTTTTGGTTCACGAGAAGTTAAGGGAATGGTGGTAGTAAAAATAGTGGAAGTGGGAACAACATTTTTTGAAGACACAAATGGAACTATTTGAATAGATCGGATTGAGGAGATAATAGGACTAGATGACACAAGTTCCACTTTGGGAACAACCAAGGAAGGTAGAACAGTAGGAATCAGAGAAATAGGATCAAAATAACTAATAGAAATAGGAGAAAATTTGACACAACTGGTACTGTAGAAACAAAAATAACTAAAAAGACAATTAGGACCACACCCTCACCTAATTTATCTACTTCAAGTGATTATTTTGCTTTAATTTATTAGAGGCTTGAGACACTTTTCTTTTTGCATCTATTCCTCCTCAACTTCATAAGTGGGCTCACCTCCTATAGATGGCTACCCATGTCCAATACAACCTTCTATAGATGATGTATCAATAATTGGGCTTAAAATGGGTCCATGGGCTCTTTTTTTTCTCTTATATAAAAGAGTTACCTTTTCTATTTAGGGCAAAGCCACCTAAGTGGGGAAATTTGGAACTTCCAAGCTTGCAGTCACATGAGCTGAAGTGGTAGTAGGAAGAGTGTGGTCTTCTGAATTCAAAGAGTCCATATAAATTGGCTCATCTTCATCTCTCCTAAGGGAACTTTAATGATGGGAGCCTCTTTCACCCCAAGCTCTTGCTTTATAGTCTTCATCACCATGGGCGATGTTTCAAATAGATCCCCTTGTTATAATGATAACTGGGAAGGCCTATTATTCCATAAGTTTGTTGTATCCCATCCACTTGAGAGTGGAAGCATAACATGTGCATATTTAATTGAAATTGAGGGATCCCTTTGGACTCTTTTGAAAGGTTATTCACTCAATCTATCCATTTATGCCCTCTCCAGGACATGGGTATCACTCTTGGTATTTATAAATAAGAAGTCATGGTCATAAGGTTCAGGTTGGTATGGAATACCAAGACCTTGAATATGTTTTTTGAATTAGACCATAAGGATCCTAGTCTCATTCACTAGGATGACCAATGAAAAATATTATCTGAACCTACCAACCTCCCCAAAGTGCTTGTAGTTGACATAATACCTCTTGTTAAACATCAAATGAGATCCATAGAAAGTATTTTTCTTCTTATTCTTCTTCAAATCCTCATCAATCCCCCACCATAACTTGTATGATATCTCTTGCTCAACTAATTTTTCTGTCACATACTTAGGGAGATGCAATGAGGTAAATTTGTTTCATATAACCATGATCATGGTATAATCATGGAAGATACAATAGTCCCCTTTGAGCATCAATGTATCAGCTATGTTTTTTATACTCTAAGTAGTGGTGTCTCATAAATATCCCTCCAAACCAGGATGATATACATCCTTCATAATTTAAACTATATTTCTTGGGTAGGCATATATGTCCATGAAGGAGTAACAGTAACATATTCAGTTCTTTTTGAAATCTAGAGTTGTGCTCCATAGTAATCTATTTTGAATTTATACTCTGCCCATCACTGCATCCAAGAGGTATGACATCATATAAAAATGGCCTCCCATGTGCCTCTTATCTTTATGTAAAATGGTCTCCTACATCCTAGTGCAAATTATCCCTCCCAAAGTGAAGGTTAACTCTGAGGTTATCAATAAATATATCAATGGAAGCCACTAGATTTAAAGGAATTAGATTCTAGGGTATCCATATAACCTATTCAAATGGTCCATTCTAATGTAGACACCCATCCAAAACTTGGTTATATGTACTAGCTTCTTCTCTTTAAGGATGACAATCTCTCTAGGGATGATCCACTTGCTTAGTGTTTTACCAATTTATTTGTTCTTCTTTCATGTTACCACTTTATGGAAATCAAATGTAATGTATCTAGTTAGAACTATTGGAAAATAAAAAAATAGATGAGTGTGAGTAGATACATTATCTTACATTATTAGCCTCTATCGGCTAGTTTTCAGTGTCATCTATCAAATTTGCTATGACACCTTCAACTACATGATTTTATATTTACATATCCATACGTAATACACTTTTTATTTGAGGTTTCAATCCTTCAACATCCATTCCTAATTCTCCCTTGTTTTCAATTCAAACTCTGTGGTCTATGCACTGCACAATGAAAATGCATTATATAAATGACAGTGATCTCAAACTTGTCAACATAGAAATTAGATATGAGAATAAAACTTACATTATAATCAAAATCAATTTTATTTATTCTCTTGTTAAAACCATCCCCTAAATCATCTAAAACTACCTAACTTGTCATATTTATCATCAGGTCCACCTTGGTCACATGTTTATAAGTGTAGCCTTGGAGAGAAAACATATATTTACTAGAGCCTAAAGATGGCTCATTTCATGTATTCATGATGGACTAGAGACACCTGCCAACCCCAAGCCTAACCCCAACTATTATCAAGTCGGGTCAGGGTGAGTTATTCACCTCATCTCATGTTTTACCAGTGGTTTCCTCATGTTACCCAAATGGGCATCGGGGTGCCCTATATATTTTATCTTAAACCAAGAAGGATTAGAAGGGGTGACCCCTAGGGTTATATTTCCATTCGTACACCCCTATATATCTATTATGATTGTCCCATATATATATAGAGAGAGAGAGAGAGTTAAGCGATAATGGAGACATGGTGTGTATATATATATATATATATATAGAGAGAGAGAGAGAGAGAGAGAGAGCTAAGAGATAATGGAGACATGGCTATTGAAAACATGAGGGGTTGAATAATGACCAAGTGGGGGATTACATCTAATTGCCTTCTAGAATAGATGTTTTTATATTTATACATGTAATTTCACATCGATGTGGATGGACTCACAGTAAATATGTGATAATGAAACATCTCATCTTTTGTACTATGTAGCCATACCATATGGGGGTCATCATTGTGGAAGTCTGCATGACAATATAGGATGTGTAGAGCCATTACCCATGAAATATTTTCAAGTCTCTCTACTCTAAAGTTCTTATGGAAGCAATTATCCTTACATACTTATAGCCACCAATAATATCTGTAAATAGCTATGATTAGTTCATGAACTAACCAATCCACCCTATGATGTACAGAAGTTTGTATTATGATCAAGAGATAAATTTTAAAATGGGAATGGTAAGATTACATGGCTGAATTTTTTCTTGCCTAGCATGTGGAAGTGCAAGGTAACATCATGACCACATTACAACTATGTCTATTCATTTTTGTTCTTAATATTCAACAAAATTGGCCTGAGCAGAGCAATAGCTTTGTACAAAATTTTTGAACTCCCTTTTTGACATGTCTCCATTAGCACAACCATGCATTATGTACCCAAACTCATCGAACACCACACATATTACATCATCTTATTTCACCTTTGCTATCAAATTCTTCAACCACGCATGATAAACATGCCAACTGCATAAGTAGATCTCACAATTAAATGTCTCACTATATAACATGATAGTTTTATAAGGTTTTAAGGTATAAGATGAAAATAGTGTCTATGAAATTTAGTATTATTTTAATAACACATCAATATAATTGATAGTGTATACGCATGTAGTATGGCTTGCCTAAAGATAAAATTTAGAAATGAATATCAAATAAGATAAGAATAAATTACATAAATAATAGATTGATGAAGATAATATGTTTGAGAATACTAAAAAATTAGGGAGCATAGAGGAAAAATGAGGACAAAATACTTACAAATAATTATAAAATAGAATGACTAAATAAAAATAAAGAAAAATTGCTAGTTTAAAAAATTTAAGCATAGAATTTCAAACATGTAGATCATATTATATCACAATATGTATGAATATATCAATAATCAATTCATGATGAAAGGTAGCTAGATTATGAAGTTGTATTCTAAAAATTATTAGAAAGGGTGATGTGTGTATATCAATCCCCAATGTATAAAGTGAAATAATTAATTGTGAGGTAGTATAAAGACAATGTCTTACTCATTTAAATATTATTCTTGATGATGATGAAATAACTCCAATAGAGATATAATTAGGTCATATGATGTTTATTAAATAAATCCATATCATGTTTGCCAATGAAAATGAAAGTGTCATAGAGAAAGTACAACTTTAGAGAAGGGGTTAAGAGATGTAATAGAATTTAATATTTCTAACAATAGTGAGGAAGTGAATGTGCATATTTTGAATCCAATAACAATAATCACTATGGAAAGAAACATGAATAATGTAAAAAATAGTGAACCACCACAACCATATAACATCACGATTTAGAATGCAAATAAAATTAAAAGGGTTCTAAATAAATTGAAAATAAATAATTCATTACAATAATGTGGAATTAGTTACAAATTTATTCTCAATAAAACAATATATAATGCACTTATGGATAATATCGTACATGATACACTTTATAGGGATGTAAATGTTGTTGGAAAAATACAAAAAAAATCCATGAGAACTTCCATATAATTTAAAAGAATATCAATGTTAGAAAAATAGTTAAAAATGTTTTCCGCATGGGTTTCAATAATAAAATTTAAATGAATATGTTCTTGTAGGGCCCAATACATTAGACAAATGAAACTGATATTATAGAATACATGTTATTTATGGCAACCAAACAATCCTATATATATATATATATATATATATATATATATATATATATATATCTGTGTGTGTGTATGTATATGTATATGTATGTGTGTATATATGTGTGTGTGTGTATGTGTGTATATATGTGTGTATATATATATGTATATGTGTGTATATATATATATAATCATGATTAATAAATATTTAATTATTAATTTATTGTGTGTGTGTTAGTAGTAATTATTTCCACATAAATTAATAATTAAATATTTATTAATCATGATAATATGTATATGTATATGTATATGTAAATATATAATCATGATTAATAAATATTTAATTATTAATTTATGTGGAAATAATTACTACTAACACACACGCGCGCGTGTGTGTGTGTGTGTGTTGAGGCATCTATAGGTATACAAGCCCTATATTTAATATAATAGATTTGAAATTAGTTTTTCTCGATATTAATAGATATGTGTTTAAGATTTATAAATTTATTATATCCTTAGATTACAAGGTTAAGGTGCATTTCTTTAATTGAATAAAAAAAATTATATAGAACTTTCATTATTTCATAAGGCACAACTCTCTCTCTCTCTCTCAATATATATATAATATTTTTTTAATTCATCATAAAAATTGATATAATATTTTTAAGTATAATATCGCTCTACTCTTTTATCAAATTAGTCATATACACATATTATTATTTTTTAGTTTGAATTCAGGGTTGAAGGGACCCCTCCCTGATAAAAAGAAGGAGAAAACTATTGGCTTGACTTGAGGAAAAACTACAAGGCATATGACCATACAAAATCCAAAACACCATCAAATATCATAACCAAAATATTATTATTTTTAATACTATTCGAGTTTTAAAAAAACATCTTAACTATATAATTGACATCCTCTAAACAAAAAACCTATTGACAGAAAAACTTGATTTAAGCATTAATCTGATATGTTCACCACCACAAAGAACAACCCACTCCCACTGCAAAAATCTTCGGCCAAACACAAAAGGGTAGTGAAGCTATACTCTATCTCTCAAAAAATGCCAATGGGATGAAACCCAAGCCATCCTTACCATAAAAGGGGAGAGGATCAAAAAACCCACCTCAAAAATCCATCCAATATTTTGGGGCCAAGAAAAAACTCAACCATTTCTGTCACTTTTTCTTTACAAGAAATGATCATCAAAAGATTTGTGGGAAATAGAGAGGCCACCTCCAAATTAACCCACCACATTAGGCTCTTTTCTAGCACCTCACCACCCAACACTTCCAAAACAGCGTGTGCCTCTTCCAAGGTGGGAGCCCAAAAAATATGTTTCAACCACACCATCGAGACAAGGCCCACAAAACCCATTTCTCGCTTCGTCCCACATTCAAAAACCATAGGCAACTCCAAAGACACCACATAGCTCTATTCCATGTTACCATCTCCCCAAACCTTCATTTCAAAGAAAGAGGGCATGAGAGAAAGATAGAAAAAACCAAAGTAATAAAAAACCACCACCATCTTCCACTAATTAAAATGATTATCAATTGAACAATCCACATGTACACAATGAATGATAATAAAGGGTGGCTCATCATATCACAACACACCACCATTCTCCACACGCATTGGCAAGTTGCTATCATCATTCAAAAAATGAAGTTAACCACCTCGTTAAACTCTTCCCAGACTTCCTTAACATTATCCACCTGCTTGAATTTGATCTGCTCTATCCCAGCATTAGTAAAAATATTGACCACTTAGTTGGCCTCCCTATAGCAATGTGAGAACTTCCGGTTTTGAAATTTGGAAACATCACCCCACACTTTCTCGAGGATATTATTCACATTCTAAGATTTATCCCCTAATTTAGATAAAGATTGGATGACGACTTGAGAGTCACCTTCAATTTCTAAATTAGACACCCCACACTCAAGCACTAGATTAATGCCAACCACTAAGGCTTGGGCTTCATCCTTGTTGTTGGTTCCATCCAATAATTTGATAGATGCAGCTTTGATGAGAGAACCATTACAATTCCTGATCACACACCTTGTCCTAAAAGAACCTGGATTCCCCTGACAAGCTTCATCAAAATTGAGTTTGAACCACCTCAGTGGCAGAACTTGCTAAAATACCAACCCTATTATTTTTCTTTATTTTTCCATTTCTAGTTACTATCAACACATTAATTAGGTTAAATTTAATCTACATTTGAAGCTTAATGGGGGTGGGCTTGGATCTGTAATGTTTGGTGAATGATCTGTAGCCGAATCGCTCTACTATGATTCACGTGGAATACATGGAGAATTTTAAACCCTACCTTAAAGTGTCCCAATGGCCATTTTAGAGTGTAGGTGGTGTGCAAAGGCCCCACTCCACACACTATTGACAACTCTATTGATAATTCTTTTGATATCAACTATAATTTTTTTGACATCAATGATAATATTCTAACATATAAGTGCAATCTATAAACATAATTGAACTGATGGTATATAATAGTATAATATTTATATTAAAAAATCAACCTTAAATTTAACATCCATTTAAATATCATAAAGATATTTGTCTTTATGTTTAAAGAAGGCTATTAAAAAATCATAATATTTTAAGTATACAGTAGAATTTAAAACCCTGTTTTTAAATTACAAATATTTTATTGAATTCAACATAATAATGCACCTAAATTAAGTCTAGTTCTTATTAATTATAAAGAAACTTATAACAAAAATGATAAAATAATTAATCAATATAAAAAAATGTAATAAATAAAATTTTCAAATAATTTAAAATTAAATACTTATATGTAAATATATTTAATAATATTTAAGACTACATGGACCTCAAAATTGAAATTTGTTAAACATCAATATACCATTCATCATTTAATTATAGACTCGAAAGATTAATTAAATGAAAATTATCCATCGTCTAATTATAGGTTGGAATGGCTTATTAAATGAAAGTTATATGTCGTAGCGTGGAATGGCTAATTAAATGAAAGTTAAAAACTTTTATAATAGTTATCAAAATATAAAACTCAAATAACGACAAAGTTAATATTTAAAATATAATTAAAAATAAAAATAAAAAGAATAAATAAATTTTATTAATATATTTAAAAATTAAAATAATGATGTAGAGAAAATTTGAATTCTAAAAATAAGCTTCGGATCTAAATTTGGTTTAGGTCGATTCTAAGATTCACATCATGCATTATTTAAGGTCTACCCGGGAGCGAAACACAATCCATCGTTGTAATGGAGTTTGAACTTTCTAAAACTAGAGAAACACACAGTAATGCTACTGAGAAGTGGGATTTAATATGGTGCATATTTTCACGGTTAGATGGCTTGAGTCTAGCTAAAGCCTCCTGCTCATGCAAGACATGGTTCCAAGTCGAACTCCAAGAAGACTTATGGAAACCCATCTGCAAGGCCGAATGGCCTTCCCTGGATTTGATCGCAGAACCCTCGTTAATAAAAGCGATCGGCGAAAGTTACAGGAATTTATTCTCCCGCTGGAAGGAAGCCCAAGCGGGTTGCACAAAGCAAATCCAACTGAAGAAGAGCTGGCTTTCCATGAAAGATTTCATTTTTATTGTAAACGTGAGTTTTGAAAATGAAATAGTGTGTTCCTTCCAGAGGCATGGCCGCGATCTCAGAAACTGCATTGTCCACGGTAACAGGTGGCAAGAGCTGTTTTTGTCGAGAGTGAAGTTTTCTGATAAGGAAGTGCGAGGTAAGGGAAAGGCAATGGATGGTATAGAGGCGATGAAGGATTTGAAAGTGAGTTGGACAGTGATTGGGACAGAGGATAACAAGGTCTTACAGCTGATGGATTGCAATAACATCTCGGAATTTAAAGATTTTACAATGAGTTGGTGTTATTATTCGCAAGATTTGGCTGGCTTCTGTTGGATGAACCAACGCGCGATGATTCTGTTGGGGTTGGAAATGATAGATAAGAAATTTAGGTTAAAGGAGCTCGACTTTTTGGTGTTGAACGTTCTCAGTTACCAAAATTTTATTTTGGAAATTATAGAGCACTACTTTTTGGATTGTTTATATGTAAGGTTTCATTGTTTTAAAAGTGTTTTAGGCCTTTAAAGATCTACCGGCACTTTAAAGGTAAGCTTTTGATATTTCTGAGTTCCCAAAAAAAAATTGAATAAAATTATGTAAGATTATTCTGGGTTCTTACCATTTATTATTATGAATAATATCTGATTTCTCATGATCTAGTCAATTGTAGATATTATTAAAAAGAAAAATCTAGTAAATAATTTTTAAATCGTCACTATGATGACAAATGTTTAGTTTAATATATTTTTTTACATTTATTTATTTATTGTATTATATTATTTTATTTTATTTTTCATTTAAATATAGATGTTAAAAATAATATATTTTTTTTTGTTTCATCAATCTTCATGTTTTTATAAAACTTATCACATTCAATATTATATTCGAGTGCACTATATATTGGATCTTTAATTAGGATAAAATTGTAAATAATTTCAAATTGTTGTTACAAGTTGTTTATTATTGAATTCATTGGGATCCTTGAAGTTTTCTTCACCTTCTAGGTCATGATGTTGTTTCCTTTCACAATAGTTATTGTTATTAGATTTGATATACACACATGTTCTTCCTTATTTTTGTTGGCAACATTAAACTCCATTACATCTCTTAATATTTTATTTACAGTTTTTAATACTTATTTTGTGTGAATTTCATTTTTTTATTAGTAAAATATGGGTTTTGGAAGGGCCCATACCCTTTTACAAAGACTAGAAAAGATAGAGCATGATAATAAAAAAATGAAAAATAGACAAAACACATGTCAGACGGGAGTTAAAGAAGCCAAATTATAGCAATACATCAATAAAAAGACCTCCTATGATTATAAAATCATCAACAAAGGAGTCTAGAACCCATAAAAATGGTAGAAGAGCGAACTAGTGGCCAACAAGGTCATAAAAACTCGTCATAGCCTCCCATCTTTATTAAGCACTTGGAACTGGTTTTCAAAGGGCGTCACTTTGGTCATATTTGTGTCCTCTACTTACCTCCTTTTATTCCAACTCTTATCTTACGAGGGCCTTCTTAGGGATCCCTTTCTTTCTTTATCTTGAGATTATAAAGGCTCTTGATGCTTGAGGTGTAGTTTGTAATGGTGGCTTTAATAATTGAGATCACCTTGTCCACTTTCCCTTTGACAGAGTGCACTTCCTTTTCCACTCTCTACAACTTGTTACCATTATCCATGTCTTCTTGAATCTTATAAATGTCTTATAATAAATCCCAGTGGACTAAATCTTCTTGAAGCTCTGTTTTGTTGGTGGTTTTCTCTTTTTTCAAATGCAATTGCATGTCCTTAAAGTCTTTCTTCAACTTCTTATTTTTATTAAACGGACCCTTCATTATACCCATTTGTAGCCAGACGACCTTTTCTAATTTTTCAATTCTTTCTACTTGATCTTCCTCTCTCCCTAATTTATTCTTCCCCTTAAGGCTAGGTGTGGAATCACTTGACAAAGAATTGCCACCCTCCAAATCTAGATCACTCAAATACAAGGTGTGGAGGTCCTCTAGAGGGTCAAGATTGCCTTCATCAACATCAATAGGCTCTAGCTGAGGATTCATCTCCTTCTCTTCCCCTCTGACTGACTTTGGCCGAGGGTCCATCCCAAAGCTCATCACTAGTTTAGAAGTTTCGATAAAATCCAAGGTCTTCAAAACTTTGGATGGTTTGGAAAGCCTAGTTAAGCTAGAAAAGTAATCCTCATCTGAGTCATTGTTTAAAGTTGAGGTGAATTTTAATGGTTACAGTCTTAGGATCCCTTTTAGTAAAAGATCATTTCTCTCTAGAATTGCTGATGGATGGATTCACCACTCCCCTATTATGTGAATATCATTTTCATCAACAATCCTAATAAGGATTTCATTAAGCCCTGTAGTATAACCTAATTCTATCTCTATTGCATTTTATTTATCAAGATCAAGAACAACATTAAAATCAGTGAAAATTTTTATTTGTATTGCTTCATAATTACATTGTTTTAATTTTTCTCTTTCTACGTCAATCATTTAATCTACATGCATAGTCTTTTGTATTTTTTTAAATACAAATTCATCTTACATATTCTCTCATCTGTGTTTCAAATTGCTCAACTAATAAAGTTTTCCTATTGTTAATATGTCATTCTCTTTCATAATTATGTTTGCATATTCCACCCTCATCTATTCTCTATGCTTGTTTTTTAATTTGGTATCCTATATTATCTTTGTCATTCTATTATTTTTTCTTTAGATTATCTTCTTCATTTGCAAAAGCCATCTTTAGACAAGCCATATATATAATTATTTTATTATTAAAATTTAATTTATTTATTTTTTATATATTATTTTTTGATGTGTTTACAACCATCTATTAAAATTAAACATTTTAACTTATATATAAACCTCTTAAAACATTGTTTTTAAGGAAAATTTCATACTCTTACATATTTTTTAAAAATAAAAGTAACAACACGTCACTAATTTTAAACTCGTGTATAAATGTATTAATGTGATTTTCATGTGAATTAGATATAAGTCTTATTTTGTTTGGGTTAAAGCATAAATTTGGCATGTTTTTAAGAAATGATATCCATGTAATGGTAGTGCCTTGAACTATCATTTTCAATGGAATATTTGGGTCACGTTAATTATAGTGGCACATAATAATAACAATAACAATTTATATTATTTATTTATTTTATTTTATTTTATTTTTTAGATAATGTATTTTGAGTGGATGGACAACAACAATGAGATTCATAAATTTGTTAAGTTGCTCTATTTTGTTATATTATCTATATAATCTTAAGAGTAATATTTTTTATTTTAATGTAGAATGTGAATTTTCATCTTGAATATGAATTGAATAATCATATTGTTTGTTATTTATATGTACTCTTGCATCTCATTTGATGAATGAATATATTTTTTTCTACACCAATTTCATTTTAAATTTTATGTGGTCCATTCATGGCCTAAAATTGATATCAAAACATAGGTTTTTTTTTTTCCATTGTCAAATTATCTCTACCACTATAAATCTTAATCCTCGGGCCATATAATTAAATAGTTTATTTTTAATATTATGCAAGATTTATGGTGTTACTATAACATTTAAAACCTTTCCAAAATACACACACACATACACACATGCGGGTGAGAGAACACTAATCGAAAGCATTGGTAATAAGACTTGCACACATTTTTCATGTATACTAATGCAAATGGTGTTCTACACTATGCATTTTTGTGAAGACATCTATCTTCTTGTGATTGATGCAGATATACACACTTTTTTAAGTGGATTGAAATTTAAATTGGTGCAAGAGGCACAAGAGAGATGGAAAAAAAATCCATTGAAAAAACATGACCCTGAATAGAGGACCATAATTTTGAATTACTATGTAAGTGTAGATATTGAAATCTGGTTGTATATGAGATACTAGTCTTGTATACTTGACAAATACCAATCATGGATCAACCCTTCAATTTATGACCTTCCCACTGCGAAAAGGTTCATGTTTGCCATCTCAATGTGCCTAATTACTTATCATATAGTTTGATCCTATTATTTTGATGGCATGGATCTCCCTCTAGCCTAAAGTCTGCATAAAACATGATTTCCATCTTGCATAGACATTTGTAGATCCTTAGCATCCTTTTACCCTACTAGACAACAGTATCTAGATTATGACAATAGCTTTGATTCCAGTGTCTCAGATTTGACACTAGTGTCCCTATCTTTAAAAAAATCAAATTAAAAATATCTTGATATGTTTGGGTCAATTTATTTGTCTTCTTTAACCCTTTCATGAATTTTTTTAAAAGGTGTGGTATAAATACAAATCAAAGGTCATTCATTATAACCAATCAAGATCTAAGTAAGCATCTCAAGCTCACACTACACTACTAAAAATCATTTACACAACTGAGCTATAATGCTTTTTTATTCCCTATTTCTAACTTGGTCAGAGGAGCAATCTTATTACAAGTTTGAAGCATTCAAAGAGTAGGCCATGCGTAGTATTTTTCAAGTTACAAGTTAGATAACTAGATGCACTCATCTATATCATATTGCATAATTGTTCACACACAACTCCACATAAGGGGAGAACTACATTAGTCTGAGGCCCTCTTCAAAGCACATGAATATGTATGCAACATTCATTGATAAAGGGGTGTTTGAGATCAACTCAATTTCACTTGAGCCCACTATGACATGCACAAATTGGAGGACCTAGGGTTTTGAGGGAAACATTGTTTCCAAAGAACTATGCATGCAATCTTGTAGCATAACATGTAAGGTGCTAGTGAACCCTAATAGGTGCAATTAGATATTCTAGAAAAGAATCTGTATCTTGAGCCAGATAAAAGCATTGAAACTCAAATATAAACATCAATGTTGGAGTCCACAGTTCGATGCTAGCGTCCCAATTGATCGAAAGCTAGTTTACAAAATCCTATGTATCGAGACAGATCAGCAGACTATCTTCTTCCACACTTGTCCCTGTTAGATATACATGTGCATCCTTGCATAAGCTAAATATTATTCCTCCTTCGCATTAGTATTGTCTAAATATTTTTTGAAATTTTATATATTTAACATATTATTAAATTCAGTATATATATTAGAATATCATAAATTTAAATTATTTAAGTGGCCCACTTTATAATAACTTATTTTATGATTGATTAGGTTATCCCCACTTAACCTTTAAAACGACACTCTTTCCAAAAAGGGTTAAACATTTGGTGAACCCGACCTTTGAGCCTTCTTGCATAACCCTAGCTTGTTCTAAGTTTTTTAGTCTTATATGGTTTCACATTGTAATAATCATTTGGTTCTAATTATCCTTATCACTTTGAAGTGTTTGCTAGCATTCGTACAATCTTTATTTTCTTGTTCTCATCTTAGTATTTAGAACATTAAAATGGATTAAAAGGAATATCTTCTTCCACCTGACCCCTAAGTGGGTGATAACCACTTTCCCTTAACTGGGTTCATGTTATCATTACTTCAAGAGGTAAGGTAGTCCATCCTATATGGCCAAAAGAAGGTAACCAACATATTCTTCCTCAAACCCCTCCACCTCATACATATCCTTATAATGGTGTGTGTATGCATATCCAATATGAAGTACCTAGGGCTCATGCTTGTGAAACCCTTAAATATGAAATCATCACTATGGGAAGGAGATCATAGAAGAGCTATAAAATCAAATTCATTATTTTAGTTCAAATATATTACATTATTGGAAAATTAGATTACATACATACAAAATCCAAAATATGCTAGTGTTAATCATGTGTTTTCATCTTCAACTAGTAAATTTGTGTCCAATAAGACAGCTCGTCAAGATTGGAAGCCAAGATATAATACATCTATTACTATTGATTCTAAAAGTGAAAAAATGGATACTCAAAGGTCAAGTGAAATTCTAAGGGAAATGTTTCAAAATAAAGTGATCAAATTACCTCCTATACATCATATTAGGGGATCAAAATAATATTGTGCATATCATAAAATGCATGGGCATCATATCAATTGTTGTTTGGTTTTGAATAACAAAATACAAAATATAATTGATAGTGCTGATCTTATCGTGGATACATCAATCAAGCAACCCACTTACCTTATGAGTGCATCTTCTACAACACAAGTGCAACAGGAACAAAAGTGGGTACAAAAAGATAATTCAGAGCAAAAATAGTTGTAAATGAGAATATTAGAGGAAGAAAATATTAAAAAGGCTCAATTAGAGTAAAAAAATATTCAAAAGGAAAAATTATAGCAAGAAAAGATTCAAATGAAAAGCCAAAGCAAGCAATGTTACAAAAAGATCAAGATGAAAAATCAAAACTACAAAAGATGTAAGATGAAAATGAACAATTATGAAATCAATGCATTACAAAGTAAATGTTATAAAAAGAGAAACTGGCAAATTAAATTCAATGTAAGCAAAAAAAAATGCTTAAATCAAGGTTTCTAACAAAGGAGACCAAATTTTAGACACACTCCATCGAAGCAGAATTTTGATGATAATACTGGCTTTGATCATCAAATTCCAAGCATGCGAAGTAGTTCTATGGGTGTTTACAGTGAACATCCTTTCTGGGAACATGTTGTCCATGTACTTTACCTTATGAATAATACTCCAATCAATGTGCCTTTCAATATACATTCTCCAAACCAACTTGGCTCCCAAAGCCAAGTTCACGTTTTTATTGAGCCTAAATTAAGCCCTCCTCAGTCACAGGGGAGATAATTTTTTTTCCATTTAACCAAGGGCAATTTTTTAATTGCATCAGTTCCACCCCAAAGTAATCTTACGTGGATGGATTTTAGACAACTTTCCACTTTAGGAGGAGTGGGTAAGATTGACATCATGTAGATCGGCATGGCTTACAAGCAAGATTTGATGAGTCGTATTTGACCTACAAAGGATAGCCATATTTTATTGATATTTATTGACATGTAACAAAATTTAGTTGTTTTTCCTTAAAATTATAAAATTAATTAAAATTAAATTTACAAATTATTTTTTCTCTAAATATTATATATACTAGTAGTTGCCCCAAAGGTGCAAGGGAAGCCGAAGGTTTTTTTATGGTGATTATATCTAGTAGGTGTTTTATTATCATTTTTGGAATATACAGTGGAAAAATTCAAATAATATTAATAATTAATACAACAATGTGCACATCCAACATAATTTGAAACAGAGTATATAGAACGAAACCCAAGTGCAAATTGGCCAATGATATCTTGTCCTAACAGATTGAGAAATTCAAGCTGATTTATCCAAAGTAATGTATGATCATCGAAAATGCATTCAAGGAATAGAAAATCGAGCATCTATAATTTTATGTATGTTATTAAAATGTTAGCAATACTGTTTTTTAATTTATCGTGAAAATATTTTCACAATGTTCACCCCTATCATATCTAAAAAAAGATTGCAAGGTTCCCCTTTTTTACGGAAGAAAAATTAATTAGAGAAACAATTAAGTCCCACCTTTGCATCACTGATAATTTTTGGAACATTTTTTTATAATATCAACCACCAATACAACAAATGATGGTTTGAAGAGGGAAAAACCACCAATATGCGCTACCATTATTAGCCACACAAATGAAAACCTACCAATGGTGATCTCTAAATGTTGTAGAGAGTTTTTCATATCCATTATTGCCTTAGATTACTTGAAAGGTCGCCATAGGGTGGTGGATTGAAGTGGAGGTTAATGTAGGGGAAATGAAACAACATCATCAAAAGCTTCATAGAAAGACATGTAATTGTTCGTTTTCAAATTCAAGAAAAAATAAAATAAAAATTTAAAAAAAAAAATTGGCCATCAATGTTACACCATGTAGTCATAACAATCCAAGCTCATCTCTTAGTAAAAGCTATGCCTTTAACCAAAGTTTATTAAAAATTTTAATATGGTTATATTTCCCCCTACTATGAGGTGACCATTATAATGAATAAAGATGCGATTAAAACCATACATAACCAGAAGTTTAACCCTATCTCTAAGTATTCCCATATTATTAAAAGGTCACAAAATGAAAGCCTTTTATTAACTAAAGGATTGAAATGGGAAAATCTTAAAATAATTACAAAATTACAAAACTGAAATTGAACATAGGAGTAGACATTACAAAGGTATTTTATAAACATAAATAATCACTAAATCGATATAAATTCATGGAGATGCTCCCATGACATAAGTTTAGAATTTCATACTTAATTTATGTCATAAACATCACATCATAGAAGCTTGGATGAACATCTCACTTTAAATATATGACACACACACATGCAAACGATAACTACACCAACACAAAGATAATATTGCAAATATCAATATCCAAAAAGTTATCAATAAATTTTTAGAATCATAATCAACCCTAAAAAATAATAAAGGCCACAACATTTAGGACTAAACACAATTGTTATAATTACAAACCTTTTAAATGGGATTGTTGAAGTTTGATGGATTTAAGATTTCAATTATCACAAAGTGTTTAGTTGTTAAAATGAGAAATGACCATCACTATGAACCTCTGGAGTACAACATTAAAACTTGCAAGAGAAACATAAAAGCATTTAAATTCATAACTAATGGCCAACAAAAATCACGTACATAGTGGCACTAGTGATTCAAGCACCTTCTACACTCTGCATATCCATGGGAACACCGAACAAGTGAAAAAAGAAAAATAATGGCCCCATAAAAATTGGTTAATGCCTAAATGCCACACCATAAGCATCTATTGAGTTGGTTGCACAACACACAAGTATAAAGGTTCACCTTGCCACATACTACAGTGTAAGGAATGGCATGCATCTTGTTTTTCGAAGTTGATAGTGGGTCATGGCAAGAGTGTTAGTTAATAAAACGGGCTTTAATAAAACTAACAATCTACCAAAACCACCAAGCATATTCCCTACTCGTGTCAACACTAGAATGGGGCAAAACATCATATACTTTTTTGACTCACGTGACACGAATCTTAGGGCTTTGCCCCATCATAATAAGCCTCCAACTAAAATATAAAATTTACTTTGATTTTTTTAAATATATTGTATATAACAACTAATTTTTGAACAATTAAATCATTTTGATAAACAATAAAAATGTTATATGTGACAATTAAATTTCAAATATGTGTAATCACCTAAAAGTGGTACTTGAGAATACATATCCCTAGTTTAGCCCTAGACTTATTATAGAGCCTATTATCACACTTATCCAACTTTCTTGCAAGTTACATGGGTCCCTAATCAACTCAAACATAGTCCCAAACCCTCATTTCCTGATTATGGCCCTTCGTACCTAATGTTTTGCCGTCTAGACAGTAACGCCATAATAAGGACACTAAATCCACATGGTGCTAGTCTCCCCAAAATGTTGCCTATGTTCTTTACCCTAACTTTTCTGAACGAATATATTTTCAAAAGCAAAAGCCTCTTAAGGTCGGCCTAGACATCTTTTATTATCTGCACAAGCAACATAACACTATAAATACATGACATTTAGCCCTCTATCTACTAGATAGAAACTAGATATAAAATACATACTCAAACATGAAACAAGTTGAGCAAAATTAAGGTTATCAATCCCTATTTTGCCCTACTTTTGCATACTACCATCTACAACAACCCTAAGTTTAGATTTTCTATATTTTCAATCTCAAGTACACTCAAGGCACTCAATGTCACTATCATACTAGTAGCATCACTTGCACTTGCACCAACACTTACATGGGGATAACTATATCAGACTTGATCCCTCCTCGAAGTATTGATATGTAGGCAACTCTCTTTACAACAAGGTGTTGAGGATGTCTAGCCTATCCTCCTAATGAGTACACTTTTCAACTCATACTCTACTTGCTTGGAAGATTAGGGTTTGCACCATAAATTAGTTATTACAAACACAGTACAAAGTTCTAGAAATCGTGCTTACAAAAACAAACCCCAAAAATCTAGACACAGGGGCACCTCAAAGTTCAGGGCAATCCTGCACAGAAGATATTAGTGCTAATATCGGGTCATTAGAGCCACATAATGCTACTGTTTGATTGTGGTGTTATTGTTTAGGAGGGGTTCTGACACAAGGATCCTGTTGACGACACTCAAACTAGCTTCTATCTCAGTTTCCAACACTCAAATTGTTTGTATCAGATGTTTCCTAGATAAGTCTTTATTTACACTTTATTATTATTTTTAGAAAAGTCAAAACTAGTCAATTCTATAACAAATCAATAGCTTTATTTTATGCATATTATTTTCTTAATTTAATCTACTCAATGCTTTAATAAAACATAAAATTAATACTCACTAAACCCTAAAAGGTTTTAAACAATATGCAAATTATTTTGACCTTTAATTCATATTTTTAGTTGTCCCCGATGACAAGTAGTCATATTTTCACGTTTAAAGAGATTAAAAACTATCAAGTGGGTTGTAGTCCAATGGTGAAGATGATGGTATAAAAGGTGCTGCCTAACCATCCACTAAGATACAAATTCCAAAAAATACAAAAAAGGGATGAAACCACGATCATGCTTGAATTTAAAAGAATGGATACTCCTCAATCCTTAACCCTAAGTCGGAGAATGAAGAAACATTCTCTCCACCTAATCCATATAAAGAGCAAGTTTTTAATTTTTATTTTTATTTTTTAAAAAAACAAAAAACACAAAAACGTCGGAACCCCTAAATACCTTGCGAAATCCAGCCCTGACCGGAATAAAAAAGCGCAAAATGGGCAGACCGGCAGATCGTATATTTGTTTCGCAAAATGGACAGATTTTATGTATTTTCGTGTTGGCGGAAGGACGTTGTCGTTGTAATGGAAGTCTCAAGGGTTATGTGTGGAGTTAGTGTGCGAGCATGTGATCAATCAAGTTCATGTTTGACGGCGGATCGCAAAATAGGCAGATTTATGTAGGAAGAAGTTGACTGTAACGAGGGTAAGGGTAAGGGCAACAGAGGAGGTGTTACTCGAAGTGAAAGGGTTAAAAACTGTGGTTGCAGACTCCCGCATGGAAATCCTGCAGGGCGTCAACCTTGTCATCCGTAAAGCGGAGTTAAACTCTCTCTTACACAATATTAAGATCTCTAACACAATTTTGCCTGCAACTGTTCATTCCTTTGTATCATTCAAATAATACAACTATTAATATTTTGTCAGATTAGTCCAGTCTGGATATCGACAGGGCATGATAATTAAGAAAGTCACTCTTCTCAGGATGATGTCATACATAATCACGAGGATGCCATTAAAGATATTATAAATAGATGGTAATGATTCCTTAATGATGTCGAGTTTGTCTATAGGATTTCCTTAAAGCATCTTGAGACACAGTTTCATGAGGCCTGACCAGGACTGTTAACATATTAGGCACCCTCAGGGGTCTCCAAGCCTATTGCATTGTATACATCATTCTTTTTCTTATTCTCAGCCAACAGGGGTGTCAAGCATATTGCAACTTCGACGAACTTAGACACAGAGACACCTTGCATCCAACTGGTTAGCCCATATAACTTATTTTCTGACCTCCAGACACCAATATATCAAATGCTTGTCATCCTGAAAGACCACTTGATCTTATCTTCGAATTGATCGCAGACCTTTTATGTTTCTGAGATTTTACTGACGGCCTCCTCTTAATATGTTCCAAGACAAACCACATAAATCTCCTTACCAGTAATTGAATACCGAGTATGGTTTGCTCAGAGGAATAGTATAGCAGCTTTAATCTTGATAAGGCATGATAATTGTAAGGATGTTTATGTAAATATATCAGCACAACTTTAGCAGAGTACATATACAGATAAAGATGAGCTGTTGCAAGAATTTATGTTCTTCATTGGTACAATCTTCTAAAGGCGTATGCTTCCACTGAGGAACCAATCACCTTGCTGGGGTTTTTTTGAACTCGTCAATGCATCACAGCATGAGGCTTGAGGAGCAGCTTCCTTGGAGGATGGGGAGCAGCTTACCTTGTCCTTTTCAGGGAGATATGATTGCACTGGAAACTGTTGGTCAATAATATTCCAAGGCAGGGAACATGAAAGGCATCATGAGTTGGTCAAGAGGGTGGCAACTCCCGTAACCTACCTCCCCATTTTTGGGGAAAATATTTTAGGGAATATAGAATTTGAGTGACAACTTTTGATTTTTCTACATCTTGAGAAATAATTTCTTGATAAGGTTGGAGCTTGAAGAAAATCCAATCACCCGTTCAAAATTGACACCTGCACCTTGTGGTCAGCTTGTTGTTTCATTTGATTCTTTGCCATTTTTAAATCTCTTTTTGGAAGTTGGAGAATGCTTTGAGCATAGTTACCAAGTTCGGAAATCCGGATTCATTCGGAAGATAAAAAATCCAAAAATTTGGAACTCTTTATTTTTTGGAAAATCTGATCTGGAATATATACACATATATGAGAGCACAGTTTTATTTATATGCAAAATTGACAAATATAATGAAAAACATTAATAAAATAATATAAAATGTTAATATTATATAATATCTAGGTTTTCTGAGCATTTTTTTCTCAGGAAACCTAAAAAATAAGAACAAAAAAAAATGAAAAAAAAGAGAGACGACCTGGATGAACTTATTCGGGCCGGCCAAAAAATCTGGGTCTGGCCATATTTGGTAACTATGATTTTGTGTCTCATGGACATGAGTGTCGATTGCCTGGACTTTAGAAGAGTCCTGCAAATACAAAATGGCATGGGGAGGAGGGTAACCTTAGAGGGCTTCAAAAGCAGTCATCTTTATAGATGAACAAAATGTTGGCTTGTACTGCCATTTGTTACTGAAAGCCATTTGAGCCATCAAGGCTGTTTATTAGAGGTAAAGCAGCGAAGATAACCTTGAAGGCACTTGTCAACGGTTTGTGTCTGACCGGCCGTCTAAGTGTGATAGACATAGCTAATGGCTAGGATAGTGCCACTGAGGTTGTGCAATTCCTTCTACAAATTGTTGGTAAAGATATGGTCATGATCAATGCATGGAATTTAGGCATATTGTGAAGCCTATTAATCTCATCCATAAAGATAGTATCATGGTTGCTATGATACTAGCCGTAAGATGATACTCTAGCCTGCAAAATTTGTATACTCGGTAAGCCTATCGACCGCTACTAGCATAACACTCTTGCTTTCTGATTTCTGAAACTGTGTAAGTCCATGGGGATTTTTTTCCTTTTCTAACTCGAAATCTCCAGAGGCTATAAAAAATCCCAAAGTCTTATCACATTTGCCTTTCTTCCTTTGACTGACCAAATGTTGAGTGAAAAACTTTGGTACGTTCCTTTTAAGCCTTCCCTAAAAAACCCTTCTTGACTCTTTGATAAGTTTTAAGAAACCCAAATGACTTGTATGGATCTCAAGGAGGCTGTTATTTATCTAATGAGAATTGGGACTCAAGTTTAACGTATCTTTGTGCTGGAGGTTCTTGTACGAATGAAACCTATTTGAAGTATAGGGCATGGTCTGTAGTTGCTGAATTTTCTGCCAAGTAACACGATTGCTTTTCTGTTTGTCATGGGCTTCTGTAATCCACTCATTAGTCATTGAGGAAATGGAGCACAAAGGAGCCGTGTCTTCCATTTGCCTTGGGTGGGCATTGACAATGGCACTCTCTCTACCCTTGCTGTGGATGATTTCAAGGTTGTAGTCTAGCATCTTAGAAACCCTTTTTTGTTGTTTTGAAGACAACCTTTGTGTTAGCCCCTAAAGTGACTGTTGGAAAACATTTATAATTATAGTAAATCATCATGTATGGTTTATAGGGGTCATTGGAGAAGGGTATTATTTGTATTTAGGGTTTTAAGTTTTAACTATTGATTGTAATACCTGTATTTGGGAATCATGACAGTGCAGTTAGTTGTGATGGTAGTTATCTCTCTTGTAGTAATTGGAGGTTGTGCATGGCTGCTCCATTGCCATCCTGGTAATAGAGGCTAGCCCTATTATTGCATCCAATGGGATCACACGTTCTTGTCTTTTTCTTGTTTATGTCCACGCTATGAATGTTTAGAATTCTTTCTGCTTATTAGATTGCACTTTATTTCTTGTTAGTAGAGAGTTAAAGTTGCTGTAGCAATTGATGGTAGGAATATTGCTAAAAAATGCACAAGCGGGGATGTCCTTGCATCTAGCCCGAGCATTTTATTCTCTCAGATTGTGTAGCAACAATAAGGGGAGCAGGAAGTTCAGTATGAAGGCCGAAGAAGGATGCGATCTTTGTAAAAATTATTTCTTTCTTGGAGAAATGTGGGGGTTTGGTGTAAAAGTTTTCTTTTTCTCTGTATATTATTTTTTATTATTTACACTAGCGAAGATGGTGCATAGGTGAGTTCAAAGCTGCAAAAGGGATTTGAAGATTGATTGAGAAAAATAAAGTTGAGATTTGATGGGAGAAAGGAAAGAACACTGTGTTAGTTTTTGGCCCTGATATATTCTTGTTTAGAGATATGTTTCAGTGTATATATATGGGCATGCCATTTAAATACAACGAGATGCCTTGCTTTCCTATAACTTACGCATATATTAACTTGTGGCCTTTATGGACGTTCCTTGCATAAATGTCAATGGAGAAGTGACTTTGGTAAGAACAGAGGATTGTGCGAGTCTTGGAGGTGACGTGTGATGTTTGAACAATTTGCCACTAGATGAGAATGCACAAGAAGCATGCGTGGTTGGTGGTTTAGTTTTTGCTTGTGGTGATCAACAATATAATATGGTTCAAATGTGATGAGATTCTTAACCAAAAGCTGTTGAATTGTACAGATGAAGAGGGGATACACAGAGCAATAGAAACTAGTGCAATTCTTGGCAAGGTTGTGCAGATGAAATATGTAATCAAAGTCAACTTGCAAGACTGTATGGTAGCTTTGGAATTTCTACTACATTGACAATATTTATGCTTGCCATATGTGATTAGTGTAAATGAAGTTTTCTGTAGCAAGAATGTGTGAATAAAAAGATGGAGCTGCCAGGAAGGAATACAAAAGTTCATGGAGATAAGATCACAGTGTGTAGAGGTTGATAATTGTGATAGAAGAGGACAAATGTTCTGAGCCCATTAGTTAAAGGATTTTGTGATTGATCTTGTAAGAAGGATTGGGGTAGTGCTTGTAAGGGAGGAAGCCTTTAGCAAATGTTGTGAGAAATTGGCATGTTTGGTTCAGTACGAATAGAAATCATAATTATTAGCTTGTGCACAAGAAGATAAGAGCTTGTACCATGCATTCTCCATATGCCCCCACAAAAGTTTATCGAGTTCCTAAAAAGAAGACGCATGAGAATTTTGTTGCTGTCATGTGTGTGAATTCAAGCATAGTTAAACATTGATATGTGTTGGATCATGCAGGGTACATAAGAGGTATGCGTGTGTTCTGGTTTATGTAGAGAGTAAGGGCTTATGGAAAGTTGATTTTATTTTCACGGAGAAGTATAAAGGCAGGTCGTGTACTAGTATTCCACATGGAGGAAGGTGTGTAAGTTGATATTTGAAGCAAAGTTGTTTTCATGTAGAGGAATTGCATATGTTAGAACTTACTCAGATGGAACTGAGGCTTTGCAGTGCTGCATGTGAAGATAGAGGAAGCCAAGAAGAGATCAAGAATATACTGAGGAGCTGCACGATGATCACAGAAGGGTTTCACTCATGAGTTGCAATGCTGATAATGGATTCACTGTTGTTGAGGAGATCATTTTGGTTGAAGCCGGGCTTGTGAAGTTATGTTGTATTTTGCGGTTGCATGGGATGTGTTGCATCTAGATAGTTTTTGTAGAAAACACACTGCACAAAAGAAAATGATTGCATAAAGAAACATGCTTGCCATGTAAAGGAAATTCAATCTTCTTCATTCAATGCCCTCTACTATGGAATATTTTGCAAAAGTAAGAGATTGATTGGTTGAAAATGAAGAAGTGTGGCCATGTTTATTCATTCTCTCAGAGCACAAGATGTGTATTGGCACCTATATTGTTCGAGTCAAGAAAACTGCACATAGAGTATGAAGATGTTGGATTGCCAAGGAGATGGGGATGTGCAATGGTTGCAATGGTGAGATGGAATTGAAATGCAGGATTTTAGAGGATTGTTCAGCAATATTTATTGTGCAAATGATGGTACACAATATTTTTGAGGTATTGCGTGTCTTGGGATGAGACAAAAGATGGTTTTGGGGGAGTTAGCCTCTAAAATGACTTTTTTGTAGAGCATTATAGTACATCATCTTAATTATAGGGATCACTAGGAAAACATATTATTTGTAGGGTTCTAATTAATGTTTATGACCCCCATATTTGGGAATCTTGGCATGCAAAATTGGTTGGGAAGTTAGTTATCTATCTCATTTTGTACTAGGGTCGAGAAAGAGAGTAGTAGTAGTAGTAGTTGGAGATTGCACATGGCTGCCCCATTGCCATCCCGATAATGGAGGCTAGCCCTAGTATTGTACGTTATATTATGCATTGCAATGGAAGATTATGTTCTTGTTTATGGCTGCACTATGGATGAATTGAGAATTCTGTTTTTGCTTATTAGATTGCAATTTATTTCTTGCTGGCAAAGGAGAGTTAAAGTTGTGGAAGAATTTGATGATAGAAATATTGCTAACGCTCTGTTTTAAAATTATTTGAGGCCATCATGGCTTCTTGAACCTTCAGATGCCTGCCAATTAGATACTGAGGTCCGACACCATTGCTTAATTGCATGTGGTATGGAAAACATCACCTTTTTATTAGTTGACTTGATCAAGTCCTTGCCAATAAGTTGATGTTTGAAAGCAGGGGTTCTACCCTTCTGCATCAAGGCTGCACCAATATCTTAGCTCACTTTATCACACTCCACCTTGCTGAAATTTGGAGTTGCCACAACCGTCGCAGAAATTGTGGTTTTTTGAGGCATTGAAAGGCTTGGGTGGCAGCATTATGCTAGAGAAATGAAATTTCCCCTACGATGGCTGTCAAGGGTTCTGCAATGCAGGCATGACCTCTGACAAATGTGTGATATTACCCTGTTAGGCCTAGAAAGACTCGAAGACCATTTATGTTCTTTGGAATGGGCCAGTCTACTATACCCTTTATTTCTAGGGGTCCACTTTCACCTCTTACTAGAAACAACATGTCCCTAATACTTCACCTTGAACGCACAAAATTACATACTGTGACCTTGTGGCATATGGCGGATTATCTTCCAATATTTGCAATGCCTTATACACATGCTGGAGGTGATTCTCCCATGTCTTATTGTAGATGAGGATGTTGTCAAAGAAAACTAACACAAACTTTCTGAGGGGTTTGAAGATACATTAATAAGGCTCAAGTGGATGGCGCATTGGAATTTCATAATGGCCTTCATAGCTTTGAAAAGTAGGTATGATTATTGTCTTCCTTGAGTTGGATTTGCTGGTCCAGATGCTCAAATTCTTTAAATACAACAACTCCATGTAAATCATCAAGTAATTCATCAATAACAGGGGTAGTGAACTTGTCTTCAAGATTGATTTTGTTGTAGTTGGGCCACATCCTTCAAGATGCGTCCTTAATTCCTGACCATGACTGCTGGTGCTGAAAATACACTTTTGCCTGTACAAGTAGTTTCTTGATTTCACTCTTTTGTTCTTAAGGAAATTAGGGCTGAAGTTGGGGGTTTGGGTATTTGGTACCAATCCAGAGGCATGATTATGCAAGTGTGCAGGTGGCAGGGCTCTGGAAGACCTCATGGTATTGTAGTACACATTGTAGGTCCTGTGGAAGAGGCTGAAGGTTTAGTGAATTGATGAAGGAAAGATCTGTGCCACTTCTCTTGGATTATCGTCCTTAAGAAGCTTTAGCGTTGTTTTCAGCCAATGACTCTGATTGATGTTGCCTTTCATGCTCCTCTGACCTGAATTCCACATGCTCAATATGATGTTGAACAGGTAAGGCTGAGCAGTTAATTTAGAAGATCCAACATATCTATCAATAAGTTAGATTCTCACCCAATCACAGGCTAAGTATAAGCAGCATCATGACATACATTGTGTTCATCATTAGTTTCTCACCCAATCACAGGCTAAGCATGAGCAACATCATGACATACAATGAGTTCATCATTAGTTTCAATTTGGTCAGGGGATTTGGCTTCATTTGAAAGAAAGAGAGGTTAAAAAATATGCACAGGAAGTGGAAGCTACTTGCTATGATCCTTATACGTTTATTAACATAGCAGGTAATAATAACTTTGTTTGCATGCGTCATATGTTTAACACTGAGTTACTAGAGCCTTATAATCACCTTTCCATCCAAATGACATGGATCTGCACCACTTGGCCCCAGTATAAGCAGATTAGATTATCAAGCTGTGAGCTAAGTGCACTCGCTGTACTGGTTGCATATGTTTTAGATTGTCAAGTCTGGCTGGTTCGGATATCAGGTTAAGTGGTATGAATTTGAACAGGTTCAAACTCAATTGTTTCAATTGTATCCTGTAACAATGGAGTGCTATTGGTATCCCGAGGACAACTTACTTTGTACACTTGATATTATTTAGCATTGACGAAAATGAATTTCCTTGCATTGTTCATCAATGCTTGTGACAAGGATCCTGCAGCAGCTTAATTTGGTGTGATGCTAGTTGCTCGAGGACTTCAGCCTCCATGACAATGGTCTATGCAGCATTGCCTGCTACAGGACAATGTTGCAGTAGCTAACAGGGTATTTCAACTATTTCGGCTGTCACTATTATGTTATTTATTGGAAATCTTATTTAGATATACAAGTATTTAAGTCTGTGGATTTATATGTCTTCTGCCATTTTCCATCTGCTCCTGCCATTTTCTATCAGCTCCTGCATCTTCCACCTTCTTCAGCACTCTCACGCTTCTGTGTCTTTCTCGGACTTCTTCCCTAGTCATAATAGGACTTGCATAGCCTCTTTTGTTCATTGTACTTCTAATCTCTTAGAGTGGCATACACGGTTATCCCTACAAGTCTCAGAATCATCTCCTCATCATCTTTAGCAATACATATAGTTGTAAATGTGAATACATACTTATCTTCTTGATTTTGCGGTTTGTGTCCCTGAAATGAATATGATCACTACCACTTTACCCCATGCACTATATAGCTTGCCACGTAGTGCATTGCTAACTTTTAACTGTATCTGTATCACACTAGAACCACTGATACTTCTTAGGACATGGTTGTATATACTCTTGATTGCTGATAAAATCAAGTATCCTATTTTATGCTCTTCTATTGAATAGTTTTTCAATGCAATGAATGTCTACTTTCTTTAATCACATATATCTTGAATTTTAAGTGATTTTTAAAAAATTGAAAGTAAGCTGAAAGTTTTGACAGTGTGTCTGAATTTCCCGTGCTTAAATATTTTCAGATTTTTTAAATAAAAATTGAAAACAACAAAGGCCTCAAGGAAACCAGTAAACACAATATCAAGGAAACCAATAAACACAATCTCAAGGAAACTAATAAACACAACCAGAATTTCGAGCTTTGCTAAAAAGCTGTGTGTCAAATGCTTAGTTGTACCAGATATAAATAGACTTTTAGAATTATAATAATCATTTACAGGACTTGGCCAAGATTCTTAGATGATTTCATTTCCATGCAGGTTCCTGCAGTTGGGAAAAAATGGGGCTTTGAAAGAGCACTTTCTTGAAGGCAAGCATTTTTAAACTTGATTTTTGTGGTTCTTTCCAGTTAAATTATCGTATCGTTCAAGATGGTACTAGTAGGAATGTGAATATAATTGTAACTCAGATAGTTGGAGCTAAACAAATCAAACTTTAGAACATGTATTATCTGAAGCTTTTTTCTTTTCCTTTTTCAAGGACAGGTTATTGCAGGCCATCCTGATTATGAGGTTACTAGGGGGACTATGTTTTTCAAAGGCGATAACTTGCTTGATAAGGAACCTGAAGAGAGAAGCCATGCTGGCTGTTTTATGAGTTTTCAGTCTCCAGTTGAGATCCCAGGTGTGAGCAACATGGATTTTATGTTGATGGCATGTAATGCTTGGAGAGCAACCCTTGGCCTTCCATAACTTGGCCCCCTTGAGGTGTGCATTCGAACTTCTATTCCTAGCAGGTGATCAAAATAAATAAGTTATCTTCATCTAGTGTGATTTGAGTGTCTTTTCTTTTCCATTTTGTGATACATCAATGGTATGGCGCTTGCAATTAAAACCAATGATACTTGGCTAGCTACTAAAAGTTCCAATAAATGTGTCGTTTCATTCTTCTTGTCAGTTTGTTCTTTTTTTTTTTTTGCGTTTGCTTCTTATTCACATTTAGTTATATGCCTTACAGAAAGAGTGCAATGTCAGATACCATTGGAATTTGCTTATGCTTTGACATTTCTGTGCATGATGATTATCTGAATCCACTTCAATGCACCATAACAACTGGTTTTCTTTTATTATATGCCGGCCTAAATGGTGTCAGAGTTGATGGGGGGTGTAGAATTTTTTTTCTTTAAATTTAATGCATTGTTTTGTAGACATAAGTCTCATCACTTGTCTTCGAGTAAGGCATTCAACCTTATGGGAATGTTGGCTAAGTAATTCATTGTCTCTGACACCATCCCTTTTAGGACACTTAGCTAAATAACTTATCATTACTGCTACCATCCTTTATGGGATTGTTGGCTAGATAATTCATTGTCACTGAAACCATCACTTATGGGACTGTTGGCTAAATAACTCGACATATCTGCCACTATCCCTTATGGGATTGTTGGCTAAACAATTCAATGGGTACTGTCACCATTGTTCATGGGACTGTTGTCCAATACGACCACCATTCCTTCTAGGACCGATTGTCCAAACTTAGCAGCAATAATTTTCCTGCTGTAATAGTAAACCCGGAAAGTACAGAGGTCAACATCAAAAAGATCAACCTACTTTGGAAAGTCAAAATAACGGTCAAATCTACTTGCAATCAATGCTGAAACAGAAATCTGTCCTGTCAATGCATTGTAGAAAATCAATGCTGTGACAGAAAATCAGTGTAGAAAAAGCTTAGTGCTGCAATTGGAAGTCAACAAAGCAGCATATTCTACTTGGGATGAGGTCAACACAGAAAGAGATGATATTTATTGGGGACAGTGCTAAAAAAGTCAACACTAGACAGAATTTGGTCAACATATTTTAGCAAGTTCTCCGGCCTTTCTAGCTTGGGATATGTGGTGGGGACTTTGAAAATCGCTTGTCAAAATTGATGATGGTCAAGTGGGGCCATTGGTTGACCTATAAAAACAAATTTAATTTAAATGAAGGAAGGTGTCATCCAAGTTGACCTAGTCAGCACTTTATTATAAAAATATTAGACAAAAAATTAATGCAGGCCCGTTAGGAGAAAGAAAATAAGAGGGTTTTGACAAAAATTAACTGAATTTGACTTGATTCCATCAGAGTAGAGTATTGTAAAATTAAATTAAATTCTGATGTCACAAATTATGATTATGTGATGTCATCTCCCTTGCCTGTCTTCGGACATGAATGTCTTCCCTGGTCTCCATCTTGAGACTGCCCTCCATTACTTTGAACATGCAGTCAATGGTACTATTAAGTGAAGGCAGGTTCTGAACTGTAACATAATTTGGCAGAAATGTTGGGTCTTGTAATTCATGTCTTAAAACTTTCACTAAGCAAACCAAAAGTGATTTTGAGAAAGATATTCTGCAGAGAAAAGTATGTGCCTATCCAGATCCCTCAATATTAATATGTATCACATCAGCCCCAGGAAGGGATGGTATTTAAATGTTAGGGTCAAACAACAGCCCTAAACGTCTAAATAATTATATTTATTAAGCTTTGAAATCTTCTTCAACATAACCACACCATTCAAACAAAATAAATAACGACAAGTGCACAAAGTATTGTAGAAGAAAATATACAATACAAATGCTATTGTACTCCTAAAGGTGGCATAAAATAATTGTTTTTTCCATTTCTTAAGGTAAGGGTGCTAAATGATTTTAAGGAATTATGCCTAGTTTGTAGGTGTCTTGTGGAGTCTGGTCATTACTTTTTGGACTACCATGAATCATAGAAGCCTGTAGGAAGTTCAGAAAATTTCGTGTAGTGAATTGTAACTGCTCATTTGTTAGCAATTGTTGACAAAAAATTTCAGCCATGAGAGCATGTTATGGATTCAGAGTTGTTGGGCCAAGTGAAGGCTGAAAATGCCCATAACAAACTTTTCTGAAACCTAAATTGTTGAAGAGGGAATACACATTAATAATTTATTTACAATTATAAAACTATTTTCATGTTTAGCAGGAGGTAATATGAGAGCTTCAAGCCTTAAAATGTCACTTTTATTATGGAAAAGATGATCAATGTTGATTAAATAGAATTAAAATGTAGAATAAATAATCCAGTAGGATCATGCAAGACCTATTCAAATAGGAGATATGTGCCCAAGAAGATTATCTTAATCCATTTGAGCACCTCACTCTACGAGAACATGCCTTGCCTTGTAGTAGCACCCAGGATTGCTGCACTATTATTTTTTGCCTAAACACTGCTGTCATGTATTTTGCCTGTTATTTTGAAGTTTGACTGATTTTAGGATTTTGAGTCGGGAAACATGCTGGAATCACCCAAATAGAGTCTTCCGCTCTTTTGAAATAGTTGTATGAACTCACTTAATATATTATTGTTCCTAGATCTTGGATTTAAGTGTTCATTGTGGGGTAGTAGACAACACTGGCTATATGTCAGCCTACAACCTCACTAAATTGCCATTACGTTTCAGATACTTCTGCATTTTCTGAGGGATTTTCAGGTTCAGTCTGGATCAGGACATGAGGGCTGTGATGCTTCAAAGGGACAAAAGCTGATAAATGGCATTTGAGTAGCGAACCTAAATCTTGGAAACCACATTTGCATAATTTACTTACCAGTGCCACTTTTCCATTCAGATTCCAATGTGATTCCCTACGGAAGACTGTTTTTTTATGTCCTTTTTAATTCAAATCTGCAAAAGAGAAAATGTTTCCCTAAAGAGTTTCCAATAATATTTCAATGTTTCAGCCCTCCAAAGAAGTAAGGGAGACTGGGGAATTTTACCCAAAGAGGGCTTGTATTCAGTAATGGGTTGGGACTTGGGAGGTCAAAGCTAAGGGAGCCATGGTTACTTGGAGATCCCTGCATTGCCCCCAAACCAGGGGCCCCTTTTTCTGTTCATCCATTGTTGGAATACTACTAAAAAAGGCCGCTAGAGAGTAAAAACATAATTAGATTGTTAACATTACTCCAGGTGTTGCTCAGCCACTTTTTAAGAGACTAGTACCTTAGCATTGGGCCACATTTCATTAACTTTATAGATCAAGGAAAATCTGTAAAGGAGAGGAAATCTTGATCTAATAGGTCAGCGTTCAACACGGTGAGAGGGGAAATTGAATCTCTTTCTATGCAAATCGACCTAGAAGAGATGAGTGTTTTAAATGTAACATTTCCTTGCAATTTCTTGGTATCTTGTTTTTAACAACTTTAGTTCCATGATGCTCTGAGAAGCATAATGTTGCTTTATGCAGAAATAGAGAGCTATTTTGCAAAATGATTCTAAGTGATTGCCTTTGTACACGTGTAAAAACTTGCTAAAATGCTTTCTTTGTAGAGGCTTTTTTTTCCAAAAGACTAAGCATTTACTGTCAAGCTGGTGGAAGGAGAGGCAGCCACGATTGGGTGAGTAGTCGGTTTTATTGTAATCATTTGTTATCTATGCAAATGTAGTGAGCAATGATTTTGTCTAATTACATATGTCAACATGAGCAGTATACTTATTATGTTTTTGTGTAGTATGGTCGGTACCTTGATGCATAGTTTTAAAACTCGGACTCGGCAGCCTAAAATTTTGATTTGGACTTGGGATTCAGCAAATTAAAAAAATATATAAATTCCACAATTACCTAGAGATGTGGGGGTATGGGTATGGGGATGCCCCCACCCCCCACTCAAATCAGGGTACATGGGTAAATGAATAATTGTACGACTTTATCATATATAAATGTAGTCACTAGAAAATATGGGTACGGGGATGGGGATGCAGTCTCATCCCTATATTGGAATTTCTATATAACTATTATAAATTCATAAAATAAACTTAAATAGCATGTAAAATACTATTAGAAAGTATAAGAAATGAATTTGGAGAACAAAAGTGTAATTTTAAATTAGTTTTTTATTTAATTGAGTACAATCCACACCATAATATCTTATGATGATTGACCATCATCATAAAAAAGTACAAATCCATAAAATATTATGCAAATTTCTCTTTCCCCTCCACTTCCTCATAGTCATTGACATCGCCCTCGAATTGGAAGGTCAAGATTCTTCCTCAAGACCAAATTCATCCCAAGCATGTCACTATCCAATCCAATCCCTCCTGATGCTTTTGCTTCGGCTTGTGCTTCTAGTGTTGCTTCCCCTATGTTGCTTGCCTCTCAAAAGCTGTGATATCCTTATTAAACATGAGATTTACATCATTGCCAATATAGTCAAAATATGGATCGATGTCATCCAAGTTAATCATATCACGAGTCTCCTTTTTGATGCAAAGACAGATTTTATTACAAAAAAATGTGGTCATTGAGGGGATGTTGTGTCAACTTGTTTCATTTATTTGTGTTTGTCCTCGAACATGCTCCAATTGTGCTCCATAAACACTTCAGGGATGGCACAAAATACAAATGGCTAATATTTGAAGATATGGTGTTATCGCAACCTTCCCACCACAAATATGCAAGTATGATATTTATAATTTCATAAGTAAACTAGGATTGCACTTATTAAAGTAGTCGAGTATCCAAAAGACTACAATTAAAGGGCTCATTATTTTTTTAACCTCATCGTTGGGTCATCCCCTTCTAATGCTTAGAGTTGAAAAAAGTTACCCATCCACACCCTTTTAAATCTACAACTCATTAAGAATTGTGTCTAAGGCTTTTGTCGGGTGTCATCCTCTCTATGCATGTGTTGAGGTCATCCATAACCTCTTTATCAACTTTAAAGGAATTGGAGAAGAAAAAGTAGGGGTTCAAGTAGTGGGCCGTTGCATGTATGTGTTGGTGGAGTTGCTTGTTCCATCTCCGATCAATTATGCACCAAATGGATTCATTTATTCTTTTTCCATAAAAATGTTGGATTGCCTCCTTGGCCTTGTCCATGGCCTCATATAGATAACCTAGTGGATTGTTTTTCACTATCCACTAAGCGTAGAACCTTAGTCAAAGGTTCTGACACCTAAAACAAAATAGTAAGAATTTTTAAAAGTAAAATTAATAGAAATTTGAACAATAAAAAATAAAAAATAAATGATAAATCTAACTAATATATTTTTTTTTTAAGTTTTACAAGTTTACAAGTAATGGAGTTTATTACTTTGAAGTTCACAATCTTCAAGTCTAATGATAACATACAAATATTTTCTATGCTCTTCACAAACACATCATAAAAAAGTGTTTTCATGACCCTTTCCCCTTCGGCCTTCTTGGAATATGGAGACTCCAATCACTAAGTTCTCACATACATTTGTGTAAGAAACGTTAGCAACACAACAACACTCTCCAATGTGATGATGTTTGTAGTGGTTGATAGAGCTATCTATATGCTATTCTCGGGAGCTTGAGGAGATCGAGGAGATTGAGTGATCCAGATCCCATGAGGTCTTGGGGACAACACTCTAAACGAGGGTTTAAATTGTTTGTATGCATATGCAATAACAATATTGAATAAGATGAAGATAGAGAAAGTAATAGGATTGAAACAAAAAACTATATTAATCTGTGTTCTGTACATGGCATACTCTTGAGAAAGATGTATCACTATCTACTTTATTACTATCTACCTAATCTATTGTTACAAATAATGGATATATAGATTACAAAGTCGCAAAGGCTAAATAACTGTTATGGAAGTCAAATCATTTAAACTTCCACATGTGACTCTTGACCTTCTGACCTTACATTGCTTGACTGTCAGATGCATAGTATGTCAACATGTTTGTCATGGAACGAGCTTTGGGAGTGCCATCGAGTGTTGCATGCAAATTTCAAATTGTGTGTAAGCTTGTGGATGTTGAACGCATTGAGGGTTTCACTCAAATGTTGTGCAAGTGCTACACATTGTGTAGTTGGTTGATGTCACACAAAGGTTGCGTGCATGGTGTGTATTGCATAGAATGATGTGTTGCTAAGAGCGATGATGACAAAAGTCGAGATTGATTATTTGCATTTCCTTGGTGTTGCCCCTCAACCCCACAAGGGCTAAGCCCTTGACATTTACATGCTTTGTGCCTATTGGGTGGAGTGCACATCATTGTCTTCGGAGCTATGCGGCATGGATCTTGGTGTTGCACAAGATGCATATGATGTTGGGAGTTGTGCGACATGTTCCCCATCATTTCGTGTGACATGCATGATGCAAGGAGCTGTGCAGAGTTGTTAAACGTGCAGAGGTTGTCTTTTGAGATGTGTGGCATGGATCATGACACTGTGCGGGATGCAAATGTTGCAAGGAGTTGTGTGGAGTTTCTTGAAGTGAAGAGTTGCAAAAGTAACTAAGGCACTCAAGGAAAGAGCATGGGTCTATGTGGATGTGCACGGATCGTCAGCCCTTTCTTGAGAAGCAATCATCCTGATTGCATTAAGTCTCAGAAACAAGTGTGATGCAATATTTTGAAGAGTTTGCACAACATGATTAGAGCGTGGAATCACTTTAGGTATTCGGTACCTATCACTACCCACTAAGATCGTGATACTCCTAGGAGTGGTTGTGTACACACCATGGTGGTTGTGCATGTATGCATGCCCAAGGATTATATCACATGCATCAATGGGCGCTACATCACAAACTAGCTCCTCTCTGAAAGGATGGATAACATGTGAAGCTGCATTGGTGAGTGATATGTATACCTTTAGTGCGGCAAGAACTGATCCATCCCAAACTATAGGGATGTAGATGAGGCAAGGTTGGAAGATTCAGTTGCTTGACAATGGCTTCAAAGATGAGATTCTTCATGCTACCACCAATGATTAGAAAATCCATGTTGTGGTTGTTGCGCCAAGACAAGCAGTTGTAAGGTTTGTTTCCTATGCTTTATGGAAGTTTGGACTGTCTGCTTCTATGCGCGCAAGCAAGTCTTTCTGTGCATGTCACTCTACATTGGAGTTTCTATTGGTTTTGTGTTTTTCGTATCATTTACCTGGCTTCGATAGTTTGAACTTGTCTAAAGTAGGTGTCCTTTTTGGCATGGCAGACTTTTCCCACTTGCCCTTCATCTTGGGCTCTTCCTCATTGGTTGTTACACAGGGATATGCTTTTTCCGCCATCTTGATGTTAGCCAACTTTAATTTGGACTAAATGAATGGTCGTAGGCTGTTGCAGTTCTTGAGGACTCTATGCTGCTTAGACTTGAAGGAGCCCAATTTTGCATACAAGTCATGGAAGGCATTAGTTTAGGCTTGGACTTAGCAGTTATGTTCATGTTTGTCACCATTGAATGTAGCGGTCTTTCATAGACATCTTTAGGATAGTATTCATCCTTGAAGGCTTCCAAGAATTTATCCTGGGTTGGCTCAGACACATCTTTTGTCTAGGCTTTCTCCCATAGAGTGTGTGCTTGCCACCACTTCTTGATGGGTGAAGAAACTTTCAGAAGTGCAATCTTGATCTTCTATTCATCAAAAAAGTCATTCATAGAAAAATATGACTAACTGATCTAACCAATTATCTATTGCATATGCATTTATATTTCCCTCAAACACAAGAATGTCCAGATTTACTTGAAACCTAGGGGGGACTTGACCATTAAAAGCTTTCCCTGATGTATGAGCCGATGGAACCGTTCGAGAACTTTCAACGACGTGGTGGAATAAAATTGTTTTTTGTTCTTGAAGAGCCTTTTTAATCTCATTCTTTATTGTGTGGACGTCATCTTATGTTGTGTTATCTCTCACCATATGAACTTCATTGAAATGACATGGTAGATAGTCTGAGGGATCTCGTGGTTGGAAGTCAAGCTTCATATACTTAAACCTTGTTTGATGGGACATGCAAGATGAACAACTCTAATACCAATGATCTAGATCCTAGGAGGCCTAGGGGACAACACTCTAAACAAGGGTTTAGATGGGTTGTATGTGTATGCAGAAGCAAATATTGAATAAGATGGAGAATAGACAAAGTAACATAATTGAAACATAAAACTATATTAATCTGTGCATTATGTACATGGCATACTCTTGAGAAAGATGCATGGTTGTCTATCTTACTACTATTTGCCTCATCTAATGTTATTGGTATGTATATATAGATTACAAAGCCGTGAAGGCTAAAGAACTATTATGGAAATTGAATCATTTGATCTTCCATGTGTGACTCTTCACCTTTCGACCATTATGTCGCTTGACCTCTAGATGCGCAATATATCGAAAGTTGTTTTGTCATGCAACAAGATTTTGGAGTGCTATTGAGTGTTGTGTGCATTTTTGGAATTGTGCGCAAGGTTGTGGTTGATGCGTGAGCTAAGGATTCTGTGCAAAGGTGCAAGTGTTGGGCATTGTGCAGTTGGTTGATGTCATGCAAAGGTTGGTTGATGTCATGCATGGTGCATTCTGTGTAGAATGTGTGTCGCAGAGCGATGATAACTAAAGTTGAGATTGATTTGCATTTTGGGGGCATTGCCCCTTAACCATGCAAGGGCTAAGACCATGACACTTATGTGCTCCACACCTATTGGATGGAGTGTGCATTGTTGTCTTCAGAGTTGTGCGACATGGATCTCGATGTTGTGTAGGATGCACATAATGTTGGGAGTTGCACGGAGATCCGAAAGTGCAGAGGTTGTGCAACATGTTCCCTGGCGTTGTGCGAGGCACACGATGCTAGGTGTTGTGCAAAGTTGCAAAAAATATGGAGGTTGTTTGTTGTGCTATGCGGCATGGATCTTGGTGTTGGGCAAGATGCACATGATGAAAGGTGACGTGCATAGTTGTGCAAGTAACCAAGGCACTCAAAGGAGGTGCATGGATGTGCGTGGATCATTGAGGCTTTCGTTTGATAGGAAGGGACTCAACCAATGGGAGAGGGAAGACCCCAACCCCAACCCCCAACCCCATCTATCTGTCCATCTGGCATGTGTGTGGGTGGTTAAGAGCATAAGTGCCCTTGGCCTAATGATTGAGCGGTTCACACTCACTCACCTTGAACAGGGATAGTCATCCTTGCCGTTGCTCTTGCCCTTGCGCTTGCTTTATGAGTAGAGGGCGTAGAGGGAGTAAAGGCGTCATGTGACTCATGATTACACAAACTCCTGTCCTTTGGTTTGGTCTTTCATCAAGCTAAGCACCCAGGAAAGAATGTAGATGTATTTGGTAATATTTTTGGCTTCTTCAATTATATTTTTTACCCATCCAATTTTTCTTGCCTCCTCAAATAGGAAATCAATGCAATGGACATCACAAGGGCTCCAAAAAATGGTAGTGTGTCTCTCCTCAAGAATTCTCTATGTTGCTATATATGTTGCTCCACACACACTTCCATGACCACCTCCTCCAACATATCACACAAAAGCAATGTTCACTTCGCTGGTGGCAACAATGGACTTAAAAAACACCAACTAGCCACTAGAAAGATTATCAATGTGTAATTCCTGCCATTTGTCCACCCATCAAACAAAATTTTGCAACCCTTTTTTTGCTAAATTCTTTTATGATCTACTATCACCTTTGTATTTTTCATAGCTTCCTCCAAAAAGAGACCATTCAAATCATGAGAACTAGGTGCCTTGAGCCCTTACCGACAATGCTTAATGTAGTTACAATGACTCCCAATATGGGATTCTCACAACATGGAATGGTATGTTGTTACGGTACCAAAAAATTGTATTAGCCATTCTTGACTCATGGTGCTTCTCTCCATTCCAAGTAGTACCTCTGAGTGAAGGTTTCCTATTGGGAGCATTGAGAGAAGAAAAGAAACCCTGAAAAATGTTATTAGCTTTAACTCTCTGCAATCAATGATCCCCAAATTTGTGGGCTACTACTAGAGCCTACTAATTTAGTATCTAAATAAGGGGGGAATTTGTTATGGATGCAATTGCTGCAGTTGTTATCTTAATTCCTATTTTGTTCTCCTCATAGTTAGCAAAGAGAGCATTCATCTCTTATGTAATTTTAGGATCTACTTGATCACATAATTGATCATCTCGGCTAGGGATTTGTGCAAGGTGGTATTTGAGGCGATTGATGCTTCCTCTCATTTGAAAACCACAATAGTTGCATATCACTCTTGCCAACCTCCAACCTAGTTTGCATGCTTACCAGTGATGCCCTTGGACATGCTATTACCTCAAGATACTATTCTCGTAAATCATTGCAATTTGCAAACTCTGGCAAAGAAAAAAACAATTAACAATAGATTTTTAAAACCCTAGCAAAGAAAGAAATAGAAAAATGAAAAAGAACAAAAAACAAAGCTTTAAACCTTAGAATACAACTAAAATGGAAGAAAAAACTTCAAAAACCTAAAACAAAAACCAAAAAAACCTAAACACATTCCTCTCAAATTGAACTCCACGCATCAAAAAGTCCTTCAAATCTAATGATCACTTCACGACAATTGAAAAATGGTCAAATGTGGTTTAGCACAAAAGTGCAGAGCATGAAAGAGTGGAAAAGTGAAAAAAACATGGTAGTGATAAAACATGTCTTTAGCTGTTGACTGTCTTTTTGCAATGATGGGCGAGTTTTCTTAATGGGATCATGAGTTTTTCTGTACAAAATTTAGCAAGTACTTCCCAGGAACTTGCTTGCCGAGTTCTTGGTAAGTTACTCGCCAAGGCACTTTAGATCATGAGTACTCTATGACTTTTAGAACCATGCTTTGATAGTCATGGTCTATTTGACACACCTCTCGGTCAACCAGCCTATATGCATAACAATGAAGGTTAGGGAAGGGAGCTCTGATATCAAGTCATACCGTCCACCCTATAGCATAGCTGCTGGATATACACTACTTTACATCAATAAAGTTGTAGTAAGCTAATTCTCACGTGCTCATTCTACCATAGTACTTTGCTATTGGTATAACATTTTTGGGGCCATTGCTTGTACAAGGTCAGGACGGATAGAATGTATGGTTGATAATAATCATTTCTGATGCACACAGATATAGGTATAATTGAGAGTGAATGGGCCAAGTAGTTAAAGAATTGAAAAAAAAACAATTAGGAAAGAGAAGACTGGTTAACCTAGGACTTCATATTTCTTTGGGATCTATTTGAGCGAGAGCACATATGAGAGGAGTACGAGCAAACCTAGTGTCTCAAGATGCTGTTTGGGAAAGCGTTCCCTATAGTGAACAAGTTGCCTAGTCGATGTTCATGTGCCTTTTACTAGACTATTGCTACACTACTATATTATTGTCCAAGACATCTCTGTTGGAAAAAAAGAGAAGCTGAATGACAAGAATTCATCAAAGGTTCATGGAGTGGAAGAAGTGTTGTAAGATTAATTCAGCTGGTAGAGCAAAGAGAGCGAAGACAAGGCTGCGGAAGGTGGTTGATAACATGCCACAAGAGGATCAATGTTAGCGATATTTTGGCTAGTTTCCAAAGTCATCCTATTGGTTTTAGTCTTGTTTAAGATGTGCAAACAGTTATATTCATTTCCTTTACTCCTTTACAAAACACTTACATCAGATTCATTCCGTTATTGACTTATAGCATTCAAATTAAGTGTGAATCATATACAAACAAAACACAGTAAACAAAGTATCCAATCCAATGAGAGATATTGACAAGAAGTAACATTTGGGAGCGAACATATCAGATTTCCCATTGATTTAGAATAGTTTTGTAATCCAATTCTTTTCTCTCAAAATATCACATCCCCCATTTTTAGATGCTTAAATACAAACTTATCTAAAGAGGTTGGCTGCAATCACCCCAAACTACCCAAATGCACTTTACATTCATAACTTAAACTCAAACTAAACAACTAAACTTGTATTACATTTTTTGAATGTCTATACATATTCACCTCTCTTTATACAATCAATATACATTTTGTCACCTTATCCATCATAATAATAATGCTTCCAGACTTAATGTGTTGCACCCCACCATCCGAGACAACTTCGCATCAAATTTGCCATTTTTATAGTTCCTTGTTTCAATGTAGTCTACTCCAGTGAAATCTCTAGAAACCTGTAAGTGAATGCACTAAGGGTCTTTTAGTTGACCTCTTGCATTTGCACTAGACTGCTTCTTCTAGACTGTTGTTGCCGGTTTTAAGCCTAGTGCGACGCTGAGTAGCTACCCTTGCAGGTTTTTACCTACCCCAGTAGGTGTTACAAGCGCCTTAGCAGGTTTTTAGCTGGATTCTCTTGACCATCTTAAAGATTTTCATCAAATCTTTGGGTGTTTTGTCTACCATTAAGTGGGATGACCACATTGCGATTGACCCAAATGGAACTTGTGGAAACCACGCTCAACACAACATAAATTCTTCCATTATTTCAAAAAATGGCAATCACAGCAACCTGTCCCAAGTTGACCCCTTATATTTAGGATCACCACCCATCCAGTATTGTGTATTCATATTGCAACACGTTTGCGCAATCAATTTTGAATAGCTTCTTCAATTCTGAATTTCCTAAGGGCGAGGGCCCTAGCCTGGTTGGCTAAGTATTTCCGCTGCAGCTCTGCTGGTCTCAAGTTCTAGTCTCCCCCCGCCCCATGGTACCGGTATTAGGCGTGTCTAGCCAGCGCCGCCGGTCACGTTAAAAAGTTTACCAGGCTCTTTAAAAAAAAAAAAAAAAAATTCTGAATTTCCTACAATTCTCCTTCCTTACAATATATATATATATATATATATATAAACCTACATTGTTCACTCAATTTGCCAGAAGAGCATCCTCTCCATACTCTGGCCATGTTCCAGTGATTTTCTCATCTTCACACCACTTATTGCTCCTTACTCCATCTCACAGCTCACACACTTCTTTCTCACGCAGTGTACACCCTAGTTTGTTAAACTAAAATCTCTAGAAGCAAATGTTTTTATTTCTTTGTTGTTTTTCATATTTATTACTGTTCCGTACTTAGGCATATTCATGGTTCTCCTTGCTCCATGTGTCCTTCCACCTCATTCTTATATCTACGTACTATTTTGACTCCTTTATCATTTTTTTAATACTCTTAAGGTTGAATATATTTTTCAGGTATATTTACTTATTATAAAGTAACTAAACCTAGTTTTTTAGGCTGTAGCTGTTTCTCTATGAGAAAGCCCTTCTTCATCTATTTTGTCCATATCCCCATTAGATTTGTGCCATGTTTTAATAAAATCAACGGCTGTGCATTATTTAATTTATTTTCACCTCTTCGAGGCAGCATGTGGCGGTTCATGACATGCCTGATTCTGCCTGGTTCCTACCTTACTTAAGACTTCAACAGCTGTTTGCACGTTGTTTTGTTGGCCTTTTTTTTTAACTGTCATTTTGTTTATATTTACAAAACTGTTTTGGCATGACGTGCTTCTCCCAATATTAGCTGTCATGTATGTGTCAGATTATATTATTGTCATGAAATGGATAGAAGAATCTTTAGGCTCTAGAATGGTATGTAAATGTTCTATTGTTTATTTGCTTGTGCTCTCAAATTTTTTCTCGAATCCCCACATATCCTCTTTGGAGAAAAAAATTAAAGTTGCCATTCAAATTTATTTTATTAAAAAGAATCCACTAAAACTTTCATGCCTCTTTTTTTAATCAGGATTAACTCTTTTTATCTTATTATCTGAGGAACACGACAAGGCTTTCTATTTCCTAATTACACGATGTGTACCTTGCACTACCATGACCTTGAAGATTTCTAAGGCACAGTTCTCCTAATGAAAGAGGAATCCTTGATGTGCGGCAAGGACAAGTATGCAGTGGCAGGGCCTAAATTTGATGGCTGTATGATTATATTTACTCTTTTTTCTGTAAAATACAATCAGTTTTTTTGTTATGTGCGCAACTATATGGAGGCATAAGATCTCTAGAAATTAAAGTAAAGCCAAGAAAAAAACAAGCATTGTAATTTTGTTTTTACAAACAAACATTTCCCATCTGGAATGTGTTAATTACATAAGTTAAAAATTAAAGAAGCTCCCAATACCATGTGAATCGAGCTTTCTCATATGAGTTATACAAGACTATGAATTCGTCGTGGTAACTATATTAATATAGAAAAGATTGGGATTGTCTAGAAGGTTACGGAACCAAGCTAACTGACATGTGGGCAAGAGATATTTTATAATCATAAAGCGCACTTGCAACACATAATCACCAGCTCAATAGGTTAGGGAGGGAAGATTGTTTTCATTTTTCCTTTGAACTCACAAGTTTTTAATTTTTTTAATTTTGTTTGGTTTTGCATGTCTTACACATTCCCGCAAAATATTTTGGTATCTTGTAATGAAAGATTTATATGTTATTTTCACATTATTGCTTCTTCTTAATGTTTTTTTAATTTTCTTAATTCATTTACAAGATATTTTGGATGAAATAATTAAATATCAATTTTGATTGAAGGGTTAAATATTATACTTTTTTACACTGAGTGTGAAGGAGTGAGAGAGTTAGAGATTTTAATAACGCTCATGAGACTAAAACAGTCTATTATATCCCAAGAACCAAAAACATGCTTTGAATTTTGATCGGAAGTTACCGCTTTTTCCAATGTTTTTTTCGTCGAATGTGGTCGACATAAATCGTCTTGATATGTTGTTTGCATTATGGGAATTTTATGGACACATATTTCACATTTACAAAAAAAAGTTCACTTGGCTTGCGTACTTTGCTACTTAGGGGCGATTGCTAGTCCACCATTCTCACTACGTACCAAGACATAGGATCTTGCACAAGCATCACCTTCCTCTCACAAATTTGATGAATGCACAAATCACAAACATTATATGGGCATTCTTCAATGTGATCTTTGTCCTTTTTGGATCCATTTTTGTTTTTTCTAACTACCTACTTATCTCTACTTTCACACCAACCTACTCTTGTATGCCTGTTGCACATGTATTTTCGCACTTATACTGCTGCGAATTCCTAAATGTAGTAGGAATTAAACCTACTACCATGTACGTACCCTTCAGTTAGCAATGCGAAAGCTCTCTCAACCTTATTCCCCCAATATTTTTTATTGTATCAACTACAAATGGATCTTGCCAATGAATTCGTAGCTTCCATGGGTGAATTTTGTACTTAATTTCATAGAGGAGTGCTCGTTATCCTTTTTTGAATTCATTAAACTTCAAATTCCTCTGAGGACACAAATCTCCTTTCATCCAGTTTGATTAGATCTTCTAATAATTACTTCAAGGGCTCTTCTTCTCCCCACCTTGCAGGAATTGTTGCTTGCATGACAAATACCAAATGTTCCATGTACAATATTTCTTCCGACCCATACGCCATTTGAAATGGTCTTTGCCTTGTTGCTTTTCCCAAATTTGTTCTATAAGCCCATAGAACTGCAGGTATTTGTTCTTGCTAGTCATCTTGGTTAACGTTGCAAAATTTGGTGAGCACTAATTTCAGCACTTTGATGAAGGATTTTGCTTGTCCATTCGCTTCTTGGTGGTAAGGGGTACTCCTTTGGTATGCAATCATTAATTGAAATGTTAGAACTTAAACTATTTTATTAAGAATATGAGTACTTCTATCACTAATTAAAACTTTGGACTAAACCTGGCAATGATGTTTTCATTCAAAAAAATTTGCAGCATCCTTTACGCATAATTTGTTTTTGTTCGTTCCACCCACTTAATGATCTACAGCAACGATGTTGTATTTAGCCTTGCTTCACTTTTCCAGTGGATTGGTAGGTTCTATAAAATCAATACCCCATCCCTCGAAGGGTTGAATTGCCAACACTGGGTTTATGGGCACGTCATCTTTATGAGTAGGTCTTCCTACTTTTTGGCTATTTAAACAAATTTGGTCACCATAAGATGGCTTGTACGACCTTCCTTGCTGTTTGTTCACTTGGTTAAGTGTCCTTTGACATCTCCTTCACGTGCTCTCTTGAGTATTGTTGACCTTTCATGGTTTAGGACAACACTTCGCAACATCTCATCTCTGCATGGCTTATACAAAAAGTCAATGATTGTGAATGGGAGTGCTCTTTATAGCTATTTTTTTCTCTCATTCTCTGAATAGCATGCTAGCATGGACTCAGTCTGCAAGAATGTTGCAAGTATTCACGGATTGCTTGAATCCTAAACATCTGCGATTATGGGAAGTTTTCTTCCATATCCTTAAGTTCCTCTCCTATCTAAAACCTTGTTCAAATGATCAGGTCCTACATTATCCTTCCTAGGTCTTACCACAATCTTAAACTGATATTCCTAAAAGAGCATCAACCACCTTGATATTCTCCCTTCTAGCAATGGCTTGTTGACCAAATACTTCAAGGATTGGTGTTTTGTATAATATTAAAACGTGTAGCTAACAAGTAATTCCTATATTTCTGTAAGGCATAGACTACTGCCAACGCTTTTCCCTCAATTGTATAATTTGTTGTAGATTGGGACAACTTTTTACTTGCAAAACAGCTGGAGTGATCTGTGTTACCTTCTTTAGGTTCTGCCAAAATTGCTCCCATTACATTGCTGGATGCATCCACATGTACAAGAAATGTTTTAATATGATTTGGGATGACTAAAACGGGATGTGACCAACTTCTCCTTTTAGGTGTGAAATGACTTGGCATTTCTGTATCTACAACAACTTGGTGCCGTTGGGTAGTAATGCTTCTGTAGGTGCTACTGCTGCAGCATATCCCCTCATAAATTTTCTATAGTATCCTATGTGCCCTAAAAGGTTTCGCACCTTGCTTGGATTTGTTGGTGGATGTAGATTCAAATTTTCTGCAATTTCTGCTTGATTAACCAATATACATTCACATCATATCAAGACCTAGGATACCAAATGGAGTAAAGAACAAAAACTTATTTATGTTAAAAATAATTCCCATTGCCTCGCACATTTTAAACATTAACCTTAGCTTTGACAAATGTTCTTTGAACAATGTAAACACAACGCAATAATCTGTACAGACTTTTATAAAATCATGAATAAAATCTATGAAGGTCGTTATCACTATCTTGGAAAATACAGCTGGAGAATTCTTTAATCCAAATGAAAGTACCTCTATGCCGAGGATACCTATTTTGAGGCAAATGTGGTCTTCGCATAATCTTATTCTACAATAGGCACTTGGTGGTAACCTATGAATACAGTTAATGATCTACAAGGACTTCCAAAATTTCAATAGTGAAGGGTGTAGAGAATGGTTCATTGCCACAAGCATCATTCAAGGCTCCAAGGACTTCACAAACCCTTATTTCACCTCTCTTTTTAGAGATGCGATATGGGGATAGAGACATCTCTTGAGTCTTAGAGACTTCGTTTGAAGTCTCCTGTGTCTCCTAAAAACACATCTTCTACCTTGAAAACTAATACACACACACACACACACACACACACACACACATAAAGTTAACACTTCGTTACTTTAAGGTAGAGTTAAATAATAAATATTGATAAAAAGTTAAATAATAACATAAAGTTAAAGCATAAAATTCAAAAGTTAAAAATAAAACTTAAATAGTAAAATCTAATTTTTAAAACTAAAATGAACCCTATTCATTATTAATAGACTATTAGTTCTATATTTCATTGTTTGGAAAGATGATAGATGCAGTTATTTGCAGCAACATTTAGTTTCCCAAGAGCATCCATACAATAGGGGCAACCATTTTGCCAACGAGAGAAACCATTGGTAACATCCAATAGTTTCAGGATTATATTTATTTGAAAAGCTTGGGTTACATCCATTTGGAGAGCTTTTGAATTTAGAATTAGCCATTTGCAAAGCTTATGAGAAGCAGCCATTCGGAGATCCCAGCCACCATTTAGAGCAGCAACTATTTGCAAAACCCAACCACCATTTTGCAAAGCTTAGATTTTTCCATTGATGAGTGCCCTTGCACTATGGTGACATTTATAAAAATTTAAATTGGTTTCTGTGATATGAGCTTCTTGATGTTTAAAATTTTTATTTGTTTTTTTGTATAATGAACTTTTGGCATTTTAATTTATATTTTGCTTGTTGAGCTTTTCATTTTAATTTAGTGTGATTTATGAAAAAAATAATTATTTTTTAATTTTTAATTTCATAGTTTCTTATTTAAATTTCATAGGGGCTGCAAACTGTTTTTATTAATGGTAAAAGTGGGTTTTGGAAGAGGGACCCTACCCAATACAAGAGAAAATAAACATGGTCTTCAAACCCAGATAGACAATAAAACAGCGATAGATCAACAATACAACAACTAGGATCCTTCACCCTTCAAAACCGCAGAAGCTATGCAAAGCAAAGATAAAATTAGGATCCTTCAAAGCTATTTTCCTGTTGCGATCTAAGGGTCATATTAAGAGGTGCTAGATATTTCTTTCTTCGATTTTTTTTTGTTACCAACAATCGTCCATTCCCCTCCATATGGGCTGCAAACTGTTATTTTATTTTTATTTTTTGTTACTTTTGATATTTTTAAAAAAATAGATGTTTTACTTGTTGGCCACAATGTCTAAAGGCAGCAAACAAGGGCATTTTCATTGTGGAAGTATTGTGACCAGTTTCTAGGGACCAAGGGGATAGGGGTAATTGCAACCATTGTATACAAGTTGTGTAAAAAGCCTTGGCAAGGAACTTACAAAAGGGTGAGAGCCCACTTTTAAAAAATACTAGGGAAAGGTGCTAGACCCTGCCCTGTAGATGAATAAAAAGAGTTAGAAGCTTTGAGGGAGCAAGATAGGGCCGATGGGAAATTGCCACCTCTGAGCTCTAATGGTTCAACATCACCCACAACTTAGAGTTGACATGTAAGGGAAAGAGAGGATCTTGAAATAGATGTGACTTTCTAAAGGTGCAATGCATGAAGTACAAGATGTGAGATCTTCTCGTAAGAAAGCACACTATGGCAAGAGGCAAAATCCTGGTGTAGACCTATATGATGTGAAGGGTCGAGATGGAGTTGATGCTACCATTGCACAATTTTTTTATGCAAACGCTATACCCTTTAATGTTTCCCGATCACCTTACCATTTTGTTATGTCCCCCTTTTGGACATAAAATGATTGAAGACCCTTAGCCTCACTTGTTTCTCAAGGGCTAAGAAAAAAGAGAAAAAAAGAAAGGCAAATAAGCAATTTTGAATGAATACATGTAAAAGGTACTTTATGTTATAAGAGTCACTTAAGTTGGGGCCCTTTAAGGGTCATGGGTATCACGTGACTAAAGTAAGAGTTTTAAAAAGCAATCTTCCTTATGATTTGAATATATGTTTCCCTCTCTTTTGGGCGCGCCCCTTGGAGGGAGTTGTATAAAAGCAAAGGAAGGTTTCATTCGGAGGTATGCTAATTTCAGATATTAAGTTATGAAAGTAAGCACGAAAAGCTTAACTCAAAGCTTTGGAGACAAAAACCTTCAAAATTAAAAGAGAATTAGGGATGAAACCCTGTAATTTTGATTAGGCCAACATTATTTCAGAGGCTGCATTTGGGCTGAACATTCAGAAAATTCAGGAATTACTCTAATTAAAGAGTGAAGACTCGCCCCCAAGGGTGGTGATTGGGTTTGGTGGTGTAGCGACTTGGTTGGGAGGTCAACACCAAGGGTTGTGGAGCTGTTTTGAGGGTAGTGAACAAGTGGAAGTGTGGAAGACCCCTAAATTGTGCTACACTACATGTATAGGGTTTGAAGACCCCTAAAAAATAGGGCTGCATAAGGACTTGGATTTTATTTGCATTTTCTGCCCTAGGGCAACTTGTTTAGGAGTGGTTTTAAGGTCAATTTGGACCTTGTTGATATTCGTAAAAATTAGGAATAATTTTAATAATTTATTCTACTATTTCTACCTTGTTTTGGCATCACATTTGGTCATCAAAGGTATTGATTGCAGCGCTATATTTCTAGAATATTTTGGCATTTTTATATGCTTGATGAAGTGAAATTTCACTGAAATAACAAGCTGGAATTTATTGTTTAAGTTTTCCAACATTGGCACCTAGGGTTTGCAACTTTATGTGTGTTTTTGAAGTATCTTCTACAATTAGGGTTTACTGAAATTTGAAGCATAATTTTTAGATTTGCAAGGGTTTGTTTGAAAGCCCTATTATTCCTCAAGTATCCTAATTTGGGGACATTACAGTGGTATCAGAGCCAAATTCTTGGCCAGCTGTGGGGTTTGAGGGTTTCATGTCAAATAGTGACATGGGAGATATGAACAATACAAGGTTTGAGAGATCCTCTCAAGCTCATGAAAGGAAGGAACAGCCTTCCATTCAGATAAATTTGATGAAAATTTATGAGTATATGACATACCCACCCCCTTGCAGGAAGGAGATGGACTTCAAGGATTTTGTATCATGGAAAAGAGGTAAGGGTAGTACTCGGGTTAGATGGGAGTTACTTGATGCTTTGAGAAAGATTTTTCTTCTCACATTCGATGGTTCTACAAACATTTCAGCTAGGGCATGAATTGATAAATTAAGTACATACTTGGCGCTTCATCCCATGGAGGTAGAGGAGGCCCTAAGATTCATCACAACACATTTAGAAGGGGCTGCCCATGATTGGTGGCACCAAGGGTTGATAACTCAAGGGCATCACCTCATAGACAATTATGAGGAATTCAGCAGGAGGCTCATTGGGAAGTATGACAGGGTTAGTCCAAAACCTCAGTTTGAAGAAAAATCAAACACCTTGGGGTAGCCAAGTGTTGAATCTTCTGAAATGCATAAATTAGAAAAAAATTGCCCCAACCAAGTAGTGAAATTTTTGAGTTTCTGAATTCATAAATAGTGGGGCAGCAAGAAGAAGTTGTCCAACAACTTCATGATCAATAAAAAAAATAAGAGAAAGAGGAAGATAAGGAAGAAGAATAATCCATTTGCATATTGAGAAAGCAAAATCGGATTTTTGTATAGGTAAACAATTGGGTTATCTTCTTGATGAGTGCTCATTATTTTCTCCTCATGCTTGGGTCTTTCAATATTTTGATTATAAAACTTGTGCTAACAATAAGGTGGAATTGAAGGGCACTCAATGGGGAAGAAAATTCTTCCAAGTGAATCCTAGGGATAAGCATGACGAGGCTCCAACATGGATGTGGGATCCAGGTGAGCTTTACAAACATACTTTTATCATTGTTTTATGTTGTGAAACAAAGCATAAAGTTTGGACCATCATGGAAAAAGGTATAAACAAGAAATATCATGATCCAAGGATCAAAGGAAGAATTGTAAGTAGCACATTAACTGCTGTTTTCCCCATTTTCAGTTTGTTTTTCATCAAGTTTCTTGTTGCCATGGTGAGTATTATCCCTCAGAAGGTGTGCCTCTTACACCTCAACACCATGGGAGTGGTTCACACATGTATGAGTGGATTTCCAGCCACTATAAGGGACAGAATAGAGGGGAAAGGAAGTTGCTACAGCCTTGTCAAGAGCAACATGAACCTATCTTTTGAATTCCGAATATGGGGGAGTTGCAAGAAAGAATCAAGGCATCAAGAAAGGATGCACTTCATGATACTAGAGCATGATAATGGAATAAAAAGGGTGTTGTTAGGCACCAAGGTTTTTACTAATTTTTTTGTTCCATGTGTAGGAGCATTAGAGAGATCATTTGCAATAGCCAAGGGCAATGCAAGGAATGTGGTGATTTCCAAATAAGGGCACCAAATTGAAGTGGCAAATCAATGGAGGGAGCAAGAGGATGTGGCAAGGGCTAAGGAAATTGAACAAGTGATTGATGAGCTCCTTAGGATCCAAGAAGACTTTGATTTGGGGTGCTTTCTAGAAAAACAAAAAGTTACAAAGATAGAAATGGAGCATTGTTTGGACAATCCATTGTTTGAAATGGATAAGGAGGTAGATCAAAGTTCCGAATTGTGTGGGATGCAAGTGTGATTTTTAGACAATAGCAAGAGGCTGCAAATTTTAATCATGGGCAGCCAATGACTTCAAAGGAAATTTGGCCTTCTACTAAATCAGTAAGTATAACTAAATCCGTATTTTGTTATGCATTGGAGGTGACATCCAAACTATGGAAGGAGTCTTTCCCAAGAAGAAATGGATAAGGGCAACAAAGAACCAGGTCTTCCCTAAGTTGGAACAGCCCTCAAGGTATGAAAAGCACTATATTTCCATCTGTATTGAGCCCAATGTTTGCTGGAAATAATAATTTGAGTCATGAGATCAAGGAGGTGGAAAATCGGGTTGTAGAAAATAGAGGAAGGATTGAAATCATGATAAAAGATAAGCCAAATTCACATTCAGGAAATTCTGAGTTGATTTTGTAAACTTCGAAGGTAACATACTCAGAAAAAACAAAGAAAAAGGTACAATACATCCCATGGTAAGTTCTGAAAATGCTTATGCAAAGTCTGAATTTTCTTACTCATAAATTTCTGAGTTGGTAGGAAGATTCCAGCCACCTATTGAGGCCATAAAGATTAATTTGTTGGGCAAAGTACAACTCACATTGGGCAAGGAAAGTGCATCAACTAGTTCTGAATTTTATCTCTCAAAAAAATCAGACCTTGGAACACTATTGCAGCCACTTCACATAGGTAAGAAATCTGAAATTTTACAGCTGTTATCAAATTCAGACGGTGTCTATGTTTGGGGACACAATTTGCATGAAAGGAGGGTGAAGGATGAAGGTATGATGCAACACTCTTTTGTTTATCATAATGAATTCTTTGTGGATTCACATTTGGTTCCACATATGCATGAGAGTGTGGAAGAGGGGCAGCCAATGATGATACATGTGGCACACATGACGAGAATCATTCAAGAAGTTTGGCAAGATGTGGAAAGTGGTTTCCACGGTATGTCCTCCAAGAAATTTTTTGTTGTTCTCTTGTTACAAGCTTGGATGAGTCTACCATGGCTTGTAGGAGCTACCAAAGATTTGTTGAAAAGTGGCCACATTAGTATGCACACGATGAATGAAGATCAAATGGATTTTTCCATTTGGGGCAGCAATGTACACTTTCTGAATGTTTTTCTTTTGGCAGCTCTAGCTCTTTTTGTATGATGTTTGTGTTCATATTGGCATCCTCGAAGTATGTGGATATGGAGAGCACATGGGAGGTCAACTTAGTAGTGAATTGGTTGACTTTTGGGGCTAATTGCATGGTTGTACATCACATATACAGCCTACATATCAGAAAGTACAAGGTGGTTGTTGAGATGATCTTCTTCTTGATGGAGGTTCAATTGAGTTTAGGGGCCAAGGATTGGATGACAACCCTTGTGAGGAAGTTTCCAGCCCTTATGGAGCTTGAAATGACCAACTTGGAAGATGGTTTGGAGAAGGTTAATTGCTGTCATTGGTTCCACATGGAAAGCTACAGCGGGGGCAGCCATTGGTGTGAAAGAAGAATGAGGTTGGTGACTGATTTTGAGGATGACTACCGCTGGTACATACCGAAAAATAATAGGCACAGTAGCAAGGAGATTTTAAATATGGGTTTCCTTCCTTGGGAAACAATTACAGGTGGACATTGCATTATAAGGAGTGTTGTGACACTTCCTTGGATCTTGCAATTGCTTGAGGACAAGCAATTTTGGGTGGGGAGGATTGTTATGTCCCTCTTTTGAACATGAAATGATTGAAGACCCTTAGCCTCACTTGTTTCTCAAGGACTAAGAAAAAAAGAGAAAAAAAGAAAGGCAAATAAGTGATTTTGAATGAATACATGTAAAAGGTACTTTATGTTATAAGAGCCACTTAAGTTGGGGCCCTTTAAGGGTCATGGGCGTCACGTGACTAAAGTAAGAGTTTTAAAAAACAATCTTCCTTATGATTTGAATATATGTTTCCCTCTCTTTTGGACGTGCCCCTTGGAGGGAGTTGTGTAAAAGCAAAGGAAGGTGTCATTTGGAGGTATGCTGATTTTGGATATTAATCTATGAGACTAAGCATGAAAAACTTAACTCAAAGGTTTGGAGATAAAAACCTTCAAAGTTCTAAGGGAATTAGGGACAAAACCCTCTAATTCTGATTAGGGCAGCATCATTTCAGAGACTGCATTTGTTCTGAACATTCAAAAAATTCAAGAATTATTCCAATTGAAGAGTGAAGACTCACCCCCAAGGGTGGCGATTGGGTTTGGTGTTGTAGCGACTTGGTTGGGAGGTCAACACCAAGGGTTGTGGAGCTGTTTTGAGGGCAACAAATAGGTGGAAGTGTGGAAGACCCCTAAATTGGGTTGCGTTATAGGTATAGAGTCTGAAGACCCCTAAAAAATAGGGCTGCATAAGGACTTGAATTTTATTCATATTTTTTGCCCTAGGGCGACTTGCTTAGGAGTGGTTTTAAGGTCAATTTGGACCTTGTTGATATTCATAATAATTATAAATAATTTTAATAATTTATTCTACTATTTCTACCTTGTTTTGGCATCACATTTGGTCATCAAAGTTATTTATTGTAGCACTATATTTCTAGAATATTTTGGTTATTTTATATGCTTGATGAAGTGAAATTAGACTAAAATAACAAGTTGGAATTTATTGTTTTAAGTTTTCCAACATTGGCGCTTAGGGTTTGCAACTTTATGTTTGTTTTTGAAGCATCTTCCACAGTTAGGGTTTGCTGGAATTTGAAGCATAATTTTCATATTTGCAAGGGTTTGTTTGAAAGCCCTATTATTCCTCAATTATCCCAATTTGGGGACATTATAGTAACTTCAACCATTGTATACGAGTTGTGTCAAAGGCCTTGACAAGGAACTAACTGAAGGGTGAGAGCCCACTTTTACAAAATACTAAGGAAAGGTGCTAGACCCTGCCCTGTAGATGAAGAAAAACAATTAGAAGCTTTGAGGGAGCACGATAGGGCCGATGGGAAATTGCCACCTCTGAGCTCTAATGGTTCAACATCACCCACAACTTAGAGTTGACATGTAAGGAAAAGAGAGGATCTTGACATATATGTGACTTTCTACAGGTGCAATGCATGAAGTACAAGATCTGAGTTCTTCTCGTAAGAAAGCACACTACGACAAGAGGCAAAATCCCGTCATAGACCTATCTGATATGAAGGGTTGAGATGGAGTTGATGCTACCATTGCACAATTTTTTTGTGCAAACGCTATACCCTTTAATGTTTTCCGATCACCTCACCATTAAGAGATGATTCATACTATAAGTACTGCACCAATTGGATATAAACCACCTAGATTTGATAAACTCCGCACGTTTTTGATTGACAGAGAGAAAACACGATCGGAGCAACAAGTAGCACAAAGGGTGTAACATTATGATGGATGGTTGGCTTGATATGTCAAACTCCCCTTCGAAATATTATGATAACTCCCATAATAAGGCCTTATTTCTTAAATGCAATTGATTGTTGTGCCAAGAAAAAATTGCAAATTTCTTGATGGACCAGCTATGTGTGGCCATTGAGGACATGGGGCTACTACATGTTGTCCAAGTCATCACAGATGCTGCCCCAATTTGTAAAGTAGCTGGGATGTTGATTCAAAAAAACATAAGCATATATTTTGAACTCCTTATTGTGTGCATACCTTAAATAATGCACTCAAGGGCATTGGCAAGTTTGATTGGATTGCAAAAGTCATTAAAAATGATAGAAAAATTCAAATGTTCATTTGGAAACATCACCAATCACAAGCCATTTATCAAAGGCATGCTAAGATGGAACTTCTAAAACCTATTAATACACACTTTGCCTCTTTTTGTATGCCTTTGAGTACCTTCTTTCTATCAAAGGGGCATTATATTCCACAATTGTTAGTGATGCATGGGCAACTTGGTGACAATCATCTAGAAGGAGTGCAATTCAGGGGAGATAGATGGTCCTTAATGACCATTTTGGAGCTGATAGTAAATTTGTGGTTGACTTCATTGAGCCTATATGTGAGATGATCTACTTTTCAAATTCAAATATGCCATGTTTGGGGGAGATTTATGTGAACATTGATTCTATGTGTGAAAAAATAGAAAAGGTGACAAATATGAAGGATGCATCTTTATATCCATTAAAAAGATAAAAAATACGTGGCAGGCAGAACAAACTATACACACCTCTACATATGGTGGCGTATGCCTTGAATCTGAAATGGTATGATGTGAAAGTTACAAAGAAGAGGCCTCACTGCAATGATAAAAAAAGCAATGTGTGTTTTTTGGGATGTAGTAAAGAAGAATTATGGCCAAGGTGAGGAATCATCTATTATTAGGACTCGGTGGTCAAAAAATTATTGTGGACTAGGTGATTTTGGTAGTGTGGAAATCTTGTATGATAGGTGTAAAAAGAACGAATGACCCAAGTGAGTGGTGGTATTCCATGGCACTAAAGCACTTGAATTGCAATCGTTTTCAATATGGTTACTCTCACAAGGAGGTAGTTCTTCCTCATGTGAAAGGATTTGGAGTACTTATAGCTTCATTCATTACCGAAAAGGAATAGACTTGGATCAAAGAAGGCAAAGAGCCTAGTCTATATTCATAGCTCATGCTACGGCTTTTGTCTCATAAAGACCTAGGGTACTAGGATGATCCTTTTGGGAAAGGGGACCAACTTCCATCTAATGGAGATAAGGTGGGATTGGAGGATGCAATGGTTATGGACTCAATGATTTACCCACAGTTTGATTGCCTACAAAGGAGTTGGAGCTCGAGAGCAATGACTATTTGGAGAGTATCCTAGTGGAGGACTTGGAGGGTATGCTAGCGATGACCATGTGGAGAGTATTTGAAGAATTTGATCATGTAGATGAATGAATTCAAATTTGTTCATACTTTTTAATATGTTTCACATTTTTGTTTCTTCTTGCATGCCAATTTGTTGGCACATATATTAGTATGTACTCTTGAAACTCATGTTTTATGAGCTTAAAGCACTAAAGTTCGAGTTGTGACGATTATTATTTCTATTTTCTTCAGAATCTCATGTAGTATGCTAAATTTTTTTAATATTTATGCATTCTGTGTATTTCTAAATTTTTATCTTAGTATTTAATGTTTATGAAATCAGAATCTGTTGTATTTTTTTTTGTTTTCATAAATTTAAATATATAAATATTATTATTTTATTTCTTTTTCCGTCTCCAAGTACCCCCCCAATACCCAATGTTTGAAAATTAGCATTCTTGTCTCCAAGACCTGTCCCCATCTTTTGGGGACTGTGCATTGGACTCACCCAATTGGATTTGTCTGTTGGATAGGTCAGTCCAACTTCAAGCATACGATCAATCTTTCTTTTTACCTTTAACTTCTTGTTTGGGTTGAGACAACATGGCTACCTTTTAATGGTTTAGCACCTTACCTTCTTTCAATTCTATTTTCATAGATTCTGATCAACCCCTTTAATATCATTGAACTATGTAGCAAATAAATCTGATTGGATAGATCAGTCCAACTTCAAGCATACAATCAATCTTTCTTTTTACCTTTAACTTCTTGTTTGGGTTGAGACAACATGTCTGCCTTTTAATGGTTTAGCACCTTACCTTCAATTCTCTTTTCATAGATTCTAGAGAAGGATCAACCCCTTTAATATCATTGAACTATGTAGCAAATAAATCTGAAAACTCTCAATAATTGTACTATTTTTAAAATCTCTTGTTCACACCAATAGTCAACAATTGCGGCCATCATCGGAACATCTTCTATCCGGATGTTTACTTGTTTTGTTTTCAATGGTTGCTGGTGTATCTTTCTTTATTCATTTTTCAGCTTCTCACACATTGCTCTTTTGCCTTCCTCTACATTAATCTACAGGTTTCACCATTTTCTGTCCTTTGTTTATTATTTTTCCTTCCCTCTTTGTGAATTTTTTGCACCACTTGCTCTTTGTCATGGGTTCTTCTTGCTTGTCTTGTGTTTATTGTTCCTACTCAAACATTTATTCAATTCTCATCTGCAATTTGTTTTTGTGCCCTATTCTTTCTCATCCCCTTTTCCTTCGCAGTGACTCTCCATGTCCTCAACCACGAATTTTTCTTTTTTGCACCATTTTTCCTCCTTAGGTTCACGAGGTTCTCCTTTCTCTTGATCATTGTTAGGCTGATCTTCAATTTTGTCTCAAGCCCACGTTCTAAATCCTCTATTTGCTAACATTTTCTTGTGTTTCTCTATTGGATCTTTCACTTCATCTTCTTCTATCTTTGTGTTGCTCTTTCCTTCAGTTATTTTGCATTGCTTCTTTGTCCATCCATTCCTCATCTCCACAACATAGGAGTCCTTTATCTTTTGCAATACTCTATGAATTGATTGGTCACAATCATCATACAAGAAAGTTTGTACAAATCCAAATTTGAATTGTCCCCATGTGCTTGTTTGGCTCCTTTCCTATGAAGTACACAACAATCGGGGAAACCTATTCAACGTGGCTAAGAACAAATGGACCCCAATAATGATTGAACAATCATTCTTTTTTCATTTCTTTAGTCATAGGTCCCCATGCCATTTTTGTACTTCCACGTCTCTGAATTTATGAATTCTAATCTCCATTGGCCATGGTCCAAATGTTGTTTGGAGTGCTATTGTTTCTTCTCTCCATGTTTGCAATTCTTTGTGATATGTTGCCTACTAATTTGCAGCTACCCCTTTGACTGTGTAGTCCAGTGCGCTCACCCTCATATCATCTTCCAGGACATAAGTTTCAAATCTTCTAATAAAATCTTCAACATTGGCCACCCCATAATATCGAGGGATTGTCTTTTCTACTGTAAAGACCCTCTGTAGTAGTGCTACCTCATAATCACCTCTCATCCGGCTTGCCATTACAACATAAGAGCCCCCACTCACCGGCGATGAACAAGTCCAAGGTACTTGTCCATCTTGCTATGGCTGAATGTTATCATCTACTACCTCTCTTGAGCTATATAATAATATATTCTATTAATCTCAAAATGGGTAGGTGACCTCACCTTTGGAGTGTAGCTTGTTTCACCACTTTCTACTTGTATTTGGATGCGGATTTGCAACACCCTCAATTTGTTTAGCTTGTTCATTCTCTTGTGCCCTCTTTTGCATTATAGCTTGCACTTTGAATAGGTTTTGCATTTGCTCCATTAGAGAGACTGGCTCTCTTGGAACAATTTTGAGGCCTACCTTGGCTCTTACCCATTGGAATCACTATGATGATATTGGGCTGATATGACTAGTTGATTTTCAATGATGTTTATATACATCCTGCCATCATATGATTCCCAATCAATGATGAATAATGACTTTTGGGATTCTCCAAGTCTATGACTTAGAAGTCTCCTCACATTCTAAGATCTCCCACTCGGAACACCACATCTTGCAATCTGCGTATGGTATTCAATGTATCAATGATGAATAATGACTTTTTAGCCATTTAGGAGCCTGTCACTCTTAGCATGAACATCCCAAGGTTTCACTTTCTTTACATACTAAACGACCTTATTTGGTTCCTTATCTCCTTGTGTTGCCTGCACCATCAACAACTGCAACAAATTCGCAAGGTTCTTCAAATTGTCTTGCTTCTTCAACATGTTGATCAAATCTGAGGTTTCACGATGCTATGAGAACTCCATCTTGCTGTATTATGTGCATCACTTCTCCATATATCTGAGCCTCATTCTTCCCTATAGTTGGAGATGGACCTTGTCTCTCCTCGTCCTTAATCGATCTCAACAGTTGTGCAGCTTCCTGCATCCTATTATTTTCATGAGTAGGTTCTGGATACCTAATCTGTTTTGCTTTTCACACCTTGTACTCAATGGGTGTCTCTGGTGGAGGCTATTGTTGTTTCCTTCTTTATAACCTTGTTAACTACTTTGACAGGGGCATTTCACACAATTTCTCTCTCCATTTCTTTCATCTTTATCCTTACACTAACCATATTCACACTTTGGGTTTCTAGTCATCTCACATCTTTTGCAGCAATGGGAAATATTTTATATGATGCTCTCTCAAAACTCTACAATGTGCATAGGATGTAGACCTTTGTGGGTTCAAAGGACAATCTCACATTGTGTGGTTGGGTTGTCTGCACATATAGTAGATTATAGGTTGCCTTTGTCCTTAATTATCTTGCCCTGGATTGTTATTTCTCCATTGATTGTTCTATCTACCTCGCTGTTGGTTATTCCAACCTCCTTGTTGCTGCCAACCTTGTTGATGCTGTGACATTTACTGTTGTGGTTTTCCTTGTTGATCTGGTTGTGTTTGGATGGCAAACACATTCCTATTGATTCTTTCTCTTATTCCCCCCAAATATATACAATCATCCATGGTGTATGTTGTGGTTTTGCAGAACCTACAATAGCCAATTTGGGGTTGCCTCGTGTATATCTTGTCATGAAATTCCATTTGACATTAGAATGACCCCATTCTCTTTGCAATTCTGATTGCACACATTGTGGCTATTTGAAATTCACAGTTGTGCCAATGGTGGTTTGAATCCACCTAACCTTGGGAAATAATGGTTTGAATTCACCTAATCATGAAAGCATCCTTCTGTATCACATTCAGTACAATCTTGGTTTCTTTGCTTCTTGCATCTCATCCATTCGCTATAAGAATGCATCCAACTTTACATTTTTGGTTGCATTAGATGTGAGCTCTACTAACCCCAGTCACCTATTCTCTCTCATAGCAGCTGTGCATGCTTTTTCTTGGTTTTCACATTGCTTATGTGCCACATACAACTGAATTCTGACAACCTAGCTGTTTTTAGCTTCTTGACAGGCTTGAACTTCATCTGATTGAAAACCCCAAGAAACCTTTAATCTTAATCTTGTACAGATTCACCCGGATCTTGTGAAATCTTCTTGAGCTTCTGGTTTGCATCAGTTTTTGGCTTGTACTTCTGAAATTATGCCATTATCTTCTTCACGTCTACCAATTGTAGCTTTTGATCCTTGATAGAGCAACGAAATTCTAAGGCCAATCCTCATAGAGCTCCAATAAATTTGCACAACTATTGACTATCATCTGTTATTCCCTTCAATTCCCATAGTTTTTCACATGTGAATGAATAAGTAGTTTTTTGGAGCTGTTGTGCCACCATATGGGGTTAAAGTATAAAATACTGTCATGGGAAAAGTTTGTTGTGCCATTAGAGCTCTTACCATATTCGTTTTGGAATTCACACCTGATTAGTAGTTGGCCTTGTATTGCACTTTCTGTTAGCTTTGCTTTTCTCTTCCTCCTCTAGTTGTGAATTCTCTCTTTTCGGTGGATCTAGCAGTCTTAATTTATCTAATTCATCGTTCAATCTGCAAAACTTCCGGGTGTAATTATTATAAATCTCCTCTGCTGGACATGTTTGTGGAATTTATGTTCTTTGCACCTGAAACTCGTTCTGTGATTTCCTTAGTGTTTCTCTTCCTAACTGAAACCTTAACTATTAGAACACAAGAATTTTGGGAAAAAACTGTAGTCACCATGAGATGAGGATGGGGACGGGTCTCAGAGACGGAGACACTAATTTTCAAACACTGGGTATGGGGTTACTTGGAAACAGGAAAATAAATAAAATAATAATATTTAAAAGTTTAATTTCAGAAAACAAAAAGTTAAAATACATCTGATTCTGATTTCATAAACATTGAACACTGAAATAAAATCAGAAATATACAATATGCTTAAATCATAGTATCGAGAGATTGTGAGTTTATAAAAAACTCGTAGAGTCCCGAGCTGAGTAGGAGTCCATGAATTTTAGGGCCTCGATTCAGCTAACACAGTAACTTTTATTTGTCACAATGTTAAAATTATTATTACAGTATAAATAAATCACTTTAAAAAAAAATTATCATCTTACCCTGTTAATACATTTGGCTCTTTCTAACTGGTGTTTTAAATTTTATTTTCAAAAACTGTATTGAGTAGTTGGCCTCTATATTTATATTTTATGGCTTGATATTTAAGTTGAATTAATTTGATATGTTAAATTAGTTTAAATAATAATTTTTTTAATATATTATTGATATTATTTTTTTTGTAAAATGCATAATAATTTATTTTATTTTAAAATTTATGATGCTTTATTTTACCAAGTCTTACCGAGCATTTGCCGGTTGTTTTTTCCAAGTACAAGTTTGAGCCCAAAATGTACTTGCCGAGTCTCACCCTGGTCCAAGTCTCAATCTTATGGCATAAATAAAAAGTAATAACATACTACATGAGATAATGAAGAAAGTTGAAATTATAATTGTCACAACTCATAAAATTTAGTATTTTAAGCTCATAAAACATTATTGTCGAGAGAATATATTGATTTATGTGCCAACAAATTGGCATAAGCAAAAAAATAAATAAGTGTGAAATATATTAAAAAGTGTGAACAAATCTGAATTCATTCATGTATAGGATCAAATTATTTAGAGACTCCCCCCCATCTCCAAGTTCTCTGCAAGGATACTCACCAGATAGTCATCGCTTTTGAGCTCCAACTCCTTTGTAGGCAATCAAATTGTGGGTAAATCATTGAGGCCATCCATTTCAACTATTATATCCTCCAAACCCAACTCATCTCCATTAGCTGGAAGTTGGTACTATTTCGCTTAAGGACCTTCCTGGTACACTGAGTTTTTACGGGGCAAATTTTGAAGCTTGCTGAGTATGGAATAAGTTTTCTGTCTTTTTTGGTCCAAGTCTATTCCTCTTGGGTGAATGAATGAAGTTATAAGTACTCCAGTTCCTCTCACATAAGGAAGAATTATCCATTTGTGAGAGTATTTGTATTGCAAATGTTTACAATTCAAGTGTTTTAGTGCCATGGATTTACCAACACTCAATTGGGTTGTTCTTTTTATGCCTATCATACAAGGTTTCCACACTACCAAAATCAACTAGTACATGTGAAAAGTTTGACCACCGAGTCCTAATAATAGTTTCTTACTCGACTCAGCCATAGATCTTCTTTAATGCAGCCCAAAAGCCACACATTACCTCTCCATCATTGTAGGGAGGCCTCTTCTTTGTAAAAACCACATCATACCACTTTAGATTCAAAGCATAAAATGCCATATGTAGAGGTGTGTTTAGTTTGTTTTATCTGCCATGTATTTTTGATGTTATCAATACATATAAAGATGCATTTTCATACTTGTCACTTTTTTAGTTTATACACAGAATCAATGTTCTCAAAAATTTCCTCCAAACATGGCCTATTCGAACATGCAAAGCAGATCATCTCACATATATGTTGTCAATCACAAATTCAACATCAACCAAAAATGGTTATTAAAAACCATCTTTCACACCTAAACCGTATTCTCTGTAGATATATTCCTCCAACCTGCCCTTGCATCACTAACAACTGTGGAACATAATGCCTTTTTGACAGAAAGAAGGCACCCAAGAAGTATAAAAAAAGAGGCAAAGCGTGTTTCAACAAGTTTTAGGAGTTCCACCTTAGTATATCTCTGATAAATGGCTTGTGATTGGTGGTGATTGCTAATAAACATTTGAATTTTTCTACCATTTGCAATGAGTTTTGCAATCCAATAAAACTTTCCAATGTCTTTGAATGAATTTCTTAAGGCATGCACACAAAGAGTCCAACATATGTGTTTATATATTTTTTGAATCAACATCCCAACTACTTTACAAATCGGGACAGTTTATGATGACTTGGAGAATGTGTGATGGCTCCACCTCTTCAATGGTTACATATAGTTGGTCCTTCAATAAATTTGCATTTTTTTTTGGATCGAACAATCAATTCTCTTAAAGAAACAAGGCCCTACAATGGAAGTTACCATAATATTTAGAAGGGGACAATTTTGTGTATTGGTCCAATTGTCCATCACAATGCTATACCATTCATTCGGCTATGAATTTTTTATTGGTGATATTTGTTGCTCCAATCGTGTTTTCTCTTTGTCAATCAAAACCACGTGGAGTTTCTTAGATCCAAGTGGTTTATATCGAGCGGCATTAAAGGGTATGCCATTTGCATAAAACAAATCATCCAATGACAACATCAAATGCATTTTAACCCTTCACATCATATAGGTCTACAACGGGGTTTTGCCTCTTTCCATGGTGTGCTTTCTTACGAGAAGGCCCCATCTTGCACTTCATGTATTGCATCTATAAAAGCCATTTGTTTTTGGCTTCTTTTTTTCCCTTGTATGTCATCTCTGAGTTGTGGGTGATGCTGAACCACTAGAGTTAAAAGGTAGCAATTTCTCATCAATCCTATCCTACTCCCTTACAGCTTCTAACTGCTTTTCTTCATCTATAGTCTAGGATCCAACACCTTTCCCTTGTATTTTGTAAAAGTAGGCTCTCACCCTCGAGTAAGTTCCTTGTCAAGGTTTGTTACACAACTTGCATATAATGGTTGAAGTAACCCCTGCCCCCTTGGTCCATGGAAACTGGTCCCAATACTTCCGCAATTGAAAAAGGCCTTGTTTGCTGCCTCTGGACATTGTGTCTGAAAAGTTGATTTTTTTTTTTAAATATTAGAAGTGACATAAAAAAAGGAAGTCTGCTACTCATATGAAATTCACTTAAGAAACTAAGAAATTAGAAATTTCAAATTGTTTTTTTTTTTTTTTAACAAAAAAAAAGGAGTCTGCTACTCATATGAAATTCAATTAAGAAACTAAGAAATTAGAAATTTCAAATTGTTTTTTTTTAAAATAAAACTACACCGTATGACAAACTGAACAGTCAGAATGTAAATTAAAATACCAGGAGTTCATTGCACAAAACACTAAATGAAAACTTTAAACATCAGGTACTCATCACAAAAACCATTTAAAAAATTTATAAATACCACCATATAGGGCAAGAACACTCACCGATTGAAAAATTTGAGCTTTGCTTTACAAATTATTTTCACAGGATGGTAGTTGGGCTTTGCAAATGGTTACTGCTTTAAATGGTGATTGAGATTTGCAAATGGCTACTTCTCACAAGCTTCGAAAATGGCCAAATCTAAATTCAAAAGCTCTCCAAATGGACATAACCCTTGCTTTTCAAATAAATATAATCTTAAAACTGGAAGCTGCCATTGACAATGGTTTCCCTTGCTGACAATGATGATCATTTCTGCTAAAAATAGTTGCCCCTACCCCGAAAATGTTTGTCTCTGCTGTAAAAGTGGATGCTTTGCTGAAACTAAATGCTTTTGCAAATGATTGCCTCTATTGCCTCTCCAAATGATGAAATAATGAAATATAGAACTAATAGTCTAATATTAATGAATAGGTTTCATTTTAGTTTTAACTATTTAAGTTTTATTTTTAACTTTCTTTTTTTATTTTCAACTTTTAAATTTGTTGGGTCTGGTAATCCAATTAATGATTAGTTCTATGGTTACATAGCTTAGTTTGAAATAAATGTGGTTAGAATGTCAGGGGTCTGCATCTCCGTGTCAGATACCCTGTTTAATATTTAAAATGTTAGTAAGTATTAACAAGTTGGCAAAAGGATAACGGGGGTAGTAAGAAGAAACTTATTTAAAGCTTGTAGTGAAAGAACGATATATCTGAGCATTTCCATTATGTAATATTTTTTTCCATCAAATAAAATCATGTAATTTTTGTCTGAACAGTGGTATTAGGGCATTCATGATTCTAGGCCCCTGAAGGAAGATGAAGCTGTTGCCTGAACTCGAGATCTCTGTGACAAATTGATTTCATGGAAATAATATTTTTTTCTGAGATGCCATTGCTCATTGATGGCTGATTTTAAAGTATAATTCATTATTTTAAAAAGAATGAGTTCTCTGATCTTTTAATAACAAGCTTGCAGTAATAAGGATTGTAAGGGTTATTTTTGTATGGAAAATATTTATGGTTCCTCATAGAAGGCTGCAAAAAGAGGTGTGGCAAACCCTACAAAGCATGATGCCTAGAAAAGGCATTTGAAACTGCTGTGGGACATTGAAATTGATTATATTTGCTGTTATATTCTTGAAAAGTGTTGAAAATGTTTTTAAACTGCTGAAATTATTGTCTGAAGAGCGTGAATGTGTCATAACCCTGCAAAAACATTGAAGTAGGCTGTCTGATTATTGGCTAGATCAAAAGTGCAGCAGTTTTATTTTAATAGAGGTGTGATGGTGTGACTACCCAGTCAAAGACAAGCGTAGGTCCCACATAAAAACAAATGCGAATATTTGGACGCTTTGAGTTTCTGAATTAGTAACAAACATTTTATAAAGAATTCATCTGATCCAAGAGCTTTCTGGAAGGCGGGAAAATCTTGCTGGAAATCATTGGCTTGCATGCATCAAAGGCGCTTAATTGGGTGTGAAAAAACTCCAAAGGCATTGGAAAAAGCCACATTGCATTTGGAAATATTTCAAATCAAATATATCAGCCGACATTTTCAACACTTAAACAGCATACACTACGGGTAATTTAACTTTGTGAAAAAATAATTTGTCGCTATATGGGTATAAATACTTGGCAAATGTTTTTTGGAAGTTAAGCCAATGTAGGTTGTATAAAATTTTTGGCTTTCTACTTCAAAAGGGACATCTAGATGAATTCTTTGTCATAGTGTGTGAAGGCTTTGTAGATTCAGGGGTTACATGTTCTAACCATATTCATTTTGTTAGATTATGTAAAATATTTGAAATGCAGTAGTCAATGTGTCATGTGGAAGAGTTGGTCTAAAAAAGTTCCATTAAGGCTTTGAGTGTGTAGGATGTCAAGAGGTCCAAACTCTTTAAGTGCAAACCTAATTTTTAAATTCCCATGATTTTCATCACATATAGTCTATGCTTATGCATTTTTTTTGGACCTGTTGATGTTTTGAATGAATATAGGAGTGTGACCACCGGTTTCAAAGGTTTTTTCCCCTTCCGAGTCCATCAAAAAAGCTAATTTTTGATTTGAAGTCTTTTTCTTGAGTTTTATTTTTTGGAAAAATGTATTAACAATTGAGAAATCGGGCATTCACATATATGAAAGTTGCAATTTCGTAGTACTCAAAGCCCTGGTATTTATTTGAAATTGAAAACAGGCAATTTCTATTTGAACATCTTGAATATAGCATTGTATTTTCCTATTGCTTGTACCGTCAAAGACAAACCTATTTCATCTTGTGGTCTATAGGGCCCTCAGGATCGCCCTGGCTGATAGAGCTAGAAGACCCACCCATCTTGAGTTCACTACTTGCTTTGAGATTGGGTTTTGTTGTAGTGATGTTTTTTAATAAATGATAGGAGTTTGATATTATATCTAGATGAATTTTATTTTTCTTTATTGATATCATTGATGAGGAGCAGACCAAGGCATTAGGTTCTAATTGATAGGAAAAATATATATGTTTTTTAAATTTCTATTTTATATAGCTTTAAAGAATTACAATATCAAAATCTAAACATCAATATCAAAGTATTGTATTTAAAAGTGACCACCTACATTGAAAGGGGATATTCTTGAAATGTACTGGTTGCTCCCATTTAATACTTTCCATGTCTGAGATAGTACGGTTGGGCAGCAGTTTTTTGAAATCCATGTTGACACAAATCCTTTGATAATTAAAAACTTCAGGTACTTGGTAAATTCAAAGGTTGTAATGTACTAGACTATTGCTCCTTAGACTTTTTGATTCACTTGGAAGTAGGGGTAGCCTTTTCTCTATGCCTATTTGGGAGTCAATGTCTTGGACATGCCCGGATGGACTTCAAGAGTATGATGAATTCAGAAGTGCTGTCTTTTTTTGTGTCTCAAGTTATGAAGGTGGCTGATGACAGAATCATTGCTAAGCAATTGGAAGAATTCTTCTTTAGGCCCAAGTTCAGGGGTGCCCTGGACACAACTCTTGATGGAACAATGCTTGAAGATTCTCAATTTATCCCTTTCTCGAGACAAGTTTCTCGAGGTTTAATTTCTTTAAAAGCTTTCAGAGAATTAGAGAAAAGATTCTTCTATTTGGTCTCCTACTTTGAGTGGATGCAAATTTTTATGCGGCAAGGCAATACATCACAAGGTAAGTGTTCCCCCCTCAGCCCCCCACCCCTTAACTTGATTGCTTTGAAATTCCCTTTGCAATCTTTTGTTGGTCCATGCAAAACAATGAGGCAATGAAAGCAATGGTAAATTATTTGATTAAGATCAATCGGTCGGGCTGTTAGGAAGATGGGGGGAAAAGTAAAATGATTTTTCTTGGTGTGGTGGTTGGGAGCAACAAATCTTCTTGCAGGTTGCCAGAAATTTGAAGGTGGAGAGGATGGCTTTGGATGTGCATCGTCGTTTCTCCTGGTTGGAGTCCTTCACGGCCATTAGGGAAGGTTCCGCCAGAGGCAGAGGACTTTGCGGATGTTGAGGCAGGATTTGTTAGCTTGTTAATTATGTGGGGTTATGATTCCTCTTGGGTATTCTTTGAGGGATCAAGCTACGTGGAATCTAAGTGGTTGGGTGCCCGTGAAGGTGATAGCAACATCGGGTGGCGAGGCGGTAGTGGTCCCTTGAGCGACCCTTTGGGTGGTAGTAGTGGCAATGGTTTTTTGTTCGTAGTTAATGCTAATGTTGGCAAGGACACAGGCTGAAATACACTTTGATGTGGCTAGAGAGGTGGAAATGGTCGGTGTTGGCAAGGATTGAGTAATCTTTGATGTGGATGTGTATGGGAGAACTCGGTAATGGTTTGGATGCAATTCTAATCGTTTGTTTTGTTTTGTTTTTTTTCTTGTTCGGGTGTATGGTCTTTTGGCTTGTTTTGGCATTCTCATTATATGTTTTGGCTTTGTTGTTTGGCAACCCAAGGGCACTGTTTGCATTTTTTTGGGTGGTCATCCTTGTTTGGCTTTTGGTTTTTTTGTGACTAGCAAGGTTTGGCCATTTAGTTGTGATTGTAATGTCTATTTGACTCACAACACGTGTTTTTGTAATATCTCATTATGCAATAATAGGGCGACGTACCCACGACCCCTGAATTATCAATCAAAAAAAAATCGTAGGGGTACCCTAACCCATACTAGAACTGTGCTCGAAAGATCTTCTATGGGATTGAAGGTAGGGGACCAATGCTTCATGAAAAAACTTAAGAGTTTTTCAAAAACCAAGGCGCCACGTGAAAACTAGATCTTTTTCTTTTTTGGTGGAGAAGATGGCCATAGAGTATCCCTTTGGCATCATGAGAATATCCACAAAACCTAACGGTTTCCAATTTTCTTGCACATAGATTTTTAGAGCTTTGGGTCTTGGAAAAGCCCCCATGAATATGTAAATAAGGGTTTTTTTCCTTGAGCAACCGGTGTCTATTTTCCATTTCATCATTGGAAACTCTTATCTTCCGTGAGGTTTCCATCCAAAGATAGAAACTATGTTTCTTCTTGGTGGGGAAAGGTCTGATAATATTCCTGTGTGTGGTGCTACATGAAATGCAGAAAATCTTCCTTATAGATCTGGTTTGTATCACGAGGGACTGTTGATATGAAATTAGAGCTTGGATTTAGAGGAGTGGTCTGTGAGAAGTCCATGGCACACCCAAAGGGGCAGATCCTGGATCCAATCAGCCTTGGATGAGTTCGAGGGACAGGAAAGAGGTGAAGGGGAAGGGGAAAGGGAAGGTTGAGGCAGAGGGGAAGTGGTTAATGGTGAGAGGAGATGACTAGTTCAGAGGTGGAGAGGGCATAGAGCTTGAGGTGGTAGGTGGGAGCTCCTTTCACTAAGAATATGCTTGTTTGTTCATGATTAAACTTAATTAGCAAGAGAGGGTAAATCAAGATAAAGCCAAGTGTGGCAACAACTGAGGCTTGGGGAGTAGAGAGACAAGGATAAATGGACATTAAGATAAAGATAGGATAAAAAATTGCTTTTAATGTAAAAGGACAAGTTTGTTTTGGGAAAAACAAGGCAAGACGGAATAGACAAGGGTGAGCTAACTAGGTTTAATTGGAATGTATTCTCAAGCATAACCATGGAGCAAATAGATGTTTGCCTTTGTTTAAAGTAAACCAACTCGCTTAATATACCTGGAATTTGACTTACAGGGTGACCATGGAGATTCTGATAAGCAGTTGCAAGGTTTATTTTGTATAAACTAAAAATGAAACTAATTAGCCTAGTTGATTTAAGTTTTTAACCAATATCTTTGGTTATCTAAGTGGTTTTTTTTTTTTTTTTAAAGTTTCCCTTTTCAGTTTGAACAAGAAAGAGAGAGAGAGAAATCCTAGGTTACCCATTTTACTCATTTCCAGACTAGCACAAGAATTATACTTAATTACTGTATCTGATAAAAGTCAAGTTCCCACCATTTTCAGACTAAGTGCAGAAAGAAGAAAACAAGAAGTTCTAAATTCTGCACACTGGCCTTGGAAGCTGCACCAAACTGAAGAGTAATGGTGCATATATGATTTTACCCTTGGATAAGTATGGCATTGACTGCTTCCTACCGATAACCCTTGAAAACTTTAAATATGGACCCTTTTGATGCTGAAGCTCATTCCAAAGCATCCTCCATATATGGCAAGATTTACCTGGGAAAATGCCCCAAGAAGCGGCCCTGATATGCTTAGCAATTAGGCTGGAAACGTGGGAAGACATCTCCAAATTACAACTCAGAGGAATGTAATAATGATACATCTCACCAATGGTTGATAATAGGTGATTGGTAAGATGTTATGTTACTGATAATGATATGGGTACGAGAATCGAATATGGGGATACTCATAATTCAATGCCAAATATCATAATATTCAACAGTTGAACTTCGATTAGTTTTACAATAGGTACATAGTGCAAATGTTACAATGTATGGACAAAAATAAAGACATCAGCATATTCGTGTTACACTATGTTCATTTTCCTCTTCGGCTGCAATCTCTCCACCATCACGTGGTTCATTAAACTCACAAGCAGCAGCAGTGCCACTCCCACTAGCTCCACTATGCAAGTCATGTGAAGCACTGTCTAAATCAAGGAAGGAATTTTAAGCTTATGCACAAGGAAGGAGTTTAAAGCTTATGCAACTAAAAAAATGAACAAGAGTGAACAAATGTGCAATGAGAGGTAAAAATGCAATGAAAGGTAACTGTGTTGTTATCTTTTGATAAAATGAGTGTGAATGCTGATTTAAGGGTTGGGAATCCATTTTAGTTTGTTTTTAATCGTATTTTGAAGTCTAGTTTGAATTTTCATTGGGTGAAATTGAAAAAAAATAACATTTTTTGGGTAGGAAACATTGTGGAAACGCCTAGGAAGCATCCTTGGGCTTGCAGATACACCTGGATATGTCCTGGGATGTATCCAGGCATATCTGTAGGCCTAGGGACGCTCCCTAGACGTTTCTCCAACGAATCCGTACTCGAGAGCATTTCGTTCCCATTTTTGGGGCCAGCAGTGGCATATCCGGTAACGTAGGTAAGATGGTTAAATTCTGTCCAAGACCTGCAATTGCGAAAGATAATGCAAAGGCCTACTCAAAAAAATCCCTTGCACAGCATAAATAATCTCCCCTTCTCAATTGATTGTTATGAATACTGGAGTACATATAAATACAACAATAGGACAAAATTCTGACTGTTTCAAAAGTGCAGTGTGATAATTGATATCAAATCTCCAAAAGGCCGCTCCCCCCTGCCCTATTTTTTATTTATAACCCAAGGAAGAGTTTCATGACTTTTCTATCATGTGGGTTTTGGTTATATTGAAGGAATCTAGTTGACTCTTGTGAGATTCTAAGGAATCTCATGGGATCCAGTGCAATGGTGGGGAATTTTCTAAACTCACTAAAATGCGAAAAAGACATTTAAAGAGCAGGAAGGATAGAAAATGGATTTCTAGATGAAAAGAGTTATAGCAGTAAGGTTAAGGCCCTACGAAGTGATACTCGGGGAATGAAGTGGCAAGTCAATGTGCTTACAGCGGACTTCTACTGAAATTCCCACGGTTTTGGGCGGCACAGTTTAGATGGAATAACTACTCACCACTTTGATATACTCTTGGGTAAGCATTATATAATTTTGCGTGTAATGATTTTATGTGCCCCGGTATTTATGTAAAATAACTTTGTAATGCAGTCATTTGGATGAACCGTTTTGAAATCTCTTCATGGGGAATATGCACTGTCCAAGTGAATGGGAGCTTGGAGGTGAGGAAGCTTTTGGGCTTGAAATTTTGCAAGAACAGAAACAGAAAAATAGAAATTCCAAGTTGCTTAAATAGGCAGAAGACGGGTGAATGTTATGAGAACAATGGAGGAATTCAAAGCTGGAAGTTTCTATTTTTGAGATCAAGCCAAAGAAAAGCTCCTAAAGTTTGGGCAAATACCTTGAGTTGGACGTGCAGTATTGTCGACTAGTCTAGATCATAGCCATGGTAAAATTGCTATAGGTTTGCACTGCTGCTTAATTAAAAGGTGCATGATATGTTTCTAGTCCTTTTGTTGAAAAAGTATGCAAATGAGGTGGACCTTGAAGTTGGAATTTTCGTAGAATAAAATTTATATACTAGATTGAAGTGTAATGAAGTTTGATATGGCCATCATTGAATCCGATTCTAGGATTATTTTGAGGGGGACAACTCACAAAAAATACAGATTTTGGTGTGTTACGGCAAAAGCAAAATTATGTTATCTGTCAACAAAAATTTGAGTGCAAAGATAACATGGATGCATTTACACAGAACAATGTTGACAATACGAACTGAAATAAGAATTCCATTAATCTGATAGTTCTGTACATGACAAATATCTGAAAGGAGATGGGGAATATGTATCACTAGGTTCAAGAAAAGCCTCTCAGTTTTGCCCAGGTGTATAATATGTATCAATACAGAAAGTGTGGAATACAAGATGTAAAGATGCTAGGGGAAGATGAATAGAATACACTTAGCCCATTGGCATCATGACAATTGGCACCATAGGCACGCAGGGAGCCGATGCGGTAGCTCTAACTTGGCAAAGTGTTGGAAGGTTGGGGATGAGTTGCATGCAATGCAGGTGTTGAACTCCATATTTGTCCCCAAGAATATTTGGGCCTAGGCAATGCCCCTCTGACTCCACCAGTAGCTACCATCCCTTGACCTTGCAAGGGGATCAAAGAAAATAGTAAACACTTCTTTTGGCAAAGCCACTTGCTGGATTACGGTTAGGCATAATACCTTTCAGATTGAGGTGTAGCAGGGATCAATCATTGCGGTAAAGGTTCATTGTCATTAGGTGTTGATGAGACAAATGAAGTTGGATGACATAATGCAAAAGTAATGTTTACTGTAGTTGCATTAATGGTGGCATCAAGGACAATGTTCCTGTTAGGGAAAAGTGGGCTTGATACCCCTAGTTTGTACCAGATAAAGCTGAGTTGCCTTCTATAAGTAATGTTACGTAGATGCCCCATGGTAATGTTGAGATTTGCATTTCAAAATTTATCACTGGTTTCTCCAGAAGCTTTGTTTTAATTTGTGTTATAACTCTCTTTTGTCTAGAAGTGGGTTATGTAGCTATATAATTGTAGAAATCCACAATGATGTGATATTTCATATCAACATGAATGTTTATCTTCTTCTAGTTCTACTATAAGGATTTTTTGTAGCTGTTTCTACTACTTTGATGAATTCGTGACCTGAATAGTCGCAAATGCAAATTTGTTAGATTGAAGGAATAATTTATAGGATTTTGGACCCCTCATTTAGCATATTTATTAGCAAAATTTCCAAAATCCATTCTACGACCATGTGATAATTATGTTCAGGGTTTTATAATCCCAAGATATTTTAGAGGTTTGAGTTATCAAGAAAAGTATACTACTCAATGAATGTGAACCTCTAGAGGGATGGAAAAGACGTGGCTTTGAACCTTTAACTACATCAACAGGTCTCTGCAAATGCCCTTTGTCAAAAAATGGCTAGACGTCTCCAAATTGTTGCATCATTTTGAGCACAATTGCTCTCATTTCCAGATTCAAAGACAGAACTTGATAGGCAAATAAGTCTGCGGTTCATGGATGTAGTTAATAAAAAAAACATGAAAGAGGCCACCCTTCATTGCTATGCTTTTGCCGATGCTGCACGACAAAACTCCAAGAAAGAAAAGACATAAAAACCATGGATCTGCAAGCAGAGGAAATTTCACGGGTGCTAGTTTTAGATATAGTTATCCATTATTAAATTTTGAAAATCAATTTCATAAACAAGCAAAAGTTGTCTAAAATACTAGTTTTTTTTTATTTTTTAGACATATCTTATCATATGAAATGTGAACCAAACTTTATAAGACTATTGATATGTTTTATGATATTTTTTTAATGATATATTGGAAGTTTTATTTAAAAACTAATGCACAAGCAGGGTATGGTGTGTAACATCTTTGTCAGGAGGAAAATTTGAACTGGAGATAAACATGAGCAGGGCTTCAGTAGTTGTACAGGATGGGATGGAGATAATTTTGGGCCAAATATCTCTTACCATGGCTGAAGCTCAAGATGGATGGGCTTGCACTCCACATTGAATCATCAAAACTTCTGTTCGTTGATATAAATGCAATGCGGAATTTTATCTCTTATCTAGGTGCACGGACCTGGATGCCACTTCAGCTCTGATATTCTTCTGTTTAGATTTCCATTGTCTTTAACCCTGATATATTTAGTTGGGTTTTATTTGATTTTTATTTTTTTCTATTTATCTGAACATAGGTGCGAATTTTTTTTTGTCATCATTTTGATTTATGTCTTGTGAATATTTACATCTTCTCTAGGGGAAATCACCTCATATTTTACCAAAAAAAACAAAAAGGTATCTTATTTTTCCTATACAAAATTGATGGCAATAAATATCTACAGGCCTCCTTCGCCTGGAGAGGCAAGTCCTCAACCTACTTTTGTCGATTGTGTGGGTTGAGTTGTTTGCTATTGCTCACCCTGCAACCTATTTGTTAAAGTGCCTAAAGGCCCTTGATCTAAAGATTGAATCGTTGATAGGAACCTTCTATCTCAAGGACATAATTAAAGATGGTCTACTTTTTGCTTTACTTTTAATGGCAAACAAGAATAATAATTGTTGTTAAGTGGTTTGTATTAATTGGTTTGATAGAAATATGCAGTCAAGAACACTTCAGTTTTATGCAAACATAATTACTTTATTTGTATGCAACGATTGTTTTCTATGTTGTAGAAAATAATGGGATCAACTAACGTTGATTTCTATTTTCTTGGGTACTTGAGGCTGATTTGGAAATTCTAGATGAGATTGATTCTGGATTGAAGGAAATCAAGGATGATAAAAGATTGTAATATACTCGAATGGAGATCTAGAAATAATTCAGAGAATAACAGGTACAACAAATTACACAAAAAAAAATACTGCAGAAAATTAAACCCAGAAAAAAAAGAACACTGTTGTGCATCTCTTCTTGCATTAATTAGATTGCTCTTTTCATTACATCTATACAAGAGCCTCTGTTTTAAAGAGGTTTTTTTTCAAAAAGTTGAGCATGCAAACTATTAAAAAAAGTCTAGACTTTCTATTAAATAAAACTGACTGACAGCGATCAACATGCAATTACCATGCAAACTGTTGTTTACAAAATGGTTTAACTTTATTCGAGAGAAATTAACTCTATTTTTTAACACTCCCCCTTAATTTTGACCTTCTATATCTTTATCATTCCAGATTTGAGTTTAAAATTATGTTCTGTACATTTCCTGAGCTGGTTGTGTCTCTCTGAAGCTGCTTGTAGCTTTCGCTGCTTATATAGCCTTGATCATAGACACCCAAACAACTTCTCAAATACCCAAATGATTCTCTTCATAAGGGTTTTGTAAAGATATCAACACATCAATCTTGAGATCTACAAAATTCTAGACATATCTCTTTGTTATTAATTAGCTCCCTGATGAAATGATATTTCATGTCTCTGTGTTTGTTTCTTTTGTGAAAGACATGATTTTTAGACAATGCTATAGCTGAGTTGTCACAAAAAATCTTTGTAGCATCTTCTTGATTATGCATGAGGTCCTTCAATATTCTTCTCATCCACACAACTTCTCATCCACACAACTTGACATGTTCCTATGGCTGCCACATATTCAGCTTCAGTGGAAGAAAGAGTGACTATGGACTGTTTATTTGATGCCCATGAAACTACCCTTGTTCCAAGGTGAAAAACATAGTTGGATGTACTTTTTCTATCATCTATACTGCCAGCATAGTCACTATTTGTGTAACCTATGAGTTTGAACTCATTAGGTGATGCATACAAGATTCCATAATTTTTAGTTCCACACATCTCAAATTTTTTTTTCCAACCTGCCAATGTGATTTTTTGGGAGACTCCATGAACCTTGAAATGAGGCTCACACCATACATAATATCAGGGCTTGTGGTTGTCAAATACATAAGACTACCAATTCATATTTTGAACAAAGTTGGATCAACAATTGATCCATTGTCTTCTTTCCTTAATTTTAGTCATGTTACAACTGGGGTTGGAGCTAGCTTGCAATTCAGCATGTTAAATCTTTTCAAAATGTCATTTGCATATTTTGTTTGTGAGATAAATATGCCAGCTTTTGATTGTTGAACTTCAATGCCCAAAAAATATTTCATGAGACAGGTCTGTCATCTCAAATTATTTCTTCATGGCTGCTTTAAATGTATCTATGGACCAATCTCTAGTAATGATTAAATAATCTACATATAAACATACAATTAGAATTTCACCTTGTTCATTGATTTTGATGTATAAAGCAGATTCACTGCTGCATCTACTGAAGCCATTTTCAAGTAAATAGGAATCAATCCTGCTATACCATGCTTTAGGAGCTTGCTTAAGTCCATAGAGCACTTTTCTCAACTTGTACACCTTTCCTTCATGCCCTACAATCTCATAGCCTTCTGGTTGCTTCACATACACTTCCTCTTCAAGAAAGCCATTTAGAAATGTTGATTTCACATCCATCTGATATATAGGCCATTTGTTTTGGGTTGCAATAGCTAACATAGTTCTTACTGTGTCCAAACGGGCTATTGGAGTAAATGTTTCATTATAATCTACTCCAAGTTGTTGTGTGAGTCTCTTGCAACTAATCTTGCTTTGTGTTTCTACACTTTTCCATCTGCACTATACTTGGTCTTGTAGACCCATTTCACACCTATCATGTCCTTCCCTTAAGGAGGGTCTACCAACTCCCATGTATGATTCTTTTCTATGACATATATTTCTACATCCATGGCTTGAGCCCAAATTTCATCATTTATAGCTTCTTCAAAAGAGATTGGATCAGTAACTTGAGAAAATCAAAAACTGAAAAGAGTTAGCTATGTCATCATTATTATTAACTTCATATAACTCATTAAGGCTCCTTGTTTTTCGTTGCAATAGACTTGCTAAGGTAGGATCTGATGATGAGATGCATTTCTCTGAACTAGATGGACTAGATCCAAGAATGCTTGCTGAAGGTGTTGCTACTGGTGTTCTTTGTGGAGTCTATTGTATAGGTGAAGTTGACTAAAATCTTGAAGATCTCCTAGTTGTGGTTGGAGGTGTTGATTATGCAATGACTTGAGGTGCATGTCTAGGAGTGGAAGGAGGTATTGTATGAGTAAATACCTTGTGGTGCTAGTGTTTCATTTTACATATCATCTTGAGGAATAGCTGCTGCTATATTAACTGTTTTTTTGATACTTCCATCCCATGCCTCATTTTCAACAAATTGCACATCTCTACTTATTATACCTTTTCTAGTGAATGGATTAAACAACTTGTAGGCTTTAGTATCCTCGGAATATCCAACAAAAATACACTTTTCTACTTTGTTGTCTAATTTATTTCTTAGCTCATCAGACATGTGTATATGCCACACAATCAAAGACTTTGAAGTGAGCAACACTATGTTTTACGCCACTCCAAATCTCTTGAGGAACACAATTTCTAACACTTTTGGTTGGACATCTATTTATAATGTAAACAAAAGTTGCTACTGCTTCTGCCCAATACATCATACTATTGACCATGTCCATTATTGTTCAATTTTTTCTCTCTATGACTTCATTTTGCTGTTGTGTATATCTGGCAGTGAATTGCTTGTGAATACCATGTTGTTTGCAAAAATTCAAAAATGCATTGGATATGTAATCACCACCTCTGTCTGTCCTAAGAACATTGATATAATGGCCGTTTTGCTTTTCCACTAAGGCCTCAAACTGCTGAAAAACCCCAAATGCATCAGATCTATAAAAGTCAGAAAATATGAACAGCCTCCTATGGAAGGTGTTTGCATTTGTCTACACAAATCAAAGTGAACATTTTCAAGTGGTGCCTTCACTCTTATTGATTTTCCAATAGGGAAAGTCTCTCTATGTTGCTTCCCCAAAATGCATCCTTCACAAATTCTTTTTCGTTTTTGAATTAATGGCAAACCTTTCACCATGTTTTTCTTATGTAATAAATTCAGTCATCCAAAGTGTAAATGCCCAAATTTGAGATGCCAGAGCCAAGATTCATCTTTTATCATTGACTAAAAGCTGATTGTGTTTCTTTAGCACTATTCTACGTTGTTCCAGAGTTGATTTGAAATATTTTGGAGCTGAACTGAATAATTTCTGCCTTGATGACAGCTCTGAACTGTGTATTCTTTGGCTCACAAATATTTTGGGCTGATTTTATTTTCATATTTAGTTCTAATGTCAAGGGAAACATTCTATTGCTTGTCATTTGTACCTTGGCAATCAGCTGAGTACTTGGAGCTTTTTCCACAATCACACATTCATTGTCTTCAATGTAAATTCTATAGCCCTTCTGGACTAGTTGACTAATGCTTATAAGATTATGTATCAAACCTGCAACATAATAAACATCTTGAATAATCTTTTGCTCCCCCGTTTTGTTTAGATTGTTGATTGTTCCCTTGCCCATTACAGTTACTCTATTATTGTTCCCAAGAGTAACATCAGCCTTTACTGACTCATCCAAACTTGAACTAGAGTCTGAATACCAAATATCATAGGGACTCTCTTGAATGACATTACATTCAATAGGAGATTTAGTAGATACTGCTTCAGCAATCCTTGTACAGACTATAAACATGGAGCTTGCTGGAGACCTCCCAAACTGATTTTGATTCTGCCTATTCTGATCATGTTGCTTCTTACTGCACTCATAAGCATAGTGTCCATATTTCTTGCAGTAGTGACACTGCACATAAGACTTATCCTGTCTTTGACCAGTTGATTGATTATGATTATAATCTTGATTTTGTCCTCTTCCACTCGGGTTTAGCTGGACTGCTGCTGTGTCCACCTCTAGATGAATTTATACCTCTCCCTATGGGGCTGAACCTTCCTCTGTCTCTTCCACAACTTACTGAAATCTGGGATGAAAGTGCATGTTCTAAAGATGTATGTGACCTATTTAACGTTTGCTCATGATTTATTGAAGAGACATGCAACTCATCAATTGAAATTTGACTCAAATCCTTTGTTTCTTCTATGGCTACAACCAAAGGATCATATTTTGCAGGGAGACTCCTAAGCATTTTTTCCACTACTCTTCTATCATCCACTATTTCTCCATGGGATTTAATCTGATTTACTAGACCAAATACATAAGTAAAAAATGACTCTACAGAGTCTAACTCTTTCATGGACATATTTTCAAAATCTCTTCTAAGTAGTTGAAGTTTGACAGTTTTAACTTTGTCCTCACCTTAATATGCAACTTGGAGAATGTCCCATGCTTCTTTTGCTTGCTTGGCTTCTGTCACTCTAAGGAGAATGCTCTCATGCATAGCTTGATGTATGTGGAAGAGGGCTTTTCCATCCTTCTTCCTCTGCTCCTTCAAAAGATCTTTCTTTCCTTGTGAGAGTGCATTATATGCTACTGGATCTGCAGGCTCTGTGTACCCATTTTCAACAATTTCCCAAACACCCTAGGATTTGAACAATGCCTTCATGGTTAGTGACCAATGCTCATAATTTTTACCTGTGAACAGAGGAGCCTGCAGACTTGAAAGAGATGCACCAGATGTGGAAGCCATTAATGATTGTAAAGAAATAGAATAAGGATCTGATACCAAAAGTCTTGGCTGTGATACCAAACTGAAGGAAATCAAGGATGATAGAAGATTGTAATATAAATCAATGGAGATCTGGAAATAATTCAGAAAAATAACAGATACAACAAATTACACAGAAAAAAATACAGCAGAAAATTAAACCCAGAAAAAAAACAGCACTGCTGTGCATCTCTTCTTGCATTAATTAGATTGTTCTTTTCTTTACAAAATAAATACAAGAGCCTCTGTTTTAAAGGGGATTTTTCCCAAAAAGCTGAGCATGCAAATTATTTTAAAAAGTCTAGATTTTCTATTAAAACAAACTACTGACTGACGGCTATCAACATGCAATTACCATGCAAACTGTTGTTTACAAAATAGTTTAACTCTATTCAGGAGAAATTAACGCTATTTTCTAACATGGATTAGATGTTGATGCTTTACAAGATGTTTCAAAAACTGTAAATGGATTATTAACTCCTAAAAATGCAGTGTTGATGATCACTCACTACCAGCATTTTCTGGAATTTGTAAAGCCTACATATGTGCACATAATAGTAAAAGGAAGCACAAAAGTAACTAAACAATTCCCAATTCAGTACCATAGGAAATGCAAATGTGAAAGGAAATGATTGTAACTTTGTTCATAGTTCTAACTGCAGCTTTTTGGTATGCCCAGGAAAACGGAAGCATTGTCAAAACTGGAAATGCTTTATTGGCAAAACAGATTGAAGAAGCTGGTTATAGAGCAATTGTTTGTGTTTGAGATCTCTCATCCAGGTCCGACGATAAGTTTTGCTGGCATAACTCATTATTGATAAGCAGAGTTCAATGAACTTAGTCCGCTGGATTCAACTGCAATTCCACCAGCAGTTTCATTCCCTTGAACTTAATGATTTGGAATTTGTACCTTAAGATGATATATTGGCATCTTAAATATGAAATTTAAGTTAATATGAGGTTTATAACTTTATGATTTCTTCCCAAATCATTGCTTCAAGAAACATTTGGGCTTTGCACTCTCCTAGGGACTTCGATTGATTCTTTGGCATCCATCAACAAGATTACATTGAATGTTAATTATTTGGCTGCCTCCTTTTAATTTTACGCCAAGCTGAATGAGTAATTAAAAGCTCTCATTGTAGAATCTTATGATTTAATATTCTAGATAATAAATATCAATATGTCCTATTTATGCTGAAACATATGAAGTATAACATATTTGAATCTGCAGATCACACTTTTTTGATGTTTTCTTGTACAATTTATTGTTAGGCTTTGCTGTTTGGGACAATTTTGGCAAGATGATGTAAACTGGAATGATCCATTTTGTTATCGATGTAGTAACCAGGTTTGAGTTTAAAATCAAATTTGAATTAGATGAGCAAAGAAATCACAAAATGCTTTAAAAAAAATTGCACAAATTCTCTGCCTGGAAATCCTTTGTGCATGAGTCACCAGTGCCTACCTAGGTGGCTGAAAATGATTGACACTGTTTAGTCCATTGTAGGGAGAGTGGGGAAGGAATAAAAAGTAATCTAGAAAAGAGTGCAAATGGTTTTGGGGCATAAATTTGGAGGCCTCGGTCATCATAGGTTGACAACACATCAAGAAAAATGCTAGAATCCCTGCTTAATTTCTGTGCTCAAATAGTATTATAATTCCTATAAATTCCTAAAAGGGGAAAACTCGGTAACCAAGATATGCAGCATGTATTTTTTCCCAATTGAAAATTATTAATATACAAGGAAGAAAACTTGATTATGGAATTTATGTGAATGTACCACCACTAGGAACTCATCAAGGTTTCCATTGTCTTTTTTTTTCTTTTTTCGATAAAGGTAAATTGTATCGATATAAGAGAAAGGGTTTACAAAAAACATTCAAAAATATGTTTACAGGGGAAAGACAGATTTAGGAAGAACAATAACTAAGCACACCTTCAGACAGCAAAAGAGGGCTATAAATCCAAGCTAGACAACGAGGCTTAAAGCCACATGGCACATATTACAATGGAAATAACTGATATATCCTGCGAAAAAATTAGAAAGAGAAATAGAGAAAGAGGAGCCCATCAGAACATCTGCATTGTTAAGCATCCTCAGCTATATGCTATTCTTTAATTGAAACTGTGCTTGGGATGACAACGGTGTGAATGTCCCACCTCTGCCGTGTGGTTATCTATAGTGCAATAAAAGGAACATGCCACTCGTTATGTTGGGCCAGAGTGATATCAAAACCGCCACTGTTGTTGGATCTTCAATTGATGTTCCTTGCAGTGGGCAGGGTGGCGTGATGAGCACGAGCCCGATGATTACTAGAAGAGAGCTGGGCTGTGAAATCATCAAGGCGAGAAATTTTGTGATTTGGGATCTCAGAGATATGCTTAAGGAAATCTATGGCCTCTTTCAGTTGTGAGCTGATCAACACATTCAGCAAGGATTGGAACGATATCTCCCTGATCACATTTTATACCAAGTAGCTCCAGACTACTTTCCAAATTTTTGATGGTATTAACCAACTCTGGATAGATTTCGACAATGCCTGCCAAAGTGGGTTTGGGATTTAAGTGGTTCGGATGGCCGGTGGAGTGAGAACTGGTGGGCAATGGCCCAGCTTGATAGTGATTACCAATTGGAACATATGAAACATGATGAGGATCTCCAGGAGTAGGATGGATACCTGCAAAGTGGGGGCTATGAGCAAAAACTTTGATTGGATTACAGCTTTTCGTTTTAAGGTCATGTCTTTCATCTGCCAGCATATGAGAAAACTGAGTGTTAAGGTGGTTTCGAATGATGGGTTCCATCCCATAATGATGATAATGTCCAAGTTCCATAGCACATACCTGAGAGTCGGACCAATTCTTTGAGGTGCAAGCCTACTGCTGGCTTTCAACACTCTCATCAGAGACAATGGCATTGTCCTCAATGCAAATAACAGATTTTCCGACTCTGTTGATTGGTACCTCCATGACCCTGTGATTGAGAGTTGAAAGGTATTGCTAAACTGGAGATTTTCCTGTTACCTTTGCAGTAGATATTCAAAGATCTGATTTTTTGCAGAAAGTAGTTGCAAGTAGGATCTTTTATAGGCCCTTTAGTCCTTTTTTATGGACTTCTGTAAACTATTGTAAGACGTTTTGAATTGAGCATTAAGTAGAAATAACTGTTACATACTCTGAACCCATGCTGCAATCACTATGATTTGTACTGCACCTTGTAGAATTTATGTGTGCAATTGGAATAGTGGTGTTCATTGATTGCTAAAGAGTCACCCTTTTGGCCTGCGTGATAAGTTGCAGCTTATGTAAGGACACAATGTCTTTTAGCAGAATTAAACAATCCACAGTGGCGATCAAGGATAAAAATATCATCACTGTTAGAATGCATGTGGACCGTGGACCCAAGCACTGCAGATTTGGAAGGGGGGGATAGTTGAATTGCCCATTTTACAATGTCTAGAATAACAACATTTTTCACTCGGCACGATTCCATTGAATACCAAGATGATTGTAGGATAACATATAATTTTATGAGATGGAAGTACAAACAAGTGTATGTGGGCATTGAAGGAATGAAGACAACAGTCAGACAGATGCAGAGAGAAAGCCATGATACTGTCAATCCATACAAAACAAGGGTGCTACGCACCAAATCTCTATGGGAGTTATGTGCAAGAATGATTGCGAAAAAAATGAAAATGTTCACTTCAAAGAAAGGCAAATAAAACATTTTAAAATTCATAAAGAAATTATGGAATGATATAAGCTTCCACTGCCAATCAAATTAAATCAAAAACCGTGTTACAAATATGCTAGCACTTCCAACTCAATTTTACCTCATTTTGCTTACCCACAGGTTAACCACTCATTGCCATGATAGCTCCCAGGAAAAACATTAACAGAGAGGTTGCTCCAGCTAAATGAGAAGGTAGTGAAAGGGCAGGGAAAACCATAAGAAGTGTAGTTGGATGCATTCCATGAACTATACATGTAGCGAAGGTTGCAATTCCGAGTTTATTTTTGGCACTTTTCAGAGCAGGGATAGACTCCAACAGATTTATTTGTTCATGACTAGTCTGTACACCAACATGAGGTTTAATTGTTTCCAAGACCTCTTTAATGCCCATACCTTGAATAATAAGTAATGTAGGGAACTAGCTTGCCTGAGGAGTGTGCAAGCTATGAAAGCAGAGTCTTTCAAGATAAATGTGTTAAAGAAACTATTACAAAAGATACATATTGAGATTCGATTTTCTGATAATATCTTTAAAAAAAACACAGCAAAAATATAAAATACATATAATGAGACGTTTTGTCAAACAATTCTCTAACAATTAGTTGGAAAACATGGCATATGAACCAAAAAAGAGTTTTCATTCTAGTTTAATGCACTCAATATCAAGGCAGCATTCGTCATCTGTGGCGACAAATCCATGCTCTGCTTCTATAATATCTAGACTTTCCTCTTATAACTGGTCATGCGAGAAGCAGAAGTTAAGTTTGTTGTAAGTATTTAATGTAGGTTTTATTTGGTTCTAGAATATTGAATATCCAACTTTTAGATACAATTTAGATTCTAGATAAAATTGGTCATTAATATCTAGACTTTCCTCTTATAACTGGTCATGCGGGATGCAGAGGTTAAGGTGGTTGTAAGTATTTAATGTAGGTTTTTTTTGGTTCTAGAATATTGAATACCCAACTTTTAGATACAATTTAGATTCTAGATAAAATTGGTCATTTTTAAAATAAAATTGATCGTTGAAAGTTACAATTAAATATTAATAAAAATTAAGTTAAATTAGGTAAACAGCTGCAAGACCCAGGTTCGAAATCTGGTGAAACAAGAGCTAGGTTCGAAATTTGATGAATAATCCTCATCTCCTGAGAACCACGAATTACCAGAATAATCTAATAGTTTATCTTCTAGAGATAATCTCTTGCAAGAGTCTCTCAATTACTGTTAGATTGCAAACTGTTAAAAATATGCCGAGTGCAGAACAAAAATTGTGTAAATATTCAAGGCCTACCATATGAGCAATTCAAACAACGCAAGTATCTAAGAATTTGTGTCAACGCTAAAAATAATGACAAAAAAATTTTTCCAAGGTGAAAAAGTATAGTAGAGCACATACCGCCATACTTTATTTCCGGCATAAAAGCACACACAAAGGTTATGCATGCAAAAACCGTTGTATTGACCTTCTGAAATCTAAAAAACATGTAAGACACAATACTTATGAGAAAACAATGTGTCTTGAATTTTTAACAAAATTAATCTAAAATCTTTAAATCTATTTACTCCAAAAGATTCACAATTCAACTGAAAAAAAAAAGAAAAAGAAAGATGGATTTTACAATGATATCAAGCATGCTAAAATTGCCACACCAATCCATTTACTCAAAAAGATTCACAATTCAAAAATAAAAATAAAAAAAGGACGGATTTTACAATGATATCAAGCATGCTAAAATTAGCACACCAATAGCATAAACCACCTTGAGCATTTAGAACTGAAAACAATCATGTTACGGATTCTCTCTTTCCAGCATTCGTTTGCTACTGAGGAGGATAATAAAAAACTTACCAATGTCAAGTCTAGAAAATGGGGTCAATGGATAATATCTAGGGAGTTGAAATACATATATAATATCAATATTTGAATATCCCGGCCACGTCCTGGTAGTGCTCAGTACAGGAAAGACAAAATGCACTGTTAGGAGCGCGGGGAAGGGAGTAGATTTGATGTACACAAACCCTATTTCCATAGGATTTTAGAGAAGCCTAAGACAACTATAAAACAACCATAGGTCTTCAATCTTGTTGGCAATCCAAAGGTGCATTGTGATAAAAATCTAGTCTTCTTTTAGGTTTATAAGTGTGGCCTTTCAGTGGATCTTTAGGACGGGCTTGGGTTTCTAAGAAACATTAGTTTAAATTCAAGAGATGTCGTGGGATATAGTTGTGTACTGGGGTACGAGTTAGTAGGTGATGTAAACCTATCTCATTAAAGACTTGTCAGCGTAATCTTTGCTGCAATGACAAATTTTGTCTGAAAATACATCAATATTAGGAATCTAGTTTGAGGCTATAAAGTGTATTGGCACAGTTAAGGTTTGGTGGAAGCAAAGGATGGATTTGGGAGGTGGCTATTGAGAGTATGCACCAAAAGAAGGGCAAAAAGAGCCATAGCCGCAAAGAATACAGAAATCAGCATAAGCAGTGACGCATGAAACTGGGAAATCCATGCCATGCCCATCCATTTGAACTTGTGGATACCCAATCTTTTCCCAATGCTCTTGAGCAGAAATTAGAGATATCTTTACTGCTTCAAACGTGCAAAGCTCAATTGCTTGGGAAGGAGCAATTCGACAAAGCAAGAGACACCACCATGAATAAAAAAAATTGTAGTTGTCCTGTGGCAATTTAGATTTAGATTTTATAATTAAAATGTTTTGAATTGTCTTAGGTCACCTGCAGAACCTTAAAATAAATATCATTTTATCTTATATTACCTTCAACGATGTCTGCAATGATAGACAAAGCTGATGAAGAATAGACAACAAGCGCACTCATTCCGACAGTTGCCGCAAACGAACACTCCATGACCTCCATTTCCTCTGTTGTGACCCACAAACCATCCTTAGAAATCGTAACTACCGCAAAATCGCCATTAATCGAACAAATTGCGTCTGCAACACCCTGTGCAATAGCCTTATCTGAAAAGGGTAAATGGAGTTCCATATTTTCGTTAAAAATATGTTCTACGAAGATTGGTATAACTGGGACAATTTGTGCCATGGATTGTAAAAGCTTGTTCGCAAGAACACTACCAGCGCAACTCCGGTCTCTACTTTGCTTTAAAATGGTCCATTTTCTTTGCTTAAATTTTCGTCTGCCAGACTATTTTTTGCCATTAATTTCTCCCTGCCCATGTAATGATAAAATATGACCCAAGCTTCAAAGCAACAAGTATAAAGGAGAACAAAGCAGACAACTGGGCAATAACAGTGCCTTGATTGACGTGGCAATCAAGCCAGAGTGCATAGGGAATGCAAATAGCTGCATGGAGACTCCTCGCTACTGACAGCATTAAAATCATTTGTCATGATTGCATTTACAATGTCCTTGATTCACGTGAAAAGAGAAATAACTTAAAAGTTCTTCAACCAATCAATGTGCAGAGAAAATGATATTTTATGTTAACAATTAAACAATTTGCAGCTTCTCTATACACAAATTTCATATATTTGAAAGCACCAAAAAAAAGACAATCTAATTGGTTGAGATAACAGAATTTAATAACCAGTTACAGTAAAATGGAGCCAAAAAGTTATTCCTTTTGGGACTAATAATAAAGTCGACCCATGGCGGAATTGGTGAGGTTATAATGGAGAGTGCAGTAGTGGGTGGAGAAAACATAACAAAAGGGACGAAAATCAACAAAGTTAGTTGACAGATAGGTGAAAGCACATTTAAGAAAAGAGTGAAAGAACAAAGCACTAGGAAAAATCAAATCATTAGAAATAGTAGGCGTAAAGTCAAGACAACATGGTTGAAGAGTTGGCCAAGCACTAAGCAAATATTCAGTAAGAATATTAAAAAAATGCTTATGGGAGGGATACGGGGTTGAAAGATGAGAATATCAGTGTCTATGGATGACCAATCGTAGGTCAATGGGATTCAAAGATACAACAGCGAACAATAGAAAGTTCTAGGAAGAGAGAATCCTAGAAGCCAAAAAAAGGAATAAAATTATAAAACTCAAAATAAAGCAGTGCACCAGTAACATATATGGTAATGAAAACAATACAAATGGCAACTAAGGGTCAATAGGAGCCCCAAAAGCATGTGCCGATGAAGACTGGAAGGAAACTTTACCAAATAATTCTATATGTGCTTGAAGTGGAGGTGTTGTTTGAGCCATCTTTGATCATAATGAAAGAACTGATAGTCCTCATTGGGGAGTATCTAATGTCAGAGGGCCTAGGCAGGGGATCCTAGGAGGAAGCAAAGCACTTCCTCTTGAATCCCACTTAACATCTAAGGCTGGTATAATTCCCATAGTAGAAAATAAACTTGTAATATAAGTCTGCCCCTATGGTATGGGGGCAACTAGTAAGTAGTAGATCCATGTCGTCAAGAAAGCGCAGAACCAGGTCAATGAGGAGCAGAGTGACAATGTTGAGGAAGAGTAGGTTGGGGGATCTGAGTAATAAGAGTGGTGATGATGTGTTGAGAGAAGTGTTGCCTAATTGATCTATTAGCTTTGGTGTGTGAAGTGATGTCGATCGCTTTGATAGGCTATAAGAAAGAGGTGACCAACATGGGGGCTCTAGAGCCTCTAGGCTTCCCTTGTAAGGATCTGTGTTGGAGGGTGATGTCCTCAAGAAAACAAAGCTAGGTACCATTGGTATGGATATCTGAAGAAAGTAGAAAGAGTGTTCCCTGATTCCCTGTAGAGGCAATGATATCTTCCTCAAATCTCATAGTAAATGGGGCATTTGAAAATGAATTGTTCCTCAGTCTCCACCTCCTAAAGGGAACAATAACAACATATCTGGCCCTGACAGAGAATGTGGTGATCAGTTTCAGCTTGTAACTGGTGAGAGCACACTCTCATCTGGCCAAGGGGAAACCTCAAACCGGGAGACTAGTGACACTGGAGATAGTGAGGGCTTGGATATACTATATATGGATGTCCTCTTCGGAAGCTCTAATGATGACTCCCTTTGTGGGAGCAAATGAAAGGGGGTAGCCTAGCAATAGAGATGCCAATAGAAAGGAGGAGCAACCTAGTCTCAAAGTACCAACAACGTTAGCTTCTAGTGGGGACCAATGAAGCGATCCTCTTTGAAGAGAAAAGTGCTAAATATGGATATTTATAATGACCATAATTTTAGTTCCCCCAAAGATCTAAGTCTATGGATGTAGAAAGTAAAGCTTGAGGATACTCTCAATGTTCAATGGTTGGCAGCAATTTCAGCTTGGATGATGCACTGAGAAACTACCCGCTTGCAACAAATCATGCACTGTAGCATGAGAGTCTAGACCCTCTCAATATGAGCCCCCTCAATGGCCCTCGAGCTAGGTCCCTAAACCTTTGAACCATATGGAATTATAGGCTTGATGATTGTATTGAAAAGACGTAACTTGGAAGGGATGCCTTAGAAGTTGATCTAGAAACATTGACACTCCAACACAGAAAGAGAGGCATGCCCCTTGGAAAGGTATGTGAGAGGCAAACCTCAAGCTAAAGGATGTACCAGAAAATTGGACTCCCAAATATGTGTTGGCCGATGTGATCTCTAGAAGACCTCCTTTGTAGAAAAACTTGAATCTGGAGGGAGATCACTTGGAGATATTGAAAATCATGGCCCTACTTTTACTGAGGTTGACCACAAGTTATCCAAGCTCACAAAAATGGGCGAGGGCATCGAGTTGTCATTGAAAGCCCTCGATAGAGTTTGAAAGGAGGATAACACCATTGGCAAAAAGGATAGCTCTAAGCACTTCATGCAAAATACAATTGTCATCCATATGGGTATGCTGTCGAAGAAACTCCTCTAACTTATCAATGAAAATGCCAAATAGCGTCGGTGAGAAAGGACATCCTTGCTTGACCCCAATGGTTTCATCACAAAGTCAGAGAAACCATGAGAAGTATGAAATGCCCAATAATTGTCTCATAAAGTTCCAAAGCTACAGTAATCAAAGAATCTAGATTCTGGAAAACCAAGTGTCCCAAGATCGAGTCAAAGGCTTTCTTGAAGTCAACAAAACAACAAAAGACTTTGGAAGACCAGTGACAAGCCTCTTCAATAATAGCTTGGAGTGTAAAGATGTGGTCAATACTCTGTTAGTCCTTCTTGAAGCCAACATTCCCTCTCCCTTTGATATTATTCCTCTCCAAGTACTATGATAACCGCATTTATAGCACTATGGCATAAAGTTTGAAAAATGTATACCCAATCATAATGGTCATATAGTTGTCAGGGTTAGAGCGATCCCTAGATTTATGAAGGGGTCATAATAGCACACGCAAGTCTAGAGTTGCAAGTGGGTAAAGAAAAGTATATTACCTTATCAAGAACAAGATGAGATATAAGAAATATATACAAGATGGCACGATTCATTCGATGTTGGGCAGAGTGCTTGCTCCAAGTCTCTACCATATTTGGATATGAGAATGAAGGTTTTTGGGGGGTGGTAAAAATAAAATTAACCAATTTGTCGGCCACTTTATTGTGATGTTTTTTTGGTCAATGCTGAATAATCACTTCTTGAAGCCAGAGGAGGGTTTGTTGACATTGCCAAATCATTCCATTGCTAGTGACCAACTGCGTGTGAACTGCACATAGAGACTGTTTATTGATGAAATTTTGGACTAAACTGGAACCCCCCTCAATAATTAGCTTCATGATTTCACATTCAATGGCCTCAACCTGTATGCATAGCACTAAGCTTTGCATAGTTGTTCGTTTGGGGTCCAATATATTGGGAGTAGTCGATGGCGATAATAGGTTGACCTTTGTGATCTCATATCAGTCCCCCTATTGCTGTAGGACCCATGTTGTGTTTTGACATTTTTTTAAAGTTCAACTTGAAAAATCTTTTAGGGGGTAGCTGCCATTTCTGCTTTGGAAAGATTTTGAGATACCTACCATAATAATGAAAAGGAATGCTCCATGCTTTTGCTATATGGCTCTCTCTCATTCTGGCTAAAAACCTTTTGCAAAAATAAGTGCAGTGGACCTTACTTGGGTTTGTATGCGCCTCACAATGTATTCTATTTTGTGTTTGTCATGTTTAAGAATACAAGTGTTTCTTTCCCTCCTTATGTGCCAAAGCATGAAAGGGCAAGTTGGGCCAGGTGTTTTAGAATGTTCAACTCCAAATGCTTCCCTTTCCAGCTGAGAGACAGAGTAACAGGAGAGCCTCTAAATTAGCTTCATTTTATATTCCATAGATCTTTATTATTAAGCGTATCCATGTCCCATTTGCATTTATCCATCACCCCTTCCTATTCTCCCTAAGCACACCACATGGAATTCCAAGAACTCCACATTCCACCATTACACCACTCCCGTCCGTTTCTCAATGATCAACCATGTACCACGGCTCCACCATTACACTTGGTTGACTTGACTATTTCAAACTTCTCCAACACAAGCCATACTCTCTACAGGGAAATCAAGCAAAACCCGAGGGCTACAATTGTTTACAGGTATAAGGTTGACAGCACCATTTTGCAGCTAGCATGGGCTCAAACCACACCTATTATAGCAACTGCCAAGAATGACAATGGGGCATCATTCAGCTCATGTTTTATCGTGTATATTGCAAACAAGTTCTAAAAGAATCACATCTCCAATGCCACTGTTACAATGGTTAAATATACACCTTGATTCGAGGGTTTGTGTTTTTTGAAATCCAAGTGTATTTTTTTTTCAAAGTTACATTCACTTTCAGTCCACCTAAGGAGCTGTATAAGGATTTTAATCCATTGCCCTATTTAGCTAGGGTTAAATGGAGAGATTCGCATTTGGTGGTTCTGCTTGAGAAGTACATATTACATCCAAGATTACATTTATATTCGTACTTAGCAGCAGGACCATCAAACCAGTATGGCACAAAGGAGAAGTGTTAGGCTCTTAGCACGGGTTATATAAGTTTTCGTACAAAAGAAGGATAAAAATAAGGTCTCTTTTGTGAAGCCAAAAAAAAATCCCAATTATCGATCTTCAACTAAAATCATGGCAATGAATCAACAGATCCAGGCTGCCCAACCTTCTTAGTTCCAGCGCCAGGGTAAGCAAGTTATCTTTGTTCAGGATGATGAATCCATCCCAAATGTCTTTCATTGTGCAGTGTTGGGTAAGTCCAGTGCTTTCCATGGTGTTCGTCATGTTCAAGCCTTTCCTTGAATAAATAAACAACCAGAGCTTTTAGATACTAGTGGAACTCTTACTAAGTCAGCTTCACATCCTCCTCCTCCCACTAATAAGATCATAGAACAAAACTCATGCATTTGAAGTTGTTGGAAACCCAGGTTTTACATACCATCACGCTAGGGGCCCTCAGCATAGCACCATGAACCCTCTCGATTTTGGCCCTAGCAATACTTTGAAAAACAATCCACTCCCATATGATATTGCTATGGCCAAACTACTCTACAAAAGGTGGAAGAATGGAGTCAAGACTTACCTTACATCTCTCAGTACATCCGTTCACAAAGGGACCAGGGATCAACAAGCAGATCCTCATATGAGGAACGAGCCAACAAACAAACCATTGCATTGATCAAGTCCTCAGGAATCATTGATTATGATATCAAAATCCTAAGATACAATGCTGGCATCCATTGTCTGCAGAACATCCAGTTGGAAAGAACAACTTCCACCGTGGAAACGTGTATCTGATACTTAAGCCAATCTTTGACTACCATTGAAAAGTTACTATTAGGAGAACATGTTTTACAACACACATGAAAAAAGGTTCCAAAGTGGTTTTCATCCTCCCCCTCCTAAAGCGGCTGATCGTGCCATGTGTAGGACCTTCATCACAGACAACTATTGTAGCAAGCAATCCCATGCATCTCCATAGTCCTCATGCACGTGCCCTCTTAGCCAACTAGCTGGAAATGGAGATTGTACATGGTGGAACACATGCAAGGCCCAACAATACGGGGGAGTTGCTGAGGAAGCATATTAAAGTTTCTCTTCAGATTGTCTTGAACATAAATAATTTTGGAATGCAGAATCAACTGGTTACACCTCCTAATGCTATGTTTTTTATATTTATAAAGAACCGTGGAAAATGCTTTTCTCATTTGCTCAAAGACTTAGGACTTGGTTCCATGGTAGTCCAACTGCAAAAAAAATTAGTGGGCGCTGCAGAGATTATTTAAGAGAAATTATGCATTAAAGCGGTCCCATGGATTTTTAAAACTGCAAAGATTTTTCATGCACATGAAATTTATGAGGTTTGAATATAAAAAAAATTATAGCATAAACTTTTATTCGTTGTAAATTACTTTTTTTGTGCCCAAATTTTCTCTACGGGTGTTGTAATTTCTTGCCCCCCACGTCTACCCATCTCTGAAAATCTCTTTCATTTGCAGTTTTTGCTCCTATTTTTGAGGAAAATATTAAATTTTTTGCAGTTGAAAAAATTTAAAATCGCATGGAACCCCCTGCAACTGCAAAATAATTGCAATTGCCCTCTCCATGGGACCACCCTCTTAAACTAGCAAGTGATCATACCTTGTTGTCAATCAATGTTATGTTATAATTAGATATTTTATTAGATTTTGTTGTCTAGATAATAGTGTTTGTTTTAAGAAGAGTCCTTACCCTAGACATCATGCTTTACTCAACTCTTTGAGGATGTTGTATTCCCCTTTCGAAAACATCTATTCCTCTGAATTTTGCTCGTGACACAGGGTTTGCCATTTATGTAATACTTAATGTTTTAATGAATATATTTGTTCATTTATAAAAATAAAATAAAAAAATAAAAAAAGGTTATCATTGTATCTCAAAAAGGGAAAGATGCAACTAACCATATAAACACACATAATCAACTGTCCTTGGAGCTCATGAAGCCCCTTTGTTAGTCCATTGGACATCACTGAACTTCAAGTCTTGCCGAGGGATACATAGACTTAATTGGAGCACATTCAACTGCCCCACATCTCAGTTATATATTCTTGTGAAACAATCATCACTGAGAGATAAGATATCATGTGGCCTCTCATATTACCATCTCAAGAGGAATTTGTTTAGTGAAATTGGTAGAATAAGAAATCATCATTTTAAATCTACATTATTCCAATAGTGATCTCAGAAGAAGCTAGATGAGATGTTTGTCCCATGTTTCAAAAGAGGAAGTAGATGATATGTCTATAGGGTAAAATAAATTTATTTTAATTTAATTTAGATATTAATGTCCACTAGAGGCTAAGAATGACCAATGGGGCTAAAGAAGATAATACATGAATTCAATATATAAAGGTAGTGTCGAATGCATCTCAAAAAGATGATGAAAGAAAGAAATGAAAGTTATGAGAAAAATTTAATGAGAAGTAGCGATTCTGGGATGTGAAGGCAATATGTTTTGAAACTAATAAAATCTGCATTGCCTTACATATCTAGATCATGTTGTCTGGGTATGTGTTCTCTTCTAGTTCGCATAGCCTGTTGTTTGGAAGACTTCAATTTGAGCATTTTTTGTCGAAGTTGAAATGCCTCACAAATGAACAAAGCTAAATATTGTGCCCTCATATTGAATGAAGTTCCTTAGGGATCCATGAAAATCTCTAAAAAGATAATGGTATCTTTTACAAATCTCATAGTAGATACGGTCCTTAAATACAAAATGTTCTTCACTTTCAAGGTCTAGAAAACATATTTTACATATATGCTCAACATGTGGGAGGTCATAGTTTGATTCCATTTGGAGCAGATGAGAGCAAACTCAAAATTGAGCTTAAAGGGGTCCTTAAGTAGGACGGTAGCATCTTTCTTCATGTCCTCATGAACTCAAACTTGATCCTCATGGAAGCCCAAATAAAATTGGAAATAATGAAGAAGTTTTGGTGTCAAAGGCACTTATGCATTGATTTATGTAAATTTCAAATAAGATTTACAAATACCTCTGTTTATTTCTTGTTTGGGGAGTCGAGGAGCATTAATAAAACATCAAAAAGGAGGGAGTCTTTTTATATTGATATCCAACTTCTATACGAGACCCAAAATTTTAGCATACCAACAATGAGGGAGTCTTTATATTGATATCCAACTTATAGAGGAGAGTCATAACTTTAGAATACCAACAAGATTTGCATCCTTGTTTGGCAAGTTGCATAGAAGACTGAAGTGCCAAATACAAATACCTTTTATGCTTAGAGTAAGAACCTACCATGCATTGAATCTTATGCAACATAGTGCTAATGTAGAAAACTAAAGAGGTAAAGAGAGGAGATACCCCAAACTCTTCTTGGAGGGAGTCTTTTTATATTGATATGTAACTTTTGAAGGAGATCCATAACTCTAGGGTAACAACAGGATTTGCATCCTTGTTTGTAAAGTTGCATAGATGGTTGAAGTGTCAAATACAAATACCTATTATGACTAGAGTAAGAAGTTACTTGTATTGGATCTTATGCAACATAGTGATATTGTGAAAAACTAAAGAGGTAAAGAGAGGACATAACCTAAACTCTATTAGAATAATTGAGGGAGGAACTATTTGTTGGCCCGAGTTTTCTTCGATAACATGGAGACGAGAACTCCTATGCATTTGTTGAAATCAATGTCTCAAATATGAGCCCCAAACCTTACCCCCATATAAAAGTCTAGGAATAACTAACACATGATAAAGTCAAATATTTACTTGGATAACTTGAAATTGGAGTTAAAAACACCGTCTTTCCAAAGATGTCAATGCTACATATTATTTCCATGTTGTAAGTACAAGGCTATAAGATAGTCTAGAAAAAACAACCCTTAAGTAGATGTAAGATTGCACTACCTCAACCCATTGTGATTTGTTTATTAAATTGATTGTAGATGCTACTTTTTTTGTTACATTGAATGCTGCAATTTTTCTTTGTAAGACTTAATTAAAGGCCATTTTTATCACAAAAATTGCTCAATGCATATAGTTGATTCTGAAGACATAATAGAATGTGAAAGCAAATCAATATTATCTGCAAATAATAAAATTGCAATGCAAATATGAAATACACTACAACCAGTCATATCACATAGAGAGTTTTGGAGATAAGATCCTCTAATTAATCAATACAAAGTCTAGAGAGTACAAGGGAGAGTGGACCACCTTGTTCCATAACTATAGAACTATGAAAATTATTTGTGATACCCATTTTGATATGACTATGCCCGAAAACTACCTCATATTAAATTATTACCAAAGAAATTACTAAATTTGAGAGATATAAATCTTTAAGCCTTTAAACCAAAAAATGCCTTAGAACTGTATCAAAACCCTTATGAAAGTGTACAAATAATGTAATGGCAATATTTTTAACATCACTCATGACAATGTTATCACTTCAATCCCTAGTAACAATCTATCAAATTTATCTGCAGTTGAATCTTATACTTTCTATGTCTATACACCATCTTTTTATAATCTTATCATTAACAAATTCTTCATAGCATTAGTGGAGAAGAATGATAGCTCTGAAAAAGTTCTACAAAAAGCCAATGTATGTTGGCTCTTGAGTATTGTTCTCCAAATCCATTTTCAAGCTTGTTGAACATGAAGACAAGTCCAGACTAGATGGTTAAATATATCAGATCTAGATCATGTAAGGCACTTCGGACTAAAGATTCTTGTCTTTCTTCTAACAATGGATCATGGTAGACAGGGCAAAAAAAAGGGGGCAAGTTTGGGCCCTAACTTAGCATTCTATATACGGTTGAATCTAACAAGCCATATTACGGAAGAAGAATTTAAACTCCATTATTTGTTCAACTTATCCATTGCCGAAGATAGATGACCCATAATTTAGTAAATATATTTTCCAATAAATTAATAATTGAGAAATATAAAACTTAATAAATTGTCAAAAATTAACCAATCAAGGAAAAAAATAACCTGTCACGTTATTCAAGAATCAATGGTGTAGCCTTCCACATTTTGAATCGACTGGCTATGCCGAAGGAAAAAGAAATTATCTTACACGTCATCAAGTGAATGGGTTCATCTGTTAGACAATGGCTATCTAGCCATAAAAAAGGCATGGGCATATGATGGCATGACATGGCCTAACAAAATGTCTCGTCCAGTTTGATCCGGTCCCATCTCATCTTTTGTCTGAATTGAATCGCTACTACTTATTTCATTGTGTACCTCACCCCCTAAATTTTCAATGATGTAGATGAATGTAGACCATAGATGTCTCAATCATATTGACAGTGGGCAGCTTTATTTCCCACTTAGTTTGGTGTGAGATTTTTACCTAATACAGCACTCTCATATAAAAGAATGGTGGAATTTTTAAATTTATATCAAAAATAATAATAGATAAAAGTTTATAAAAAAATTTGAAATAAATAATTTAAAATTGATACGTATTATTATTTTCTATTTAGTATAATTAAATTAGTAATAAACAATTTTACTTAAAAACTTTTTTAATAGGAAGAAAAGAAAGAGGTTTAAGAACTATTTTTGCGCTCCATATATTATCTTATTACCTTTTTAAAGAAGTGAGATAAATCAAAATCACATATGCTAGGCTTTAGGTGTGTTGTCAAGTGTTATTTCTTTTTCTTTTTCAATATTGTGAAATCAAAATAGAGGGTTTTAGTCTCTCAAGTTTCAAAACCAAAAAGTTTGCATTGACAAGGGTTTATATACTCATTGCAATTTATATATTAATGTTTTTCCATTATAAGTTTCTAAACTTTGTTGTTTAATTAAATATATAATTTTTTTCTTCGTCTTTTTCTTTATCCCAAGTTAGGTGTACATAATCTCTACACAAAATGTAACCTTCCTTAAGCTAAAATATCACTATTAAAACGATCTTTTAGGCTGTTGTTCGAATAGCTTCTTGATTTAGTGTTTAACTTTTTATAAACATGACCAGTCCTTTCCATTAGTTAATTTGTACTTATAGGTTTGTAGAGGCTATTCTCTAAGCAACACAGTAACTACTCAAGCTGCAACTCAGCTCTTGTTTACATCTGAAAGGAAAAAAAATCAGTGCAACACAAAATCTGCACCATACAAAATTGGTGACTGATTGAATGTGTACTTATAGAGGTGAAACTTTTTTACCTTGTTTTCAAATCTATACCCTAATTATTTTTAAGTTGTATAATTTTATAGGTAAGTTTGTACTCAGTTGGTAACTAGGATTGTGTGCTTGCTTTGTTAAATTGAATGGATAAAATGTTTAATTTTTATTTTTTTTACGTTTAAATATTTATTAATAATAGATTCAAGAGGAAAAGAAATAATTGTTGGTTACTTAACATGTAAAACTTAAGGAGATATAATTATATATATCACATCTATAAAATCAGACTCAATGTATTTATCATGTGTGTAAGTGTAATTTAGAGAGTAAGATCTTAGCCTTCTCTCCATACTAAATCGAGGGTAATTGAATGACATTTTATGTGTCTTTATTTTAATAAAAACTATAGTTAAAACCTTATTCTATGTCCTTAATAGTAAAGACATACATATTTATTGTGTAATAATTATTTAGTTAATTTTAGACATATTCTAATCTACAACATAACACAAAATAATTGAAATCAAATCTTAAAATTTAGTAAATCAAATTCTAGTATATTCCAATAACAACAATAATATATTCCAATATTGTATGTTTAGGATTCCAATAACAACCGTTATTAATTTTCATTGATAGAAATTGTAATGTAACACTATCAATTTAAATATATTAATTATATTTTAAGGATTGCATTTCAATATTATTAATTTCTTAATGTACCTAGATATAAATTGATACATATTTTATTTTTGTTAATGGTAAAGTGGAGTATTTTTAAAAGGGCTCTACCATTTTACAATGGTGAGAAAGATATACAATGAACACCCAACGAAACTCCTCTTCCATCAAAAAATGAAACAAGCCTCAATAAAAATGAAACTAGCATGGTCATCAAATCTAATACCTACAAAGAGGATCAAAAAGTAACCTAATAAAAATAACAATAGCAAAAAAGTAGCACCAGCCATAAAACAGTAGAAAAAAAGCTAAGACCCTTCGTTACCATTCTCCTTTCACGGTCTGAGGGTCATATTCAATGGTTCTAACTGTTTTCCTTTAACATCTTTTTTTACTGACCACTACCCTATAACCTCCTTTCCCTAAGTCAAACAACATAAAAATGGAAATATCAAGAGCATCACCTAGTTTATAATTCAACAATAGAACCGTAGCTAACAGACCTTCACCTTATAACTTGGAATTTAATGGAGTCTGGTCTTTCACGCGTTCATTGGGTTTACATGTAGAATTCTTTTCAAATTCCTTTGTTGCAGTCTCCCTACAGGGAGCTATTTCCATAGAGTTTTTTGGGACCAAATATGGTACTTCACTTTCAACAATAGCTTCAACGATTATATGTTCTAAACCCACATCCTTCCACAAGGTCTTTCCTTTCTTTCTCTTGATGCTTAGACAATCATTGACCAAACGACTAGTCTGAAAATATATGTGGCATTCGAAAGGTAAGCCTTCATAATCAATAGCTCAAACACAAGTTTCATTCCTCACAATTTGATCCATCTGAGCCATAAGCTCTTTAGTAACATCTACATTTACTAAGATTTAAGCATAATTTGAATGTCCACTTTATTATATTATGGGTCCTCATGCCCAAATTCACCAACATAATTACCTATGACTTTAACAATAGAAAGATCCTGTCATGTCCCCTCTCTAGTACGACATGACACTTTACATAGATTTCCCTATTCTAGACTCTCGTAGGCAGATGGTGGTGATGAGAGAGTCATTTTTGCGTTTATTTGGTGATTAGATGGCTCATTATGCTCTTGGAGACATTATATTTTATTATTACTTTTTATATGGGGCCAAAACGTTATATTTTTAAATTAAGGTGCACTTTTATTTTATAAAGTTACTTTTTATCTAAAAAGTGCAATGATATTTTATAAGAATATTATGGTACTTCTAGAAAAGTAAGGGAGCTTCTAGAGGAAGTTTCAAAAAGTGCATAAATAGACCCCATGGGTCTCTCATTTGGCATCCTATCTATTTTCTCATTGAGTCTTCTTGAGCATTTGTGGGGCTTGATAGTCTACAAATATTCAGCATAATCCTTGAGAATGATACCTCTCAAGAGATTGCATAACTAAGGAGGTGAAAGATCTTTTGAAGGGTTGCACATTGGAAGTGGTATTCAGCCATTTCATGTGTTAGGTTGTGGAGCTAAAAGCTTCACTATTATGCAAATTATGGAGGTTGCTGAGTTACAGAGTAACTGACGTCGGTTAGGCCAATCGATGTCGGTCATCTTCAGCTACACAGTAACTGACATCGGTTAGGGGTCGGCTGACATCGGTCAGACAGGAACCGACGTCGGCAACTTGTGCATTCCAGAACTGGTCTAATTTTAGACGGACATTTAGTTTGCATGTAAAGACTAATTTTAGTCTTGAGTCTGCATTTCTAATTATTGTTTGGTTTGGGATCTATTTAAGAGACCCATGGGCCTGTATTGTAATCAAAAACAAGGAAGAGATCCTTCCAATTGTAAGATCAGTTGATCTGTAGGTAGCAAGATCAGGGAGATATACATGGTAAGTAAGATCAATTAGATCTGCAGGTGTGCAAGATCAAGGAGATCTACTTGGAGTACTTGGAGTACGTAGTGGACTAACAGTATTGTTACTAACTGGTGGAGGGAACAACTCTGTGTTTGAGTTGATTGTGTTTGTAATTGGTTGAGAGAGAGAACTCTTGAGGGAGAATTACTGTACACCCAAGAGGTGTGGGAAGAGTGTGATTTCTTCATTGTATTTCCTTCTAGAAGAGTGTTAATACAAGATTGTATTGTCTCTCTTATTATGTGTTGTTTCTAAATTCTAGTTACATATTACTTCTAGTTAAATTCTATGTTTAGTTGCTTATACAAAGGTAATCAATTGTACTCTTAAGGAGTAGGATCCTAAAAATTGGTATCAGAGCTAGGATCACCAAGTGATACCACTAACAATTGGTATCAGAGCTTGGTTCACTAACAGGTGGTATCAGATCATGTTAGTGTTTGTTGATTACAGGTCACTCTCAGGGGTTTCTAATTGAGTGGGAGTAAAGCAATGACAGAAGAAAGTAAGCTAAGAATGGAGAAATTCAATGGCAAGAATTATCAATTATGGAATTGTGAAAAGAAAGGGCATGTAAAGAAAGATTGTTGGTTGGTAGAAGATCAACATGAAGGAAATAAAGAAGCAGATGTTGTAGGTATTGTTGCACAGGATGCTCTTATATATTCCTTGGATAAAGTAGAATCTTGGGTTTTAGATTATGGGGCCTCTTTCCATGCAACCCCAAATAAAGAATTTTTTCATGATTATGTCCATAGAGACTTTGAAAAAGTTTATTTAAGGGATGGTAAGCCTTGTCAAATTGTTGGCAAAGAGAAAGTGTAGCTAAAATTGTAGATAGGCAACACATGAGTGTTGAAAGATGTCATGCATGTTTCCATCCTGAAGAGGAGTCTAATTTCTACAAGAAAGTTGGGTGATGAGGGTTGTACAGTTACTCTCACAGCAGAATCTTGGAAAGTTTCTAAGGGTGCACTTGTATTAGCAAGAGGTAAGAAAGTAGGTACACTTTATCTATCTACTTGTATTACTGATTCTCCTTCTGTTTTATCTACTTCATATGTAGATGCAAAGATGTGGCTCTGTAGGCTTGGTCACATGAGTGAGAAGCGAATGCATGTTTTTAAGTCAAATGGTATGCTTTCAGATTTGAAAAGCATAGATTGAGATTTCTGTAAGCAACAGAAGAAAGTGAGGTTTCTTGAAACTGGGTCAACAAAGAAGGGAGCTGCTATTGGAGGATCACAGTATTGCATAAAGAGGAAATCTGATGTTTTTGACAAAGTTAAGAATTGGAAAGCCTTGGTTTTCGAGGAGAAGATGATGGACAGAGATCAGCTCAAGAGGCTAAATAATTTTGAGCAAGACAGTGTTGGTTTAGATAAGGTTATGATCCAAAATGAGCTCGCAGGTAAAAATCATCACTCACAAGAAAACACAGTTACCGACGTTGGTCATGTGAGAATCGACGTCGAATAGGCAGGAATCGACGTTGGTCTGGTGGAGACCAAAGTCGGTGATGTCAGGCAGGTGGACACCGACATCGGTGATTAGGTGGACACCGATGTCAATAGTCAGGTCGGTCACATGGAACTGACATCGATTGGGTGTAGATTGAGAGATGATCGAGATTGGTCACTGTTAGAATAAAAGTTGGGCGGACAACAAGCTGTCAAGGAGTCTCAAATGCCCATGAGGATAACTAAAAGGGTAAGTAAGCCTCAAATTCATTATTCCCTTTCTTTATACTACTTGTTGGTCACTGATGGTGGAAAACCAAGAAGTTTTGAAGAGGCAATGTGGGTAGAATCCAAAAAACAGTGGGAGCATGGCATGAATGAGGAAATTGATTCCTTGGAAGAGAACCAAACGTGGGATTTGGTAGAGTTGCTAGTCGAAAAGAAAGCACTGAAAGACGAATGGATTCATAGGTTAAAGAAATGAGAGAATGGACAGGTGAGAAAGAAGGCCAGGTTATATGGTCTTGAGCAAGCTCTAAGACAGTGGTATAGGTTTGACAAGTGTATGACAAAGCATGGCTTTAGTCAATGTCAATATGACTATTATGTTTATTTTACCAGGTTGGATACTATTAGCTACATTATCCTGTTACTATATGTAGTGTATATGCTTGTTGCAGGGTCACACATGCAGGGAATTGCTGAGTTAAAGGTAAAGTTAGTTTAGAGGTGTGTCATGAAGGATTTGGAAACAATAAAGAAAATCCTTGGCATGAGTATTTCTAGAGACAAGGAAAGTCACAAGTTGATTTTGTCTCTAGAGGATTATGTGAATAAGGTAGTGGAGAGGTTCAATATGCAGGATGCAGAACCGATTAGCACACTTATGGTTGGACAGTTCACAGAACAGTGTCCCAAATCACATGAGGTTGAGTACATGAGTACTAGACCTGATATTGCCCAAGCAGTGGGAGTTGTCAGCAAGTTTATGGCCAATCTAGGAAAGGAGCACTATAAAGCAGTTCAGTGGATTCTCAGATATTTGAGAGGGACCAGTAACAGGTATTCATGCTATGCAGGGTCAAGCACTTCTCTACATGGGTATGTAGATTCAGATATGGTAGGTTACTTGGATGACAGGAGAAGCACCACAAGATATGTGTTCACTGTGGTGGTTGGTCTTCAAGATTGAACTTGAAGAGGGATACAAGTCAGGAAACAAAATTAGAGGATGTACAGGTACAAGTACAGGTGCAGCTGTTTATCTCCAAGTGGGAGATTGTTAGGTTGTGGAGCTAAAAGCTTCATTGTTATGCAAATTGTGGAGGTTGCTGAGTTACAGAGTAACTAACATCGGTCAGCCCAATTGACGTCAGTCATCTTCAGCTACGTAGTAACTGACATCGATTAGGGGTCAGTCGACATTGGCCAGACAGGAATCGACGTCGACAACCTGTGCATTCCAGAACTAGTCTAATTTTAGACAGATAGTTAGTTTGCATGTAAAGACTAATTTTAGTCTTAAGTCTGTGTTTCTAATTATTGTTTGGTTTGAGATCTATTTAAGAGACCCATGGGCCTGTATTGTAATCAAGGACAAGGAAGAGATCCTTCTAATTGTAAGATCAGTTGATCTGTAGGTAGCAAGATTAGGGAGATCTACATGGTAAGTAAGATCAGTTAGATCTGTAGGTGTGCAAGATCAGGGAGATCTACTTGGAGTACTTGGTGGACTGACAGTATTGTTACTGATTGGTGGAGGGAACAACTCTGTGTTTGAGTTGATTGTGTTTGTAATTGGTTGAGAGAGAGAACTCTTGAGGGAGAATTACTGTATGCCCAAGAGGTGTGGTAAGAGTGTGATTTCTTCATTGTATTTTCTTCTAGAAGAGTGTTAATATAAGACTGTATTGTCTCTCTTATTCTGTGTTGTTTTTGAATTCTAGTTACATATTACTTTTGGTTAAATTCTGTGTTTAGTTGCTTATACAAAGGTAATCAATTGTATTCTTAAGGAGTAGGATCTTGACATCATGTTGAGCTTCATTGAGTATTCATACTTAGTTTGAGAGTTAACATTTTTGGAGTCATTTGGTGAGGAGATTGCATCATTGTTCAATTGGAGTGCTTCAGAAGGAGATTCATTGCAAATTTGATATCAATTGGTGATTTTTGAAAATTTGCCTGGGATCACAATTTGCCATCATTGTGCCATCAAGATTGGTCCAAAATCCATGCCACCAATTTCATTGCATCCCTAGAGCCCTGGCGTCTCTGAATTTACCATTTTTGGCAGTGTTGAGTGGAGATAAAAATTTATATATTTTTTATACAGCACTATACAGGTACAGCCTATACCTCAGCAAGGTACAGACAAGGTTTGGCATTCTTAGATTGTTCCAGTTTCATCATTGACTTCAACAATTCAGACATCAACAGTCACAGTCCAGGGTCTTCTAATTTCGATTGTCTTTGCTAGATAGATGTCATTTTTTGCTATAAGGATTTGATGTATACAGTCATTGCTGTACATGCTAGTTGAATACCTTAATGTCATTGCTGTTCTTGGTCAAGAGGGTTAATAATTATAGTCATTTGTACCCAGTTATATAAGACATCAAATGTTTTGAGTAGTGGAACTATCTTGCATTGCATAAGTTGTGGTAGATCCAAAAGTGCCAAATGCTTTGTAAAGTCTGAAAGTTGTAATCTATTGTAATCAGTTACATCTCATGAAATGAATATAGATTGGGCACTATTTTGCATATTTGAATTAAGTAAATTTGTTGCTTAACCATTTCTACAATCAAACATTTACTTTCAGCAGTATAGTTGTTTGCTTACCAATTGTTTGTCAAAATTTCATAAGTACAAAATCAGTGATTTTTGTGATCCTACTATTAAGGGTCATTACAGTGGTATCAGAGCCATCATCCTGCCATCTTGTGATCAGTTAAACAGTAGATGAGTGAGAGAGAAATTAGATATTATAGTAGGCAACAGTGGAGACAACAAAATTAGAATCCTTACATTAAAGGGGATACATTGTCAGAAGCATTAAGAGACACCAGCAAATCAGTTCAAAATATGGCAGAGGAAGATAGAGATGCAAGTACTAAAAGGAAATTTGACATTATGCTTGATATGATGTCACGCTTATTAGCAAAAATGGATCAACAAGTCATTCCAAATCAAAATCATCAACACACAGCTGAACATAGTGGAGTTAATGAGGAAAGGTCAATACAATGCACTAGAGGATCAGCCTCTAGGCCTCTTTTTCCCACCTTTACACCAAGAGAAGGACAACCACATGTTGCTCCAGCCACTCCATTTGGAGATGAAGCTAGACATGCCTACTTGGAGTATACTACTCTCCCTCCGGATATGAGAGAAATATGGACATTTGATCAATTAATGAATCAAAGAAATAAGAGAGGAGGAAGAAATGATCACTATGCTACAAGGAATGACTATCAATAAACACTTGGTAATATTTCCATGCCTTACTATGATGGAAGTAACAAATGCATAGCTAGGTCTTGGGTTCAAAAGCTTGATAATTATCTTTTTTTGAGACCAATGTCTGAAGAGGATGCCATAAGATTTGCCACACTACATCTTGAAGGAACTGCTCACGAGTGGTGGTATCATGGGTTAGTCACTCTTGGACACAACCTTATCACTACATATGAGGAGTTTACCAACAAGCTGATTGAAAGGTTTGATGTCAAAGATCTTGAGGTGAGTTTTTGTGAATTGGCACAACTAAAACAGCATGGTTCCCTTGATGCTTATATTAATGACTTCCAGAAGCTAGCAGTATTGGTACCTGATATTTCAGAGCGAAGGCTAGTCATTTTATTTACAAAGGGTTGAGTGAACCACTCAAGGGGTGGGTTAAGGCCTTTGATCCTCTCACATTTCAAGAAGCCATGAATAAAGGCCATAGTATGGAACTTGTAGTGCCAACAAATAGGTTTGGTTTAAAGGGCTCTTTATCATACAGAGATAATAAAGAGGAATTCAACAAAGGTAAAGAGAAGAATGATGACACGAAAGGCAAGTTAGTTGCACCCTTGGATAAGGAGATGCTTAATGACCTCCATAAGAAGAAGTTATGCTTCTATTGCAAGGGTCCCTATGAGTTTGGACATGACTGTCCTATGAGGCCTAAGGGAAAGGCCAACAGGGTGATGTGGGCTTATTATGAGGGCTCAGATTCAGATAACTCAGAGTACCATGATCTTGATGATGCAGAGCAAGAACAGGAGGTAGATAATGCTGAACAAAGGGAGGAACCAGAGTTACATTTACTGGAGGCATGTCTATCTAGTATTCAGAGAGAGGGATCTTTTAGACTTAGAGGTGTCTTGGTAGGATGAAAGGTTATTACACTCTTGGATACTAGTGCCACGCACAAATTTATTGATGCACACTTTGTGGAGAGGTGTGGGCTCACCACTAAGGAGTTTGAGGGACTGAAAGTTAAGGTGGTTGATGGATATACTCTTTGATGTGACAGGATGGTATGTGATCTACCTCTACACCTAAACAACTATGAGTTCAAGGCAGATTATCATGTGGTCAACATGGGTGACATGGACATAGTGCTTGGGATGCAGTGGCTACATTCATTGGAGGAGATTACCCTGAGACTTAAGGATATGGAGATACGATTCGAGGTAGATGGCAGAACACATGTGTTGAAGGCTATTCGTAATAGTGATGTTAGGACTATTTCACTTAAGAGGATGGAGAGGCTAGCCAGGCATAATGATATAGAGTGGGCAGCTATTTGTACCTTGATTCCTACACATGAGGAGTAACACAAGGCTAAATATTATCTTGATATTCAAAAGTTGAGAATTAAATATGAGAAGGCATACATCAAGATTCCACTAGGCAGACTGCCAAATAGAGGCATTGAGCATATTATTGAACTAGAAGAAGGCGCTAAGCATGTCATGATCACACCATACTGACACCCAAAGTGACTAAAGGATGAGATCGAGAGGACCATTAAGGAGTTACTAGCCATGGGGCACATCTGACCAAATAGTAGAGTGCATAATGTATTCCATGTGTCACGCCTCAAGAAGGCGTTGGGTCAGAGTGTGGTGCCTTCTGCAGTGTTACCTCCCTTGAATGATGAGGGGAAGTTGATCTTGGTTCTAGAATCCATCTTGGATAGCAGAGAGAAGCAACTTCACAAGTGGGTAATTAGAGAGTACCTGATTAAGTGGAAGGATCTACCTGTTGAGGATGCTACTTGGGAGAGTGAGGCCATTCTGCAGCATTTGGCATTGAGATTGCTTGAGGCCAAGCAATTTCAAGAGGGGTGGACTATCATGTCCCCTCTCTAGTACGACATGACACTTTACATAGATTTGCCTATTCCAGACTCTCGTAGGCAGATGGTGGTGATGAGAGAGTCATTTTTGCATTTATTTGGTGATTAGATGGCTCATTATGCTCTTGGAGACATTATATTTTATTATTACTTTTTATATGGGGCCAAAATGTTATATTTTTAAATTAAGGTGCACTTTTATTTTATAAAGTTACTTTTTATCTAAAAATTGCAATGAGATTTTATAAGAATATTATGGATACTTCTAGAAAAGTAGGGGGGCTTCTAGAGGAAGTTTACAAAAAGTGCATAAATAGACCCCATGGGTCTCTCATTTGGCATCCTAGTCTGTTTTCTCATTGAGTCTTCTTGAGCATTTGTGGGGCTTGATAGTCTGCAAATATTCAACATAATCCTTGAGAACGATACCTCTCAAGAGATTGCATAACTGAGGAGGTGAAAGATCTTCTGAAGGGTTGCACATTGGAAGTGGTATTCAACCATTTCATGTTGAACTTCATTGAGTATTTAGACTTAGTTTGAGAGTTAACATTTTTGGAGTCATTTGGTGAGGAGATTGCATCATTGTTCAATTGGAGGGCTTCACAAGGAGACTCATTGCAAATTTGATATCAATTGGTGATTTTTGAAAATCTGCCTGGGATCACCATTTGCCATCATTGTGCCATCAAGATTGGTCCAAAATCCATGCCACCAATTTCATTGCATCCTTAGAGCCCTAGCATCTCTGAATTTACCATTTTTGGTAGTGTTGAGTGGAGATAAAAATTTATATATATTTTATACAGTATTGTATAGGTACAGCCTGTACCTACAGTAAGGTATGGACAGGGTTTGGCATTCTCAGATTATTCCAGTTTCATCATTGACTTCAACAATTTGGACATCAGCATTTGCAGTTCAAGTTCTTCTAATTTTGATTGTCTTTGCTAGATAGATGTCATTTTTTGCTATGAGGGTTTGATGTATACAGTGACTGCTGTACATGCTAGTTGAATACCTTAATGTCATTACTGTTCTTGGTCAAGAGGGTTAATAATTATAGTCATTTGCACCTAGTTATATAAGACATCAAATGTTTTAAGTAGTGGAACTATCTTGCATTGCATAAGTTGTGGTAGATCCAAAAGTGCCAAATGCTTTGTAAAGTCTGAAAGTTGTAATCTATTGTAATCTGTTACATCTCATGAAATGAATATATATTGGGCACTATTTTGCATATTTGAATTGAGTAAATTTGTTGCTTAACCATTTCTACAATCAGACATTTACTTTCAACAGTATAGTTGTTTACTTACCAACTGTTTGACAAAATTTCATAAGTATAATATCAGTGATTTTTGTGATCCTACTAGTAAGGGTCATTACAGATCCAAAAAATGAAGAGGTATGTTTGGAAGTCAGATCCAAATCAACTTTGTATTAAAAGTTTCAATATGTGGGTTGAAATCAAGGTGCCAGGGTTTGGACAACAAGATATATTTCTCTTCCCAAGCCCATGAATATTCATTGAAAACAAAGTCTTTCTCTTTTAGTACATTCAAAAATTACTATGAAAATGCCTCTAGCACAAGGTCTGATTTCAATCTTACCTTCTACCAACGCTTGCCAGTGACCCATGATCCATCGATAGAAAATAGGGAGTTTAGGCCAGAAACCATTAAATTTATAAATCATTCCATTCGAAGATATCTACTCTTCCTTATCGAGGATCAAGTTTAATTCCTTCTCATAAAAAATAAAAGCCTTATTAGTTTTGAGTTTGGATGATCAAGAAAGTACTCGACGACATCAATTACCTTTCTTTATTAATCTGAACTGAACAATAACAGATGAAATGCAACTTATAGAAGGTAAAATTTTAACTATTAAATGTGTTTATTAATTTTATAAACAATTACTCAATTCCTATCTCTAACCACATTTATATACATAATAAATTTACCATTGTTTGTATTAATTACATAATGTAATTTTACACTTTAAAACTTTATCTATGTTGATGTGTTAAATGTGCATATCATTGTAGCTTCGGAGGATCAACAAAACATTAGAGAACATATATTACCTTTTTCTATTGATCTTAACCAAACAATAACAATAGATACAATGCAAATTGGAGATGGTATAGAACTTATAGAACACACTTCAATCAATTTTATGTCTTTAATTTGTAAATTAATTTTATCTAAGTTGATGTGTTAAATGTGCATGTTATTGTGGCTTTAGATGATCAACAAAAAACCCAAAAACATATATTACCATTTTCTATTGATCTTAAACAAGCAGCAACAACAATTTGATGTAACGCAAAGTAAAGATGGTAACAATATGGTAATTTGAAATTTCTAAATTATAGTAGATAAGTTTTTATTTGGTGGCTTAATTTATTTACTATTGAGCTAATTAATCAAATTTGTGGTTTGACTTGTTATTGTGCAATCAACTTTTCATCCATCAAGTGGCATGAGGAGGCTATATTTTGATGATCCACCACAAGTTTAGGACTCGTCAGAGACACAAGATCAATTGGACTATTAGGATTTAATGTGTAGTTATTCAAATGCACATTGTATATATATCTTGAGATGGCATATAAATCTTGAGATGGCATATGCAACATTTTGTAAAAAATATTTTGAGTTTGTATAAATGCCAATTTTGTATATGTGTAGAGAATTATTCTACACTTTTATATATAAAAATCGATATGCAATATAATTGCTTCTTATGTGCATGTTTTTCAGCTTTAAACATTTAAATTTGAATGTATAGTCACTTTAGAATGGCGGAATTATAAATAATAACATGTTATATATTTATTTCTTGCAATATTACTTTCCATGATGACTAAAAATTAATATACAATATAATTTTTCCTTGTGAGCATGTTTTCCAGCTTTAAACATTTAAATTTGAATGTATATTCACTTTAGAATGATTGAATTATAAATAATAACAAGTTATATATTTATTTATTGCAATCTTACTTCCCATGATGGTAGTCATAGTTAAATATATGATTGTCTTATAATAACATGTGACCATTTCTCTATCAAAATACCATAATTAGTAATAATTAATAAAAAAATAAGCATGATGAATCATATGAAGTATATATTTATCATTTTATCTAAATTCATGCTAAATTATGGCATATTTGTTCAATATTTAGTTATGCTAAATTATTCTATCATGTTATGGGAATGTTAAGGTATTGAGATTTATTATTATTTCTTGGTGCTTTTAGCATTTTGTTTTATCTTTTGAGCTTCCTAATATACCTATTCAGGGTCACCATGATCCATCATATCATGGTGTGCTTTGATTGGTAGAAATAGGGGCATATCTTGGCTTTTTGTGATTGTGTTTTCTTGGTTGTCCTATGTTGTACCCACCAACATCCATCATGATCTTGTGTTATGCTAGGGAATCCTCATGTGTTTGTGGTTTTTCAACATTGGCCCAATCAAAGCCCTTTTGGACTTTGTGAGATGTTGGACTAACCTTTATTGTTTGGTGTGTCAGTCTTATGCATGCAATATGAAGTCACCTTGGTTCCTCATACCTTGGTACATAGTATCCCATGCTATAAAAAATTAAGTGCTCACTACATGGAAACATAATGTGTAACGTCAAATTGATCAATCCCCCATCCTACCATATACCATTGCCATTCCCTCATATTCCATCTCCATTCCTATTATCTCATTCCTAATCATTGGGTTTTGAATATGTAAGTGTGTCCCCCGCATGGCCTTCCCCATCAAGTTGGTTCAGTTTTGGCTAGTGCATTAGGGTTACAACTATCATCTATCCATATTTCCATCATTGCATAATCATTTAATTTTCATTAAGTTGTTTAGGATTTGTTATTCTTCAACTAAATAATTTGATCTACATATGCTTCCTCGATTTTAGGTAGTAACTACCTTGAAAACTCGTCTTCATGTTATGATTTGGTTCGAAGTACATAATCATCTCATGGTAATATGCTCCTTCAAGAAAGGTTTGGTTAGGACTTTTAACTTGGACTTGTACCCAATCTTTAGAATAAGATGTTTTTAGTCCAAAGAGAGGTAGCCGCTAAATTTTGTGGTGAACTATCTAGATAAGCATAGAATAAATTTTGATGGAATATCAAATACCACTAAATCTTGTGGGACTATTATATTTGAACAAGAATATAAAGTAAGGAGAAGATATTTTTGTGATACCCATTGTTTGTATCATTTTCCCATCTAACTATATGATTCTTTTTTCTATGTGCAAGTTCTAATGCATCAACAATTTTATTAGGCATGAAAATAATACTAGAACTAGATTATATCATAGTCTCATGAACATTTTTTTTCAATAATGAGTGTTAAATAAAAGGCATTGGCTTTATTTTACTAATCTTATTATTCACATTATCAAATATGGTTGGTACATTAGTTGCTATCTTTTATTGATCTGTATTATTTGTAGTTTGAGTGGTCCTCTTAGTCACATTATCAAACATAATCTTGAGGAGTTTAGTTTGTTATTAGTTCAACTTTCCATCACAATAATGATTATTTTCACGTCTATTTGAAAGAAAATAAATTTTAGGTGACATGCATTTACTTGCACTAGAGCTTAACCTTAAAAATAATGAGAGATATTTTAAGATTCAAAGTCTAAAATGATTTGGATACAGAAGGTAAATTATAATTTGGGGAAAACTGTCAAGTACAAACACTTTACGATCTACTTTGATAATTCCAATATATCATTTAATAGTGATGGTTATAAATAAGCATTTCCTTTTCAAAACTATTATTTAATAATATTTTTTAAAAATTGGTCTCATATTTTTTTGGTTATTAATATTTCTCTTGAATTGGCAAAAACAATTGCGGTGTTATAGGTGGATTTTTAGGGAGGTTGATGGTAAACTATTATTTTGGCATTTTTTTTTGGAGTGGATTTTGCTCCATTTTTACTATTATTTTGACATTTTTTTGTCTTCCCAAATGCCTCACAAATTATCTCACCAAGTGTAACTCAATATGAAAAAAATTACCCTCTCCTTTCCACAAATGCCTCACAACTTACCTTCTTTATTATTATTTTAATCACAATGGATATTTAATTTTGCTCACATATAGCTCCCTTAAGGATTGAATACATTTCATTTACATGTATAAATTGGTTACAATCCTATATCAAATAGTATGTGATATTTAATTAATATATTAATTATTAATCACTTCACTATGATATGTCTAAATTATATGTATTTTATGATGTTAAAGCTTATGTTAATTATAGTTTATATAGTTGACATTTTAATAAACATTATATTCAAATAGACTTGTATTTACATTTATAATTTTAGGCTCCATAAAATACAAATAATTTTAATTAAAAATTGTAATACAAACTAGTATAAATATCTTAAATATATCGATCTAAAAGTTACTAATTTTCAATTATTTTATTTTATGTACTTTATATAGTCCATCATATGAAGTTATATTTTTTATTTTCAAGGATTAGAATATTGGAAAACCCTTTTGATTAATAAAAACTATTTTTATTTACTTGAAATTTATTTTATTTAGTTAAGAATTATATTATTTTATTTTAAAATTATTTGATTTTTTCAAACATTATTTACTAAAGAGATATTTTTATTTATTTAAGGAATTACTTTATTTTACCTTAAAATTATTTTAATTTTACTATTAAAAAAAACATCATTCACTATTTTGATAATAAATGTGTTATTTTTTAAAAGATTAATATAATAACTATAAATATTTTTTAGGTTATATTATTTGTAGTTTGTTTTTAATGTAAAATGTTTTTTCAATAAATATTATTTTAAAAACATAATTATGTAATTTATTCAAATCCTATTAGAATGTTCCATATTTAAACTTCACGAAAATATATGGAATAACTTAAATAACTAAAATAAATTTATTTTTATTTTTATTATCATACTTCAGTAGACTAAAATAGTCCTTTTATAATTCATTATATGAAATAGTCTAAATTAAGTCTATAAATAACTTATAACATATAAAATTAAGTCGCAGCTCAATTTATATAAGTAACACATTACCATACTATAAATAGCAAAAATAGATACTTTACTCCTAAAATATTCACTTCAAGTCAAGGATTTCAACGGACTCAAAAAGCCACTCTGGAGTCTACGCTTTCAACAAACATTTATCTCCATGTTTAAACATGACATATATATAATGTATATGTATTATGGTCATGTTTCTTTCTGGTAGTGCGAGCCGTTTCACGTTTGATTCTTGCATTTAATAATTATTTTGTGAAAGCGACTTTCTTTGATTTTGTCACCAATTTGAGTGTACATTGGTTGACGCATATTTGATTTTATGTTCGCTGATGCATATTTGAGTTGGCCCTTTGGTTTTACAAATGCTCCATCCACATTCATGTAGATGATGAATGACATTCTTAGGCCATTCAAAACTTCATATCTTGTTGTCTACCTTGATGACATTGTAATCTATAGTAGAATATGGTAAGTACACTTGTATGATATAACATAAGGGCTTGACACTTTGCAAAAACTCAAATTGTATTCAAACAATGAATGATGTTTTTTTTCCATGCCACAAATTCAAAACCCAAAATATTTTATGGATGCAAAATGAGTGCATATAGATTTGACCAAGATTTAAGTAATCTAATATTGATTCCTACATTTAATAATTATATTATGAAAGAGACTTTCTTCAATTCTATCACCAATTTCATTGTACATTGGCCGACACATATTTGATTTTATGTTGGCTGATGCATATTTGAGTTGGCCCTTTGGTTTGACCAATGTCCCATCCACATTCATATAGATGATGAATGACATTCTTAGGCCATTCAAAACTTCATATGTTATAGTCTACCTTGATGACATTATAATCTATAATAGAATATGGTAAGTACACTTGTATGATATAACATAAGGGCTTGACACTCTGCAAAAACTCAAATTGTATTCAAACAATGAATGATGTTTTTTTTTTCATGCCACAAATTCAAAAACTAGAATATTTTATGGATGCAAAAGGAGTGCATGTAGATCTGACCAAGATTTAAGTCATCTAATATTGATCACAACCAAAGAATCTCACAAGCTTCACAACTTTTTGGGATTGGAAAATTTATGCCAAAGTTTTTGGCTTGGCTTCTCTCATGTAACATGGCCTTTAAACAATGTTACCCAAGGTGTCACTAAATTAAAGTTCAATTGGGCTGCCACACAACATAAAACATTCAAGGAATTGAAGAGAATGTTATATTCCACACTAGTATTGACTTTACTCAAACTTCAATGAACATTTGAGCTTGAAATAAATGCCAATGACTTTGCACTTGGACTATTACTCACTCAACATGGTCACCCAATTACTTACCATAGTGAAACCTTCACTGCACTGGTAAGGAACTACCCAACATATGTTTTTGATACTTATGTCGTTGGTCAAGCATTTAAGCATTTAAAACGTTATATCTTGGACAAGGAGACTATGATCCATGTAGATCATAATTCACATCAATTTTTACAAATATATAACAAATTATAGCAAGAATGGCATAAGAAATAGTCTTCTTATGTTCAGTAGTTCCATTTGAAGATCAAGCATAAGAAGGGAAGTCCCAGTCTAGTAGTGGATTTCCTGAGCTGCCCACTAGATCAAACTCTCCTTTCTATCCTTGATGCATGTGGACATGAAGTCAATGCATGGTTAGAATTGTATCCATTTGACATAGATTTTATAGATATCTATCATAATTTTCTCTGCAGTAATTTAGTTCTAGATTTTTACTTGTAGGATGGTATTCTATATCATCTTGGGCACTTGTGTGTTCCACATAAGGCAAATAAATAGAAACTAATATGGGAGGCTAATTTTTGTAAGGTTTCAAGATACTCTAGGATTTAAAAGACATTTTTAGTGATGTAAAATTATTTCTTTTGGCCACATCTCAGGTGTGATGTCTCTAAATACATCAAGTATTATATCATATGTGCCATATCAAAACTAACCAATAAGAATAAAGTTCTATAAAAACATCTAGTGGTTTTAATAAGACCATTGGAATCTGTTTCCATGGACTTCCTCTTAGGCTACCCTACTACCAAGCATGGTGATGATTATGTATATGTAGTAGTTGATAGATTCTCAAAATTGGCAAATCTCATACCTTGTAAGAAAGATATATTAGATCTAGAAACAACTTAATTGTATTTTCAATATGTATAGATCCAATTTGGAATCCCATAAACTATATTGTATTATAGAGACTCTAAATTCTTGAACCATTTTTATAAAGCACTTTGGTCAATGTTAGACACAAAACTCAACAATTCCACCACTTGCCATCCCCAAACTGATGGATATATGAAAGTGGTCAATAGGATGATAGTGCATATTATTAATGTGTATAAATTGAATGAAAAACACACTTAGGATAAAATTATTCATTTCATTTAACACAACTACAATAGATTTCAAAACTCTATCACACATAGCAATTTTGAGGTTTGTTTTGGTTTTTAGCCTCTGTCACCCATTGACATAGCTTATCCTATTCTTATAACAACACTATAAAATCCTTCAAATAAAAAAGACATTAATTATTATTTTTATTTCATTGAACACATTTAGCATCTTCAATAACAGGTGCAAACCATTCTGAAACAAGCAAATTCTAAGTATAAGTAGTGTCATGACAAGAATTGATCACCACACTCCTTTCAGGTTGTTGAATGAGTCTGGCTACCCCTGTAGAAGGAAAGACTGACATGAACTTACCAACATATTTTTTCACTTTAATATTGACCCTACACCATCACAAATTAAGTAGGAGATAATGCCTTTGAGCTCAATCTTTCGACTTATCTTGTGTTGCATGTAGTCTTCCAAGTAAAACTCTTGTAACATTACTTTCCACATTTATTGGATACTTAAACCACTAAAAAAATCCTCTAAATAGTATATATCAATCTAAATTACATTATTACATATAATAGGATCAATTCATTGATGCATGGGTCAAATATACATGTTGTTTCTAGAGTTTTGTTGCCTATAATCGAGAACATTGGTGACAGACTGTGGACACTAGCATTTTCATGTATATCCTAACTTATAAATTTATATCCATATCACAATAAAAACCATTTTTTGGAAATTTCATCTACACCTATTAGGGTTCATTATCACCTTTCATATTCTCCATTTGGATTGTACTCACAAATTCTAGATATCAATATTTTTATCAAATGCTAGGTCTTCCAAGTTAGGGAATGTCACTGTGCTAAGAATGGGTTAGTGGGCTCATGAAGTTGAGATGATTTTAAGGAACTATATATCAATGAGTACTACCTACATATCCACATAATATGAAGAGGGCCTCAAATTGATGTAGTTCTCCCCTTTAGGTGGGATTGAGTGTTAAAAATGGTGTAATATGTTATATGCAAGTTCATGTAGTGATCTAGGTTGTAGCTTGACAAATACCACTTGTGGGTTATTGTTTGAATGATTCAACTTGTAAGACTACTGATCTTATGACTAATTTGGAAATAGGGTGGAATAGGGAAGTAGAACTCATTTGTGCAAATAATTTAGTGTGAGATTGATAGGTGCTTATTAATATTTGTTAAATGAATAATGAATATCATTTTATATGTATTTATACCACACCTTTTGAAACAATCTCATGGGAGGGTTAAATAAGACAAATAGGTTGACCCATACATTTTGATAGATTTTTAAATTTGATGATTCATAAGTCATGTAAACTAGCATCATATTTGGGACACTAGTGTCATAACTTGAACGCTATTATCCTTAGGGTAAAAAAATTGAGAATCTATAACTATTTGTGTAGGATAAATATCAGGTTTTATTCAGACTATTAGTTAAAGGTGATTGTATAATTAGAATGTTGGGGTTAGACTACAAGATAAGTAATTAGGAACAATGAGATAGTGAATACAAGCGTTTTGGTAGTAGGAATGACTTGAACTAAAGGGTAGATCCATTATTGATATTTTTCAAATGTATAGAACTGAGATGCCATATAAAATCATATTTTAGTATCTATAAATGCAAACCAATTATCGATAGTAGATGAAAATAATTTATAAATTAGACTAAAACAATTTAAGAGGGAACCTCCATAACCTTTCAATAAGAAAATAATAAGTAATATGATCTTAAAATATGAACCACTACTTCATATATATATATATATGCTACTAAGGCTATGGTTACTCCATAATATGACATTAGTAATAAGATGAGAACATAGAGAAATATGACAAGATAAGGTAAAACATTATTCAGGCCACAAATCGACCACATATATCCTTATACATGTTATAGGGTTAAGTTCGTAACATGCCCCTTCCTTTCAAATCAATGTTTTCCTCAATGTTGAGTAACTTTGGATGTTTCTACAAGAATTATACATCCTTGGGTAAGTGCACAAAGTTAGGGGATAAAAATTGGCCTACCCGCAGACATGATTTTTCTAAAATTTTAGAAATTTGAACTTTTATAGATAATTTGAGATATCTACACTCCAAATTTGAACAACCCTTTGGAGCTTCCATAAACTACATAACTTTTTCAATGTATTTTTGGGGACATTACTACATATTGCTTCTAAACTATTGTTTGACTAGGGGATTTAAGCATGCATGCAACATCTCTAAGCAATCCCTTGGACTCTGCGTTATAATCTAACCTCAACACTTTTCTACTTGTCGACTTGCTCTAGGCTTGTCCCACACAATCCATTGGCAAGCAAACTATTTAACACGAGACTAAGTGTGAGTTTGAATCATCACTAGTAGAGGTAGATAAGAGCAGAAGAGAGTAAGAGGATTGTAGATCGAAGCCAAACTTCCTATTAAAACCACTCTTCATACATGCATATGGTGGTGTAGGTCTTTTTTACATTCAGTTGGCCTTTTTGTTTGCATGCATAACCGTGCCTAATTATCTTCTTTTCTCATAACTTTAGTCAAAAACACTAAATATTGCCTAAAAAGAATTAAAGAATTAAAGCATGTTTTATTTATTTTTAAAATAGCCTTGCATAATTTTTTAATTAAACACCCTTTGTAAGAGGCCTTTTTAAAAAATTCCACGTAAAGGTAATTGGGCAGGTATTTCTTAACTTTTGTTGACATGAGGAGGTCCAAAATTTTGTGTCAATTCCAATGGGTGGTTATATAGCATGTTTTGTTTTTAAACCTATTGAGCATTTAAAATTTTAGTTTAGTTTTTATTAAATAGGCCATTAATGATGGAAAATGTATTTTTCTATAACTTTTGATTGGTAACTCATAATTGAGTGCAACTTCTTTTAAAAGTGCATGTTTTTTCATCATCTTTCCATTGGTATACTTTTTTTTTTAATAAAATGCATTCAAATTATAAAGTGCCATATTCAAGGGGGTTTTGGGCCCTACTTTTTGCATCATACTTCATGCACTGATTGCTCTCATCTATATGGACTCTTTTTTGGCCCAATCCAAAGTCCATCGCTAGAGAGTGCACCATTTTTTACCCACTCTAACAATAATTGCTCACTTGGATGCATTCTCGACTGCATTAGATGTCCCTTTCATGAGTGTGCTTTAGGGGTCTATTACAGAGTATGTTATACAATTATGCACTTTCCTGGTGTTTTCTCTTCGACATGTCAACCCCATGTGAAAGAATATATATAAGGAGAGTTGTTTCATCTCCAGTGATCCTTCTTGGGAAGGATAATTATGCTTCATGTTGTGTTTATATGGAACACTTGCTCACATGTAAGAACCGTATTCCATTTTTATATGGACATATTCTTGCACCCAATGATCTTGTTTGGTACGATAAGTGGGTTAATAATTATGACAAGGTTTATTTTAATATTTTACTACATGTTATGGATATTTATTTCCATGTGGAATACACAGAGTGTCCATGCATTGTTTAGAGCATACTACAGAGTCTTTTTAGTGATCCTACTAAGATTTATGTCACACCTCCTCTTCCACTTCCTATAATCTCTTCTGAGACTATTGTACTCTCACCTCCTAATTTTATTATTTGTGATGATACATCCATGGTGGATAGTGCTCCCCACTACAGGATAAGATTTTGCCAGACATTAGTTATCCTATTGTAGATTCTACTTCCATTCTTGTGCATATTGTTGCTCTTTCAAAGCCTTCACAAACTTACATTTTTGAGGACTTTACTAATTTTAGTATGAGTACACCTATTATGAGTATCGATGACTCATCTCTTCCTATGGACATTATTTCTTTAGTTGGTGAGTCATGCTTCACTCTTCACATGGACATTCCTTTAGTGAATGCTCCACGTCTATCTTCTTCTCTAGTTGCTCTCTCTCTTTCATTATATGTTTCTACAGTGCCATCTTATATAGTTAGTCCTGTGTTATCTGATCAGAGTTTGGTAGATTTGAGCATTAACAGAGAGACATTTCATTATTTTCCAGAGATCTACATCATGATTCCTATCTACACTCCACTTGAGTGGGAATTTAATAGTTTGACAGCTTTTGATTTCTTTCTTCCAAAAGGAAGAGATTGCATTTGTTGCAGAGGGACCTACTAACATTTGACATGTGACATTCTACACATACATTCTCTCTTTTCTTTATGAAGGCACACATCTTTCACATTTTTTAGGATATTGGGATCATCACTATGCATTTGGGTACCTCATCAGGCCTTATATCAGGACCCAATTTTAGAGCCCACCTAAGCTATGCTTAAGGGGGGGGGGTGTTAGAGTGGGATTTCTAGTCCCTTCTTTTCTTTATCTCTCTTTTGGGGGTAGTTTTTTCCCACTGTGTTTTCTCATTTTATTCTACTTATAGAGAGTTGCATTGTATGTGGGTACCTCATCAGGCCTTGTTATCAGGACCCATATTTTATTTTCCACCCACCTAAGCTATGCTTAAGAGGGGGTGTTGGTGTAGGATATTAATTGTTTCATTTAATTATTAAATGGATAATTCCTACACTTATAGATTTATATTACTTAGGTGTGATATGAGGTTAAGTGGGTGAGTTCCACCTAGAGTTTCATTTGGAGTTCTACTGAGTACCACTATGAGTTATCCTATTAGTTCCACAGTGAGTTACACTCAGTTCCACCATGAGTTCTCCAGTGAGTTAACTCCCCTTACTCCTTTATATTCCTTTTCACCATGCAATTTTAATTAACGAATAACCAAAGAGTTAATTAGTGCAAAGCAAGTAGTGTAGTGTAGGTAACTGGTAAGCAAGGCATTTTAATATAGAAGGCAATTATTGCACATCTTCTTGCATGTTTTTGAATACAAACAAGGTCATCATTATTGTAAAATACTTGTGTGCTCACTCTACTAGAAGATCACCTACTGGCCTATTTTGACAGGAACCATAGGGTTTTGTGGAGGGTTAGGAGGAGGAGCAACTAGAGGGTTTTATGGAGGGTTAGCATGATGGGTTGTTAGAAAAATGAATTATAATTATAAACATGGGTTAAAAATAATGAAAATTATGAAAAATTAGGGTTAAATAGATGAGATTTTGATGACTTACCTCTCCTATGTAGAAACATCATCGATCAACAGGCATGTGGGGTGAATTCTAGCACTGGTTTGCATAAAACTTGATCACAGAGCACGTTATGAGGAATAAATGCGATTTCAAAATGAATACATTTTGTATTCAAATTTCCCTATTTTTTTGAGGACATATGGAACATGATCATGCTATTAATGTGATCACATTAGTGTTAATAACATGATTGCATTACTATTTAATATAATGTGATCACATTATTTAATAATATAATCATGTTATTAAATAACATGATCACATTATGGCTCGATAATCCCTAGCCTAACCTTAATTAACATGATCACATTAATTAAATAACGTGATGACATTATTAATTAATGCGATCATGCTATGGTAAATGTCCATGGAATTGTCCCCCAATTCTATGCACTTGCCCCTCCCATGTAGCATCCTCATTGGTTAGATTCTTCCACTTGATCAAATGATCCTTAATATACCTTATTCATAGCCTTTTAATGTGTGTCTTAAAAATGTACTCAAGATCCATAATGACTCTGCCTTCCTCATCCAACTTAGGTAATTTAATTTGGGCTGACAATATCTACCCAAATACCTTCTTCAAATATGAGACATGAAATACTAGATGGATGCATGTAGACTAAGGTAGCTCCAACTTTGTATGTAACACTACCATTTTTCTACAAGATTGGATAAGGGCCATAATAATTAGGATAATTTTTGTTATCCTTTTTTTTTGCTTAACATAAATTTTCTTGTATGTTTTTAGGCACAGAAAAACCCAATCAGTCACTTCAAAATACCTTTCATAATGGTTTTGATCTGCTTGTTGCTTCGATATATTTCTATGCCATTGCCAAAAATATTCTTAAACTAACTAGTACCTCTTGTTGGTGTTGAATGTATTATTTAATAACTTCAACCCTTAGTTGAACCATCAAGGATGAGGTGAAAAATGGGAGATGGTAACCATGTAGTGCCACAAATGGAGAAATTTTGGATGAGATATGGAAGGAAACATTATACTAACATTTTACTATTGGAAGATAATTAACCCATCTTCCATGTTTATCCAATGCAAAATAATGGAGATAAACCTCTAGGCATTTGTTGACCACCTATGTTTTGTTGGTATGTTCACATTAATGTGTTCAACAGATTAGTTAAGATTGCTTAGGGACTTGTGTTGAGTTCTAATTTAGTGTGTGCACATTATGTTGTCATACCAACTATGGGTTGTCCCACCTCACTATCTCTCCTATTTATAGGAGCATTCCATAGTTGTAAAATATGGAAGACCACAAGTTGTGCATAATTCTTTATGTGTGTAGTGTCTAAGTGTTTGTATATGTGCATAATATTATTGGTGTGGTAGTGGCCTATTAGAGAGACCCTAGGTGAGTGCATTGAGCACCCTATCATAATATCAAAGCCTCTCTAAGTAGCTATTACTCAGCCCAAGACATAAAAACTTCCCTTGTATTGTTTATATTTGGTTTAGATTGGTTGTACCAGGCCATACGTTGAGCATTTTACCTTGCATATTTTTTATTTGGTCTTTGATTGCCTTGAACTCAAGTTTTTAAATTGAGTTTCTAAGTGTTGTATTTATTATTGATAGGACTAGATCTCCCACAACCATTTTCATTATTTACTTTTTGACAGCCTCACTGGCCTCCATTATGCAATAATAACTCATCTTTGAGTATACCATTACCATCACTTAAATTGACAACCTGCCATATTTTTATCAACTTATCACATGGTTTTACATCATTTAATCGTGCCCATAGATCCATATCGACCTTACTCAACACTACCTCAACATTCATTCTTTGCTTGTGACCTAACTCGATGTCAACATTGTCTTTGGAACTCATCCCTCAGTTTCATCTAGATGTGAATGCATTTAACTTCTCATAAGATCTCTCCAAGAGATCCATTCAAATGAAATCTACAATATGTTGAAGGCCAAGCAAGGTGTAGTGAGACATGGTCCTATTTTTTCCATCGTATGTTGTGTTTTAGCTCAATATTGAGCTCAATAGGCCTCCAACTACCTTGAAGCTCCTTCCCCTCATATCATCAACAAAAGTTCAAACCTTCCACCGCTAGTCCCCCCTCCAAGGGTTTTAATACATAGATTTACCACTAAAGTATATCTGTAAGGGGAATACGTAGGCCATATACTTGTATTACATAGGATTTTTTGTTTTAGACCTTTATTTTTTTTTGGTGGCACTTTTAGTAATAGTGACATTGAAGGCAGTGATGATGATTCAGCTAGATCAAGAGGAGATAGTTGAATGTTGGTAATGCTAAATGACCCATCCATTTGATTAATGATTCGATCTTCACATCTCTATACATATCTCGATTAGCTTCTTTTCAATTGGCTTTCCCTGTCAATAACTACCCTCAAAACAATAGTAACCTCTCAAAAACCACCGTTAAATGTAGATCATCCAACATAATTGACATCTTCATGTATTTCCCTATATTTCTTCAAATTGCATCTACCCTATGTGGATTTCCTCCACACAACCTATGTATTGAAATAGTGTTTGGTTGTGTTCAATGGTATTCTTTGTTATTTTCTTATTTTAGATATCTAATTTGCTTCAAGCTCCCTGAGATCTATATTGGATTTGGATCGATGCCTCACCCAACCTCTCTAATTTTCATTTTCTATTCCAACCAACCACTGATATCCTCGTGACTTATATTCCTCACCATTTGCCTTCCTGCTTCCATCTTGCAATTTGGTATACCAAGCACCAGGAGCAGAATATGATCTTCCATCAACCTGCTCTCCATTTTTTAAATCTAGAACTGATCCATCCTAATTTCAATATTGTGCTCTACTCACCCATATCTATCCTCTCCCTCCTCTTTATCGTAATGTTTGGTCAAAGCAAAGGTGCATCCAAAGAGCAGTTCAAATTAATTACCATTGGGAGGAAAGGTGAGATTTTCCAATTGATTTAAAATTTGAAATTACTACCCATTATCATTGACATCTAGATGACATATATATAATGTATATGTATTATGGTCATGTTTTTTTGGGAGTACGTGTCACTTCACATCTGATTCCTATGTTTAACAATTATATTTTGAAAATAACTTTCTTTGATTCCATCACCAATTTCATTGTATGTTAGTCGATGCATATTTGATTTTACATTATTGTGAATTGACAAGAAGGTATTTGGGTAGAGAGTGTCAGACCAAATTGATTTACCCAAGTTGGTTGAGGAAGGTAGAGTCATTCTAGAGCTTGAGGACATCTTTAAGACACACATTAAAGGTTATGAATAAGGTATATTAAGGAGCATTTAATCAAGCGGAAGAATCTAACCAATGAGGATACAACATGGGAGGGGGTAAGTGCATGGAGTTGGGGGATAATTCTGTGGACATTTACCACAACATGATCACATTAATTAATAATGTGATCATGTTATTTAATTAATGTGATCACGTTACTTAAGGTTAGGCTAGGGATTATCAAGCCATAAGGTGATAATGTTATTTAATAAAATGATCATGTTATTAAATAAAGTGATTGTATTATATTGAATAATAACATAATTACATTAATAACACTAATGCGATCACATTAATAATGTGATCACGTTCCCTGTGTCCCCAAAAAAATAGGGAAACTTGAATGCAAAATGTATTCACTTTGCATTCACATTTACTCCTCATAACATGCTTCGTGATCTTGTTTTGTGTAAACCAGTAATAGGAAGTATCAAGAAATGCTAGAATTCACCCCACAGGACTGTTGATCGATGATGCCACTACATAAGAGAGGTAAGTCATCAAAATATCTTCTATTTAACCCTAATTTTTCATAATTTTTATTGTTTTTAACCCATGTTTTTAATTATAATTTGTTTTTTTCTAACAACCCATTCCGCTAACCCTCCCAACCCTCCACAAAACCCTCTGGTTGCTCCTCTTCCTAACCCTCCACAAAACCCTATGATTGCAATCAAAATAGGCCAGTAGGTGATCTTCTGGTAGAGTGAGGACACAAGTATTTTGCAACAACAATGACCTTATTTCTATTTGAAAACATGCAAGAAGATGTGCAATAATTGCCTTCTATATTAAAATGCCTTGCTTATGAATTATCTACACTATACTACTTACTTTGCACTAATCAACTCTTTGGTTCTTGGTTAATCATAATAGCATGGTGAAGAGGAATATAAAGAAGGAGTAGGGGGAGTTAACACACTAGATAAATCATGGTGGAACTAAGTGTAACTCACTATGGAACTAATAGGAGAACTCACAGTGGTACTCAGAGAACTCACAGTGGTACTCAGTAGAACTCTAGATGAAACTCTAAGTGGAACTCACCCTCTCACCCACTTAACCTCTTATCACACCTCAGTAATCTAAAACTATAAGTGTAGGAATTATCTATTTAATAAGTAAATGAAATAATTAATATCTTACACCAACACCGCAAGTTGGTCTTCCATAGTTGTAAAATATGGAAGACCACAAGTTGTGCATAATTCTTTATGTGTGTAATGTCTAAGTGTTTGTGTATGTGCATAATATTATTGTTGTGGTAGTGGCCTGTTAGAGAGACCCTAGCTGAGTGCATTGAACACCCTATCATGATATCAAAGCCTCTCCAAGTAGCTAATACTTAGCCCAAGACATATAAACTTCCCTTGTATTGGTTATATTTGGTTTAGATTGGTTGTACCAGGCCATACATTGAGGGTTTTACCTTGCATATTTTTTATTTGGTCTTTGATTGCCTTGAAATAAAGTTTTTAAGTTGAGTTTCTAAGTGTTGTATTTAGTATTGATAGGACTGGATCTCCCACAACCATTTTCATTATTTACTTTTTGAAAGCCTCACTGGCCTCCATTTTGCAATAATAATTCAACTTTGAGTTTACCATTACCATCACTTAAATTGAAAACCGTGCCATATTTTTATCAACTTAGCACATGGTTTTCCATCATTTAATCATGCCCATAGATCCAGATCGACCCTACTCAACACTACCTCAACATTCATTCTTTGCTTGTGACCTAACTCGATGTCAACATTATCTTTGGAACTCATCCCTCAGTTTTCATCCAGATATGAATGTATTTATCTTCTCATAAAATCTCTCCAAGAGATCCATTCAAATTAAATTTACAATATGTTGAAGGCCAAGCAAGGTGTAGTGAGACATGGTCCTATTTTTTCCATCGTATGTTGTGTTTTAGCTCAATCTTGAGCTCAATAGGCCTCCAACTACCTTGAAGCTCCTTCTCATATCATTGACCAAGGTTCCAACCTTCCATCACTAGTCCCCCCTCCAAGGGTTTCAATACATAGATTTACCACTAAAGTATATTTTTAAGGGGAATACATAGGCCATATACTTGTATTACATAGGATTTTTTGTTTTAGACCTTTATTTTTTTTGGTGGCACTTCTAGTAATAGTGACATTGAAGGCAGTGATGATGATTCTGCTAGATCAAGAAGAGATGGTTGAATGTTGGTAATGCTAAACAACCCATCCATTTGATTAATGATTCAATCTTCACATCTCTATACATATCTTGATCAACTTCTTTTCACTTGGCTTACCCTATCAATAACTACCCTCAAAATATCAGTAACCTCTCAAAAACCACTGTTAAATGTAGATCATCCAACACAACCTACATCTTCATGTATTTACCTATATTTCTCCAACTTGTATTTACCCTATGTGGATTTCCTCCACATAACCTATGTATTGAAATAGTGTTTGGTTGTGTTCAATGGTATTCTTCGCTATTTTATTATTTTAGATATCTAATTTGCATCAAGCTCCCTGAGCTCTCTATTGGATTTGGATCGATGCCTCACCCAACCTCTCTAATTTTCATTTTCTATTCCAATCAACCACCGATATCCTCGTGACTTAGATTCCTCACCATTTGCCTTCCTGCTTCCATCTTGCAATTTGGTATACCAAGCACTAGGAGTAGAATATGATCCTCCATCAACCTGCTCTCTATTTTTTGAATCTAGAACTGATCCATCTTAATTTCAATGTTGTGATCTGCTCACCCATATCTATCCTCTCCCTCCTCTTTATCATAATGTTTGGTCAACGCAAAGGTGTAGCCAAAGAGCAGTTCAAATTTCAAATTAATTACTATTGGGAGGAAAGGCGATATTTTCCAACTGATTTAAAATTTGAAATTGCTACCCATTATCATTGACATGTATAGGACATATATATAATGTATACGTATTATGGTCATGTTTTTTTTGGGATTACGAGTCACTTCACATCTGATTCCTATGTTTAACAATTATATTTTGAAAATGAATTTCGTTGATTCTATCACCAATTTCATTGTATGTTAGTCGATGCATATTTGATTTTACATTATTGCGAATTGACAAGAAGGTATTTGGGTAGAGAGTGTCAGAGCAAATTGATTTACCTAAGTTAGATGAGGAAGGTAGAGTCATTTTGGAGCTTGAGGACATCTTTAAGACACACATTAAAGGCTATGAATAAGGTATATTAAGGAGCATTTGATCAAGTGGAAGAATCTAATCAATGAGGATACAACATGGGAGGGGGTAAGTCCATGGAGTTGGGGGATAATTCTGTGGACATTTACCACAATGTGATCATGTTAATTAATAAAGTGATCATGTTATTTAATTAATGTGATCACGTTACTTAAGGTTAGGCTAGGGATTATAAATCCATAATTTGATAATGTTATATAATAACATGATCATGTTATTAAATAAAGTGATCATGTTATATTGAATAATAACATAATTACATTACTAACACGAATGTGATCACATTAATAATGTGATCACATTCCCTGTATCCACAAAAAAATAGGGAAACTCAAATGCAAAATGTATTCATTTTGCATTCACATTTCCTCCTCATAACATGCTCCCTGGTCTTGTTTTGTTCAAACCAGTAATAGGAAATATCAAGAAGTGCTATAATTCACCCCACAGGCCTGCTGATCGATGATACCACTACATAAGAGAAGTGAGTCATCAAAATCTCTTCTATTTAAACCTATTTTTTCATAATTTTCATTTTTTTAACCCACATTTTTAATTATAATTTGTTTTTTTTCTAACAACCCATCCTACTAACCCTCCCAACCCTCCACAAAACCCTCTGGTTGCTCCTATTCCTAACCCTCCACAAAACCCTACAATTGCTATCAAAATAGGCCAGTAGGTGATATTTTGGTAGAGTGAGCACATAAGTATTTTGCAACAATAATGACCTTATTTGTATTTTAAAACATGTAAGAAGATGTGCAATAATTGCCTTCTATATTAAAATGCCTTGCTTACAAATTATCTACACTGCACTACTTGCTTTGCACTAATTAACTCTTTGGTTCTTGGTTAATCATAATAGCATGGTGAAGAGGAATGTAAAGAAGGAGTAGCGGGAGTTAACACACTAGAGAACTCATGGTGGATCTGAGTGTAACTCACTATGGAACTAATAGGAGAACTCATAGTGGTACTCAATAGAACTCACAATGGTACTCAATAGAACTCTAGATGAAACTCTAAGTGGAACTCACCCTCTCACCCACTTAACCTCTTATCACACCTAAGTAATATAAAACTATAAGTGTAGGAATTATCCATTTAATAAGTAAATGAAATAATTAATATCCTACACTAACACCGCAAGTTGGTCTTCCATAGTTGTAAAATATGGAAGACCACAAGTTATGCATAATTCTTTATGTGTGTAATGTCTAAGTGTTTGTGTATGTGCATAATATTATTGTTGTGGTAGTGGCCTATTAGAGAGACCCTGGGTGAGTGCATTGAGCACCCTATCATGATATCAAAGCCTCTCCAAGTAGCTGTTACTCAACCTAAGACATACAAACTTCCCTTGTATTGGTTATATTTGGTTTATATTGGTTGTACCGGGCCATACGTTGAGGGTTTTACCTTGCATATTTTTTATTTGATCTTTGATTTCCTTGAAATAAAGTTTTTAAGTTGAGTTTCTAAGTGTTGTATTTATTATTGATAGGACTAGATCTCCCACAACCATTTTCATTATTTACTTTTTGAAAGCCTCACTGGCCTCCATTATGCAATAATAGCCCAACTTTGAGTTTACCATTACCATCACTTAAATTGAAAACCATGCCATATTTTTATCAACTTAGCACATGGTTTCCAATCATTTAATCTTTCCCATAGATCCATATCGACCCTACTCAAAACTACCTCAACATTCATTCTTTGCTTGTGACCTAACTCAATGTCAACATTGTCTTTGGAACTCATCCCTCAATTTTCATCTAGATGTGAATGCATTTATATTCTCATAAGATCTCTCCAAGAGATTCATTCAAATTAAATCTACAATATGTTGAAGGCTAAGCAAGGTGTAGTGAGAGGTGGTCCTATTTTTGCCATCATATGTTGTGTTTTAGCTCAATCTTGAGCTCAATAGGCCTCCAACTACCTTGAAGCTCCTTCTCCTCATATCATCGACCAAGGTTCCAACCTTCCACCGCTAGTCCCCCATCCAAGGGTTTCAATACATAGATTTACCACTAAAGTATATATGTAAGGGGAATATGTAGGCCATATACTTGTATTACGTAGGCTTTTTTATTTTTGACCTTTATTTTTTTTGGTGGCACTTCTAGTAATAGTGACATTGAAGGTAGTGATGATGATTCTGCTAGATCAAGAGGAGATGGTTGAATGTTGGTAATGCTAAACAACCCATCCATTTGATTAATGATTTGATCTTCACATCTCTATACATATCTCGATTAGCTTCTTTTCACTTGGCTTTCCCTGTCAATAACTACCCTAAAAATACCAGTAACCTCTCAAACACCACTGTTAAATGTAGATCATCCAACACAACCTACATCTTCATGTATTTCCCTATATTTCTCCAACTTGTATTTACCCTATGTAGATTTCCTCCACACAACCTATGTATTGAAATAGTGTTTAATTATGTTCAATGGTATTCTTTGCTATTTTCTTATTTTAGATATCTAATTTGCATCAAGCTCCCTAAGCTCTCTATTGGATTTGGATCGATGCCTCACCCAACCTCTCTAATTTTAATTTTCTATTCCAACCAACCACTGATATCCTCATGACTTAGATTCCTCACCATTTGCCTTCCTACTTCTATCTTGCAATTTGGTATACCAAGTACTAGGAGTAGAATATGATCCTCCATCAACCTGCTCTCCATTTTTTGAATCTAGAACTGATCCATCCTAATTTGAATGTTGTGCTCTGCTCACCCATATTTATCCTCTTCCTCCTCTTTATCGTAATGTTTGGTTAAAGCAAAGGTGTAGCCAAAGAGCAGTTCAAATTTCAAATTAATTATCATTGGGAGGAAAGGTGAGTTTTTCCAACTGATTTAATATTTGAAATTGCTACCCATTATCATTGACATGTATAGGACATATATATATATATATATATATATATATATATATATATATATTATGGTCATGTTTTTTTTGGGAGTACGAGTCACTTCACATCTAATTCCTATGTTTAACAATTATATTTTGAAAATGACTTTCTTTGATTCCATCACCAATTTCATTGTATGTTAGTCGATACATATTTGATTTTACATTATTTTGAATTGACAAGAAAGTATTTGGGTAGAGTGTCAGACCAAATTGATTTACCTAAGCTAGATGAGGAAGGCAAAGTCATTCTGGAGCTTGAGGACATCTTTAAGATACACATTAAAGGATATGAATAAGGTATATTAAGGAGCATTTGATCAAGTGGAAGAATCTAGCCAATGAGGATACAACATGGGAGGGGGTAAGTGTAAGGAGTTTGGAGATAATTCTATGGACATTTACCACAATGTGATCATGTTAATTAATAATGTGATCTTGCTATTTAATTAATGTGATCATGTTACATAAGGTTAGGCTAGGGATTATCAAGCCATAATGTGATAATGTTATTTAATTTGCATGATCATGTTATTAAATAAAGTGATTGTGTTATATTGAATAATAACATAATTACATTACTAACACTAATTCAATCACATTAATAATGTGATCACGTTTCTTGTGTCCCCAAAAAAATAGGTAAACTCAAATGCAAAATGTATTCATTTTGCATTCACATTTCCTCCTCATAACATGCTTCATGATCTTGTTTTATACGAACTAGTAATAGGAAGTATCAGGAAGTGCTAGAATTCACCCCATAGGCCTTCTGATCGATGATGCCACTACATAAGAGAGGTAAGTCATCAAAATATCTTCTATTTAACCCTAATTTTTCATAATTTTCATTGTTTTTAACCCATGTTTTTAATTATAATTTATTTTTTTCTAACATCCCATCCCAATAACCCTCCCAACCCTCCACAAAACCCTCTGGTTGCTCCTCTTCCTAACCCTCCACAAAACCCTACGATTGCTATCAAAATAGGCCAGTAGGTGATCTTTTGATAGAGTGAGCACACAAGTATTTTGAAATAGCAATGACATTATTTATATTTGAAAACATGCAAGAAGATGTGCAATAATTGCCTTCTATATTAAAATGCCTGGATTATGAATTATTTACATTGCACTACTTGCTTTGCACTAATCAACTCTTTGGTTCTTGGTTAATCATAATAGCATGGTGAAGAGGAATATAAATAAGGAGTAGAGGGAGTTAACACACTAGATAAATCATGGTGGAACTGAGTGTAACTCATTATGGAACTAATAGGAGAACTCACAGTGGTACTCAGTAGAACTCATAGTGGTACTCAGTAGAACTCTAGATGAAACTCTATGTAGAACTCACCCTCTCACCCACTTAACCTCTTATCACACCTAAGTAATCTAAAACTATAAGTGTAAGAATTATCCATTTAATAAGTAAATGAAATAATTAATATCCTACACCAACATCACCCCCCTTCTTAAGCATAGCTTAGGTGGGTGGAAAAGAAAAGATGGGTCTTAGCAACAAGGCCTGATGAGGTACCCATAGACAATGCAACTCTCAATAAGTGGAGTAAAATGAGAAAATATAGTGGGAAAAAATTAGCTCCGAAAGAGAGATAAAGAAAAGAAGGGACTAGATATCCTGCTGCAACACCCCCTTAAACATAGCTTAGGTGGGATCTAAAATTAGGTCCTGACAACGAGCCCTGATGAGGTACCCAAATACATAGTGATGATCCCAATATCCTAAAAAATTTGAAAGATGTATATGTAGAATGTCGTATGATGAATGATGTAGTAGGTCCCTCTGTAACAAATGTAGTCTCTTCCTTTTGAAAGAAAGAAAACACAAGATGTCAAACTACTGAATTCTCACTCAAGTGGAGTGTAGATAGGAATCATGATGTAGATCTCTATAAAATGCTAAAATGTCTCTCTAATAATGCTCAAATCTACCAAACTTTGATTAGGTAACACAATACTAACTATAGAAGATGGCAATGTAGAAGCATATAATGAAAGAGAGAGAGCAACTAGAGAAGAAGATATATGTGGAACATTCACTAAAGGAATGCCCATGTGAAAAGTGGAGCATGAATCACCAACTAAAGAAAGAATGTAAATAGGAAGAGATGAGTCATTGATGATCACAATAAGTGTACTCATACTAAAATCAATAAAGTCCTCAGAAATGCAAGTCTGTGAAGGCTCTAAAAGAGTAACAATATACACAAGAATATAAGTAAAATCTACAATAGGATAACTAAGGTCTGGCAAAATCTTATCTTGTAGTGGGGGCTCAACACAAGGAAGAGAACTATACACCATGGATGTATCATCACAAATAATAAAATTAGAAGGTTATATTATAATAGTATCAGAAGAGACTTTAGGAAGTGGAGGAGGTGTGACATAAATCTTAGTAGGATCATCGAAAAGACTCTGTAGTATGCTCCAAATAGTGCATTGACACTCTGTATATTCCACATGGCAATAAAGATCCATGGAAACATGTAGTAAAAGAGTGAAAAAAATATTTTCACAAGTATTAACCCACTTATCATACCAAATAGGATTAGTAGGTGTAGGAATCTATCCATACAAAAATGGAATATGGTTCTTATATGTGAGCAAGTGTTCCATATAAACACACCATGAAACATAATTATCCTTCCCAAGAAGGAACACTAGAGATGAAAAAAATCTCCTCATCTGTATTCTCTCAAATGGGGTCAACATGGCCAAGAGAAGACACCAAGAAAGTACACAATTGCACAATATACTCTACAATAAACCCCTAAAGCATGCTCATGAAAGGGACATCAGACACAATCGATGATGCATCCAAGTGAGCAATTAGTGATGGAGTGGATAAAAAATGGTGCATACTCTAGAGATGGACTTCAGACTAGGCTAAAAATGAATCCATATAGATGAGAGCAATCAGTGCATGAAGTATGTTGCAAAAAGTAGGGCCAAAACCCCCTTAAATATGACACTTTATAAGTTCAATGTGTTTTACAAAAAAAATTATACCAATAGAATGATGATGAAAAAATATGAACTTTTGAAAAATGTGGCACTCAATTCTGAGTTACCAATCAAAAGTTATAGCAAAATACATTTTCCATCATTAATGGCTTATTTAATAAAAACTGCACCAAAAGTTTAAATACTCAACATGTTTAAAAACAAAGCATGTTGTGTAACCACCCATTATAATTAGCACAAAATTTTGGACCTCCTCACATCAACAAAAGTTAAGAAATACCTACCCAGTCACCTTTACATGGACTTTTCAAAAAAGGCCTCTTATAAAGGGTTTTAAATTAAAAAATTATACAAAGCTAGTTTAAAAAGAAATAAAACATGCTTTAATTCTTTAATTCTTTTTAGGAAATATTTAGTGTTTTTGACTAAATCTAAGAGAAAAGAAGATAATTAGGCATGATTATGCACGTAAATAAAAAAGCCAACTTAATGTAAAAAAAAACCTACTCCACCATATGCATGCACGAAGAGTGGTTTTAATAGGCAATTTAGCTTGTATTTGCAATCCTCCTACTCTTTTATACTCTTATCTACCTTTGTTGGTGATGAGTCAAACTCACATTTAGTCTCATGTTAAACACTTCTCTTGTCAATGGACTATGTGGGACAAGCCTAGAGTAGGTCAACAAGTAGAAAAGCATTGAGGTCAGATTACAAGGTAGAGTCCAAGGGATTGCTTCAAGATGTTGCATGTATGCCTGAATACCCTAGTCAAATAATAGTTGAGAAGCAATAGGTAGCAATGTCCCCAAAAATCTATTAAAATAGTTGCACAAGCTGTGGAAGCTACAAAGGGTCATTCCAATTTGGAGTGTAGATATCTCAAATTATCTATAAAAGTTCAAATTTATAAAATTTTAGAAAAATCATGTCCACGAGTAGGCCACTTTTTATCCCCTAACTTTGTGCACTTACCTGAGGATGCATAATTCTTGTAGAAACATCCAAAGTTACTCAACATTGAGGCAAACATTGCTTTGAAAGGAAGGGGCATGTTACACCCTTAACCTATAACATGTATACATATATATGTGGCAGATTTGTCGCCTGCATAATTTTTTACCTTATCTTGTCACATTTCTCCATGTTCTCATCTTATTAGTAATGTTAGATTATGGAGTAACCATAACCTTAGTAGCATATATATATAAGGTAGTGATTCATATTTTATGATCATAATATTTATTATTTTCTTATTGAAAGGTTATATAAGTTCCCTCTCAAAGTTTTTGAGTCCTATTTATAAATTATTTTGATATACTATCGACAATTGGTTTGGATTTATAGATAGTAAAATATGATTTTATATGACTTCTCAGTTCTATACATTTGAAAAATATCAATAATGGATCTACCCTTTAATTCATGTCATTCCCACTACCAAAAGGCTCGTATTCTCTATCTCATTGTTCCTAATTACTTATCCTATATTTTGACCCCAACATTCTAATTATGCAATCACCTTTAACCAATAGTCTACATAAAACTTGATATCTATCCTACATAAATAGTTATAGATTCTCAACTTCTTTACCTTAAGGATAATAACATTCAGGTTATGATACTAGTGTCCCAAATATGATGCTAGTGTACATGCCTTACTAATCATCAAATTTGAAAATCGATCAAAATGTATGGGCCAACCTATTTGTCTTCTTTAACCCTCCCATGAGATTATTTCAAAAGGTGTGGTATAAATACATATAAAATCCTATTCATTATTCATTTAACAAATATTAATAAGCACCTATCAATCTCACGCTAAATTATTTGCATAAATGAGTTTTACTTCCCTATTCCACCCTATTTCCAAATCAATCATAAGATCAGTAGTCTTACAACTTTAATCGTTCAAAGAACAACCCATGAGTGGTATTTATCAATTTACAACCTAGATCACTACATGAACTTGCATGTAACATATTACACCATTTTTAACACTCAATCCCACATAAAGGGGAGAACTACATCAATATGAGGTCCTATTTAGATTATGTGTATTTATAGGTAGTAATCATTGATAGATAGTTCCTTAAATTCAGCTCAACTTCATGAGCCCACTTACCCATTTTTAGCACAGTGACATGCCCTAACTTGGAAGACCTAGCATTTGATAAAAATAATGATATCTATAATTTGTGGGTATGATTCAAATGAAGAATATGATAGGTGATAATGAACCCTAATAGGTTTAGATGGAATTTATAGAAAATGGTTTTTATTATGATCTTGATATAAATTTAAAAGTTAGGATATAAATGACAATACTAGTGTCTGCAGTTCGTCACTAGTGTTCCTAATTATAAGCAACAAAACTCTAGAATCAACATGTCTATTTGACCCATGCATCAATGAATTGATCATATTATATGCAATAATGTAATTTAGATTTATCTCTACCATTTATAGAATTTTTGTAGTGGTTTAAGTATCCAACAAATGTGGAAAGTAATGTTGTAAGAGTTTTACTTGGAAGACTACATGCAACCCAAGATAAGTCGAAAGATTGAGCTCAAAGGCATTATATCCTACTTAATTTGTGATGGTGTAGGGTCAATATTAAAGTGAAAAAATATTTTGGTAAGGTCATGTCAATATTTCCTTCTATAGGGGTAGCCAGATTCATTCAACAACCTGAAAGGAGTGTGGTGGTCAATTCTTGTGATAATACTGCTTATGCTTACAATTTGCTTGTTTCAGAATGGTTTGCACCTATTGTTGAAGATGTTAAATGTGATCAATGAACTAAACAAAATTTTTAATTTCCTTTTTATTGGAAGGATTCTATAGTGTTGTTATAAGAATAAGATAAGCTATGTCAATTGGTGACAAAGGCTAAAAACCCAAACAAACCTAAAAATCATTGTGTGATAAAGTTTTGAAAACCTCTATTGTAGTTGTGTTGAATGAAATAAATAATTTCATCCCAAGTGTGTTATTTATTCAATTTATACACACTAATAATATGCACTATCATCTTATTGACCACTTGTATATATCTGTCAGTTTGGGGATGAAAAATGGTGGAATTATTCAGTTATGTGTCTAACATCAACCAAATTGCTTTATAGAAATTGTTTAGGAATTTAGAGTCTCTATAATATAATATATTTTATGGGATTCCAAATTGGATCTATACATATTGAAAATGCAATTAAGTTGTTCCTGGATCTAATATATCTTTCTTACAAGATATGAGAATTGCCAATTTTGAGAATCTATCAACTACTACATATAGGTAATTATCACCATTCTTGGTAGTAGGGTAGCCTAAGAGAAAGTCCATGGAAATATATCCCCATGGTATTATTAAAACCAATATATGTTTATATATAACTTTATTCTTATTGGTTAGTTGAGATATGGCACATGTGATACAATACTTGATGTATTTAGAGACATCACACCTGAGATGTGGCCAAAATAAATAATTTTGAAAGACTAAAAATGTATTTTAAATCCTAAAATGCCTTGAAATCTTACAAAAATGAGCCTCCCATATTAGTTTCTTTTTATTTGTCTTATGTGGAACACACAAATGCCCAAGATGACATAGAATACCATCCTATAAGTAACAATCTAGAACTAAATTGTTGTAGAGCAAATTAAGATATATATCTATAAAATCTATGTCAAATGGATACAATTTTGACCATGCATTGAATTCTTGTCCACATGCATCAAGGATATAAAGGAGAGTTTGATCTGGTGGGCAACTCAAAAAATCCACTACTAGACTGGGACTTCCCTTCTTATGCTTGATCTTCAAATGGAACTACTGATGATAAGAAGACTATTTATTATGCCATTCTTGCTATAATTTGTTATATATTTGTAAAAATTGATGTGACTTATGATCTACATAGATCATAGTCTCCTTTCCCAAGATATAATGTTTCAAATGCTTACATGCTTGAATAATGGCATAAGTATCAAAATCATATGTTGGGAAGTTCCTTACCGGTGCAGTGAAGGTTTCACTATGGTAAGCAATTGGGTGACCATGTTAAGTGAGTAATAATCCAAGTGCAAAGTAATTGGCATTTATTTCAAGCTCAAATGTTTATTGAAGATTAAGTAAAGTCAGTACTAGTATGGAATATAACATTCTCTTCAATTCCTTGAATGTTTTATGTTGTGTGGTAGCCCAATTGAACTTTAATTTAGTGACACCTTGCATAACATGGTTTAAAGGCCAAGTTACATGAGAGAAACCAAGTCAAAAACTTTGGTATAAATTTTCCAATCCCAAAGAGTTGTGAAGTTTGTGAGATTCTTTGGTTGTGATCAATATTAGATGACTTAAATCTTGGTCAGATCTACATGCACTCCTTTTGCATCCATAAAATATTCTAGTTTTTGAATTCGTGGCATGACAGAAAAACATCATTCCATGTTTGAATACAATTTGAGTTTTTATAGAGTGTCAAGCCCTTATGTTATATCATACAAGTGTACTTACCATATTCCACTATAGATTACAATGTCATCAAGGTAGACTACAACATATGAAGTTTTGAATGGCGTAAGAATGTCATTCATCATTTGCATGAATGTGGATGGAGCATTGGTCAAACCAAAGGGCCAACTCAAATATACGTCGGCCAACGTAAAATCACAATAATGTAAAATCAAATATGCATCGACCAATGCATAATGAAATTGGTGATGGAATTGAAGAAAATCACTTTCATGATATAATTCTTAAATGTAGGAATCATATGTTAAGCATCTTGCACTCCCAAAAAGAAATATGACCATAATACATATACATTATATATGTGTCTTATATAGACATAGAGATAAACGTCTGTTGAAAGTGTAGACTTGAGAAGGGCTTTCTGAGTCCGTTGAAATCCTTGACTTGAAGTGAATATTTTTGGAGTAAGGTATCTATTTTTTGCATTCATATTATGGTAAGGTGTTTTTTTATATAAATTGAGCTATAACTTAATTTATATGTTATAAGTTATTTATAGACTTAATTTAGACTATTTCATATAATGAATTATAAAAAGGCTATTTTATTCTACTAAAGTATGATAATAAAAATAAAAATAATTTTATTTTAGTTATTTTAATTATTCTATATGTTTTCATGAAGTTTAAATATGGAACATTCTAATAGGATTTGAATAAATTACATAATTATGTTTTTAAAATTATATTTTTTGAGAAAGCATTTTACATAAAAAAACAAACTACAACTAATATAACCTAAAAAATATTTATAGTTATTATATTAATCTTTTAAAAAATAATTTTTGACGCAAGAAATTGCACCCGGGGCAGGAGGCCTAGCTCCTGTCTTCTCCTCGCAACATGGAAACTCTCCTCTCGCCTGTGGGACTGGTGAAGCTAGAGGAGAGAGTCTCTAGATAAGGGATAGCTCCCTTTGATGCATCGTGTTGTTTCCAGCAAAAGTTAATAGGTATATATATAGGTAGCTATATAAATAAAAAGGGGGGGTGAAAAGGGAGAAAGATGCAGGAAAACAAACCTAATCTAAAGAGGTGATGCACCAATATAGGTCGACCTTCACACATCCACTCTCAGAACCAAACAAATGCATACATACTCTACACATTTGGCAGAAGGACCAAGCTACAAAAGACTGGCAGGGAGGCTTTCATGAAAACATAGGAGATAGAAAATCACTAAGGTGCTGTGAAATGCACACTATAAGCAACTTCCTCTGTTATGGTCTTCTCAAATGTCAACTCTTCTCCTTTCAGCTATAGAAATGGCACCTTTTAAATGACAGGTCTGCTGGTGTTGAACTTGTGAGAGCATCAAGAAACAATGACTAGACACAGACAAACATTCAAGGCATACTCTAAAACATCTATCCAAATGGAGGTAACAGACTGCATTTTATTTGATTCAGGTGAAATTTTGCCAGGGCTGCGCCTTTGCAAAAGTGGAAGAACCGATTCTTCTAAAAAATGAGAAGTTACAATATATAGAGAAAAAGAGAAAGAAACTTGGCACTTCTTTGACAAGTTGGCCTATCGCGTCCCATTGGAAAGAGGAAAACACTATTTTGTTGTCATCATTCTAGAAGAAGCCTGCTGGAACCATGTTGTATAATCACCAAATTTGACTTTGGCATTCGAGCTTTAATGTGGAAGCATGGATTGCGCCTCTTTTTTGCCAACAGACTAAATTTGTCCCCTTTTCAAAGCACGGGCCTGTTGCTTGTTGTTTGTGCCATTTGGGGACTATCAGGCAATAAATCACTTTATCAGCCACTTGGATTGCCTCGTCACTTCTGCACCATGTCACTCTCCTTGTCTGTCACTTTGTCAATTTGTCTTTTCTCAGTTTTGTCTTTCTTGCTCTTTGGCCCCTTGGGCGAACATTCTGGCAGGTCACTGTGTTTTGAGCTCCTTATTTTCCATGGCTAGCACTTCCTTTGCTTTGAAAGCAAATGGCTATTTCTCTTTGCTAAATTTGACGTCTATATGGTCGTCATTTCTTTGAACATCAACGACTCTTTCACCTTCTTAAACATGACAGCCTCACAGCCGTCATTAGGTTTACATGGCATTGTCTGTGACACTTTTGCCTTTGTTAATTCTCCTAGCACCTTCCACCCTTTGAAAAGTCCCTCTCGAGCTCCCGTGGGTAAATTGTCTGTGGATAATTTCCTCGGGTTAATTCCATGGGTCACTCGGCTATGCTGTATTTTTTGTAGACAAATTGTCTGCAAAAATTATTTCACTTTGACTTTGAGCTTTGACTGGGAAGTGCACCCGAATTCTTGAAATGTCAAAGTGTCTACCCTCCAAAGGGTATTTTGACCATTGACTGCCCTTCGGCTTGGGGCATACCTTTAAACTGGGCCGTTGAACCAAAAAAGGTTCAATAGTTCAAAGGTTCAACCAAGTGTGCCGATGAGTCATGAACCCCTTCCTTTGAACCTTTTGGCTTGAACCAAAGCTGTTGAACCCAAACGTTGAACCTTTCCATTGAACCAAAGTCGTTGAACCAAAGATAGGTTCAACGGTTCAACGCTTTTTGAATTTTGCCTTTGAATCATTTGGTTGAACTTTCCCATTTGAACAAGCTGTTGAACTGAACCTGTTAAACCAAAATGGTTCAACAGTTCAACCATTGCATGCCAATTTTCTATTGAACCAAAACCCGATGAAATTTTTGCATTGAATCGAACATTGAACTTAAGCCGTTGAACCAAGTCCATTGAACCAAAAAATTTGGTTCAACAATTCAACGGTACGAAGGTTCAACACATATCGAATTGAGATGCTGAGCCAAACGATGAACCCTTTGAACCAAGGGTAGTTGAACCACTGAACCAGGGCATGAAAAGAACTCTCTAAACTCACTGAACCTGAAAATGACTGGTATTGAGCAGCAGGTGAAGAAGGTGACCAAAATTTTGCCTATGGGCAAAATTGGTCAACAATTGGTGACTCACAGGGGAAGCATGCCTGCTATGCTTAGAAGCCCAGTTGCCTTGAAAATCCATTGGGCATGGAGTCAGATGCAACTATGAAAGAATTAACAACAACCTAAAAGATTTGAGAATCAAACATGAAGCTTTACCCCACACGCAAAGGGAAACACATAAGGCTAAAAAACACTACCTGTGCAAACTGCACTTAGGGAAAATAGGGAAACAACTGAAAACAAACTACTATGTACAGCTAACCAGGAATGTACGCCTCCCTCCTAGATCGAAAGGAAATTTTTTTAAGTCTCCTTCTTGGCGAGAAGACTTATGGTGGCAGGCAAGTAGCTGAAGGAAAATGAGTTTGGTGACTTGCTCCTCTTGCCTGTCACCTCATTTGGCTAGAAATCGAGTGGATTAAAATTGAACATGCCTCTGACATATGCGTATTCTTCTTGTTCCTAGAGGCCTGTCGAATGCTGGTTCTTTCTATTGGTGCTCCACACCAAGAAATCAATGGCTGCTGGCTCATCACCATAAGCCCCTTGATCTGCATATTCCTTCTGCAATGTATCATGGTCTGACTTGTTCCCTTCTACCTTGCTAAAAATCTTGTCAGACTCATCCTCTGCTTCCTCTTGGCCTTCTTGAAGAAGTGCAACTGTGGTGATGTCTAAAATGGACTCACAAACTGATTGCTCATCCCACAAAACATCACCTCTTTCTTCAAAACTCTCTTCTTTAAGGCATTCCTCTAGGAAGATAGAACTCTCCTTTTCCTCCTAAAAAATCAAGACCTCTAGATGTTCAAAAGTATCCTCCTGATCTTCCTCCAACTCAGGTTCTTCAATGTAGTCAACCTCATCATCAAAACAACAAGGAAGTTCATCAAACAGAGGGGAAGAGAGCTTACCATGCATTTCTTCCTCCTCGTATTGCTGGAACATCTGCAAATGTGCAAGACTTACATCTTCTCCACTACTGATGGTGTCTTCACAAGAAGCATCAATGATGATTTCTTCTTCATTATTGCTCATGATATCCTCTTGAAGGACTGCAGATTGGATCTTCTGCTCTTCACTCTCTTCCTACATAATAGGTTCCTCCTCGAGAAGGGGTGAAGTGGAGAAAACATGTGGAAGAGGAGGCAGTCCTTGAGCTAGAATCGAATGATTCTCCTCCTTCCACTTGGTTAGCACTTCATCAATATCAGGTGTGGCCTGATAGCTCTCTTGGAGATGTGTGGATAGGTTGGGTTCAGATAGGTCCACCACACATTGGCTGAGGAATCTCATTTGGGACTCCAACTCTACAATTCTCTTGGCTATATTTTCTTGAAGGAGCCTTTCTTAGAGATCACCAGCATTATCCTCTTCAAAGCTTTGAGCTGGTTCCTGGCATTCCTTCCTCCAACTTGGAATCTACACATCACATTAAAAGACTTGGGGAGGTTGAGGAATGCAAGGAAGAGACTGTCGATGCACTGGAAGAGTCTCTAGAAGAGGGACGTGCTGGTTGGTGGTACTCCCCCAAATGGAAGATTCACAATATAAAGAATTGGGAAGATTGATCTCCATGGGGGGTTGTTCTGATGCCCTTTGATGTTGGAAAGCTAGGCGCACTGGATTGGGGGTAGATGTGTCAGATGAGCTGGAGTGGGTGAGTGCTATCTAATAGAAAGGATTTGGTGCAAAAGAGGGGGCTTTTTCGAGAATAAGAGGGGTCACACAAGGCTGACTACCTTGAATAAATGGATTTCTCCATTTTGCTACCTCCTCTGTGGATTGCATGGCCTATGCTTGCCTAAACAAACACTCCTCTTTATACATCAGCTCCTGCTGATATCTATACTACTCCTCTAGTCTGTTGATCTCCATTATCTGCCTCTCAAACTCTTGCGCCACCTCCCTTATCGTTACAGGGCAACTAGGAGAGCTGCTTGAGGGGACGCCATAAAGAGGTTGAGTCTAATCATGGTAATATGAAGGAATACAAGGCCCATGATTTTGTGCAAAGGGATTATACATAAAGAAAGTAGATTTTTGATGGCACCAGGCTACTTAACCAGCAGATTCAACTCAGAGTTGCCATTGGTGTTTGATGCAAAGCCTCTAAAGGCTGGTCAGTTGAAGAACACACCAAAAATTCTTCAACTCTTTGGATAAAACTTGTCTCAATTGGTCCCACCAGGCGTGCCAGAACTGTTGACGCAAGAAATTACACTTGAGGTAGGTGGCCTAGCTCTTGCCTTCTTCTCACAACATGGAAACTCTCCTCTCGCCTGTGGGACCGGTGAAGCTGGAGGAGAGAGTCTCTAGATAAGGGCTAGCTCCCTTTGATGCATCATGTTATTTCCAGCAAAAGTTAACATGTTTATATATAGGTAGCTATATAAATAAAAAGGGGGGGTGAAAAGGGAGAAAGATGCAAGAAAACAAACCTACTCTAAAGAGGTGATGCACCAAAATAGGTCGAGCTTCACACATCCACTCTCATAACCAAACAAATGCAGACATACTCTACACATTTGGCAGAAGGACCAAGCTACAAAAGACTGGCAGGGAGGCTTTCATGAAAACACATGAGATAGAAAATCACTGAGGTGCTGTGAAATGCACACTATAAGCAACTTCCTCTATTCTGGGCTTCTCAAATGTCAGCTTTTCTCCTTTCAGCTGCAGAAATGGCGCCTTGTAGATGACAGGTCTGCTAGTGTTGAACCTATGAGAGCATCAAGAAACAATGACTAGACACATACAAACATTCAAGGCATACTCTGAAACATCTATCCAAATGGAGGTAATAGACTGCATTTTATTTGATTCAAGTGAAATTTTGCCAGGGCTGCACCTTTTCAAAAGTGGAAGAACCGATTTTTCTCAAAAATGAGAAGTTACAATATATAGAGAAAAGGAGAAAGAAACTTGGCACTTCTTTGACAAGTTGGCCTATCGCGTCCCATTAGAAAGAAGAAAACACTGTTGTGTTGTCATCATTCTAGAAGAAGCCTACTGGAACCATGCTATATAATCACCAAATTTGACTTTGGCATTCAAGCTTTAATGTGGAAGCATGGATCACACCTCTTTTCTGCCAATAGACTGAAATTTGTCCCCTTTTCAAAGCATGGGCCATGTTGCTTGTTATTTGCACCATTTGGGGACTATCAGGAAATAAATCACTTTGTCAGCCACTTGGATTGCCTTGTCACTTCTGCACCATGTCACTCTCCTTGTCTGTCACTTTGTCCATTTGTCTTTTCTCAGTTTTGTCTTTCTTGCTCTTTGGCCCCTTGGGCAAATATTCTAGTAGGTCTCTATGTTTTGAGCTCCTTCTTTTCCATGGCTAGCGCTTCCTTTGCTTTGAAAGCAAATGGCTATTTCTCTTTGCTAAATTTGACGTCTATATGGTCGTCATTGCTTTGAACATCAACGGCTCTTTTGCCTTCTTAAACTTGATGGCCTCGTGGCCATCATCGGGTCTACGTGGCATTATCTGCTTTACTTTTGCCTTTGTTAATTCTCCTGGCACTTTTCGCCCTTTGAAAAGTCCTCTCGGGCTCCTGTGGGCAAATTGTCTGCAGATAATTTCCCTAGGTTAATTCCACGGGTCGCTCGGCTATGCTGTATTTTTTGCGGACAAATTGTATGTGGAAATTCTTCTGCTTTGACTAGGAAGTGCGCCCGAATTCTTGAAATGCCGAAGTGTCCACCCTCTAAAGGGTATTTTGACCATTGACTACCCTTCGGCTTGGGGCATACCTTTGAACCGGGCTGTTGAACCAAAAAATGTTCAACAGTTCAACCAAGCACGCCGATGAGTCATGAACCCCTTCCTTTGAACCTTTTGGCTTGAACCAAAGCCGTTGAACCCAAACATTGAACCTTTCCATTGAACCAAAGCCGTTGAACCAAAGATAGGTTCAATGGTTCAATGGTTCAATGCTTGTTGAATTCTGCCTTTGAACCGTTCGGTTGAACTTTCCCATTTGAACAAGCCGTTGAACTAAACCCGTTGAACCAAAATTGTTCAACGGTTCAACCATTGCATGCCAATTTTCTATTGAACCAAAACTCGATGAAATTTTTACATTGAATCAAATGTTGAACTTAAGCCATTGAACCAAGTACGTTGAACCAAGTCCGTTGAACCAAAAAATTTGGTTCAACAGTTCAACGGTACGGAGGTTCAACACATATTGAATTGAGATGCTGAGCCGAACAATGAACCCTTTGAACCAAGGGTGGTTAAACCACTGAACCAGGGCATGAAAAGAACTCTCTAAACTTGCTGAACCCGAAAATGACTGGTATTGAGCAGCAAGTGAAGAAGGTGACCAAAATTTTGCCTGTGGGCAAAATTGGTCAACAATAACACATGTATTATCAAAATAGTAAATGGTGTTTTTTTTAATAGTAAAATTAAAATAATTTTAAAGGAAAATAAAGTAATTCCTTAAATAAATAAAAATATCTCTTTAGTAAATAATGTTTGAACAAATCAAATAATTTTAAAATAAAATAATATAATTTTTAATTAAATAAAATAATTTTCAAGTAAATAAAAATAGTTCTTATTAATCAAAAGGGGTTTACACCTAGAAATAAAAAATAAAACTTCATATGATGAACTATATAATGTACGTAAAATAAAATAATTGAAAATTAGTAATTTTTAGATCGATATATTTAATATATTTATACTAGTTTGTGTTACAATTTTTAATTAAAATTGTTTCTTTTTTATGGAGCCTAAAATTATAAATATAAGTACAAGTCTATTTGAATATAATTTTTATTAAAAGGTCAAATATATAGACTATAACTAACATAAGCTTTAGCATCATAAAATACATACAATTTAGACATATCATAGTGAAGTGATTAATAATTAATTTATTAATTAAATATCACATACTATTTGATAAAGGATTGTAACCAATTTATACATGTAAATGAAATGTATTCAATCCTTAAGGGAGCTATATGTGAGCAAACTTAAATATCCATTGTGATTAAAATGATAATAAAGAAGGTAAGTTGTGAGGCATTTGGGGAAACAAAAAAATGTTAAAATAATAGTAAAAGTGGAGCAAAATCCACTCCAAAAAAAATGCCAAAATAATAGTTTACCATCAACCTCCCTAAAAATCGGCCTGTAACACCCCAAATTTTTTAGCCAATTCAAAAGAAATATTAATAACCAAAAAATATAAGACCAATTTTTTAAAGATCTTATTAAGTAATAGTTTTGAGAAGGAAATGATTATTTATAACTATCACTATTAAATGATATATTGGAATTATCAAAGTAGATCATAAAGTATTTGTACTTGATAGTTTTCCCCAAATTATAATTTACCCTTTATGTCCAAATCATTTTAGATTTTAAATCTTAAAATATCTCTCATTAATTTAAAGGTTAAGCTCTAGTGCAAGTAAAGTCATGTCACCTAAAATTTATTTTCTTTCAAATAGACTTAAAAACAATCATTGTTGTGATGGAAAGTTGAACTAATAGCAAACTAAACTCCTCAAGATTTTGTTTGATAATGTGACTAAGAGGACCACTCAAACTACACATAATACAAATCAATAAAAAATAGAAACTAATGTACCAACCATATTTGATAATGTGAATAATAAGATTGGTAAAATAAAGACAATACCTTTTTATTTAACACTCATTATTGAAAAAAAATGTTCATAAAACTATGATATAATCTAGTTTTAATATTATTTTCATGCCTAATAAATTTTTTGATGCATTAGAACTCGCACATAGAAAAAAGAATCATAAAGTTAGATGGGAAAATGATACAAACAATGGGTATCATAAAATATCTTCTCCTTACTTTATATTCTTGTTCAAATATAATAGTCCCACAAGATTTAGTGGTATTTGATATTCCACCAAAATTTATTCTATGCTTATCTAGATAATTCATCACAAAATTAAGTGGCTACCTTTCTTTGGATTAAACACATCTTATTCTAAGTATTGGGTACATGTCCAAGTTAAAAGTCCCAACCAAACCTTTCTTAAAGGAACATATTACCATGAGATGATAATGTACTTTGAACCAAATCATAACATGAAGAAGAGTTTTTAAGGTAGTTACTACCTAGAATAGAGGAAGCATATGCAAATCAAATTATTTAGTTAAAGAATAAAAAATCCTAAACAATTTAATGCAAATTAAATTATTATGCAATGGTGAAAAGATGGATAGATGATAGCTATAACCCTAGTGCACTAGCCAAAACTAAACCAAACTGACGGGGAAGGCCATGGGGGGACACACTTGCATATTCAAAACCCAATGATTAGGAATGAGATAATAGTTATGGAGATAGAATATGAGGGAATGGAAATGGTATATGGTAGGATGGGGGATTGAGAAATTTTATGTTACACATTATGTTGCCATGTAGTGAGCACTTAATTTTATATATCATGGGATACTATGTACCAAGGTATGAGGAACCAAGGTGACTTCATATTGCATGCATATGATTGACACAACAAAAAAGGTTAGTCCAACATCTTAAAAATTCCAAAATGGATTTGGTGGGGCCGATGTTGGAAAACCACTAACACATGAGGACTCCATAGTGTAACACAAGATCATGATAGATGTCAGTGGGTAAAATATAGGACAACCAAGAAAACACAATTATAAAAAGCTAAAATACGCCTCTATTTCTACCAATCAAAGCACACCATGATATGATGGATCATGGTGACCTTGAGTAGGTATATTAGGAAGATCAAATGATAAACAAAATGCCAAACGCACCAAGAAATAATAATAAATCTCAATGCCTTAACATTCCCATAACATGATAGAATAATTTATCATAACTAAATATTGAACAAATATGCCATAATTTATCATGAATTTAAATGAAATGATAAATATATACTTCATATGATTGTCATCATGCTTGTTTTTTATTAATTATTACTAATTATGGTATTTTGATAGAGAAATGGTCACATGTTATTATAAGACAATCATATATTTAACTATGACAACCATCATGGGAAGTAAGATTGCAAGAAATAAATCTATAACTTATTATTTATTATTCAACCATTCTAAAGTGAATACACATTCAAATTTAAATGTTTAAAGCTAGAAAACATGCTCACGAGGAAAAATTATATTGTATATTAATTTTTAGTCATCATGGAAAGTAATATTGTAAGAAATAAATTTATAATATGTTATTATTTATAATTCAACCATTCTAATGTGATTATACATTCAAATTTAAATGTTTAAAGCTGAAAAACATGCACATAAGGAGCAATTATATTGCATATTGATTTATATATATATAAAAGTGTAGAATAATTCTCTACACATATACAAAATTGGCATTTATACCAACTCAAAATATTTTTTACAAAATGTTGCATATGCCATCTCAACATCTATATACAATGTGCATTTTGAATAACTACACATTAAATCCTAATAGTCCAATTGATATTGTGTCTCTAGCAAGTCCTAAACTTGTGGTGGATCATCAAAATCTAGCCTCCTCATGCCATTGATGGATGAAAAATTTACTGCACAATAATAAATCAAACCACAAATTTGATTACTTAGCTCAATAATAAATAATTTAGGTCACCAAATAAAAACTTATCTACTATAATTTAGAAATTTTAAATTACAATATTGTTACCATCTTTACTTTGCATTACACCCATTGTTGGTGCTGCTTGGTAAAGATCAATATAAAATGGTAACATATGTTTTTGGGTGTTTTGTTGATCATCTAAAGCCACAATAACATGCAAATTTAACACATCAACTTAGTCAAAACTAATTTACAAATTAAAGACATAAAATTGATTGAAGTGTGTTCTATAAGTTCTATACCATCTCCACTTTGCACTGTATCTATTGTTATTATGTGGTTAAGATCAATAGAAAAAGGTAATATATGTTATCCACTATTTTGTCGATCCTCTGAAGCTGCAATGATATGCACATTTAACGCATCAACATAGATAAAGTTTTAAAGTGTAAAATTACATTATGTAATTAATATAAACAATAGTAAAGTTATTAATTATATAAATGTGGTTAGAGAAATGAATTGAGTAATTGTTTATAAAATTAATAAACAAATTTAATAGTTAAAAATTTACCATATATAAGTTGTATTCAATTTGTTATTATTTGGTTTAGATTAATAGAGAAAGGTAATTGACGTCATCGAGTACTTTCTTGATCATTCAAACCTAAAAGTAATAAGTCTTTTATTTTTAATGGGAACAAATTGAACTTGATCCTCAATAAGGAAGAGTAGACATCTTTGAATGGAATGATTTATAAATTTAATGGTTTATGGCCTAAACTCCCTATTTTCTATTGATGGATCATGGGTAATTGGTAAGTGTTGGTAGAAGGTAAGATATAAATCAGACCTTGTGCTAGAGGCATTTTCATAGTAATTTTTGAATTTACTAAAGAGAAAAACTTTGTTTTCAATGAATATTCATGGGCTTGGGAGGAGAAATATATGTTGTTGTCCAAACCCTGGCACCTTGATTTCAACCCACATACTAAAACTTTTAATACAAAGTTGATTTGGATTTGGCTTCCAAACATACCTCTTCATTTTTTGGATCTTTCTATTTTTAAAGTCATAGGTAATTATGTTGATGAATTTGGGCATAAGGACCCCACAATATAAGAAAGTAGACATTCAAATCATGCTCAAATCTTAGTAAATGTAGATGTTACTAAAGATCTTCTAGCTTAGGTGGATCAGATTATGAGGAATAAAACTTGTGTTTTAAGTATTGATTATGAAGGCTTACCTTTCAAATGCCACATATATTTTCAAACTAGTCATTTGGTCAATGATTATCTAAGCATCAAGAGAAAGAAAGGAAATACCTTGTGGAAGGATGTGGGTTTAGAAAATATAATTGTTGAAGCTATTATTGAAAGTGAAGTACCATATTTGGTCCCAAAAATCCCTATGGAAATACCTCCCTATAGGGAGACTGTGACAAAGGAATTTGAAAATAATTATACATGTAAACCCAATGAAGGCATGAAAGACCAGACTCCATTAAATTCCAAGTTATAAGGTGAAGGTTTGTTAGCTATGATTCTATTGTTTATTTATAAACTAGGTGATGCTCTTGATCTTTCCATTCTTATGTTGTTTGACTTAGGGGAATGAGGTTATAGGGTAGTGGTGAGTAACAAAATATGTTAAAGGAAAATAATTATAACCATTAAATATGACCCTTAGATCGTGAAATGAGAATGGTAATGAAGGGTCTTAGCTTTTTCTTATTATTTTATGGTTCTTGCTACTTTTTTGCTATTGTTATTTTTATTAGGTTACTTTTTGGTCCTCTTTGTAGGTATTAGATTTGATGACCATGCCAGTTTCATTTTTATTGAGGTTTGTTTCATTTTTTGATGGAAGAAGAGTTTTGTTCGGTGTTCATTGTATATCTTTCTCACCATTGTAAAATAGTAGAGCCCTTTTCAAAATACTCCACTTTACCATTAACAAAAATAAAATATGTATCAATTTATATCTAGGTACATTAAGAAATTAATAATATTGAAATTTAATCCTTAAAATACAATTAATATATTTAAATTTATAGTGTTACATTACAATTTCTATCAATGAAAATTAATAACGGTTGTTATTAGAATCTAAAACACACAATATTGGAATATATTATTGTTGTTATTGGATTTTATTTTTGTTAATAATGGAATCCAGTTTCATGTATATTGGAATTCAATTTATTTGATATTGGAATCCATTTTCATTGATACTAGAATTTGATTTACTAAATTTTAGGATTTGATTTCAATTATTTTGTGTTATGTTGTAGATCAAAATATGTCTAATATTAACTAAATAATTATTACATAATAAATATGTATTTATTTACTATTAAGGACATAAAATAAGGTTTTAATTGTATTTTTTATTAAAATAAAAACAAATAAAATGTCATGTAATTACCCTCGATTTACTATGAAGAGAAGGCTAAGATCTTACTCTATAAATTACACTTGCACACATGAAAAATACATTGAGTCTGATTTTATAGATGTGATATATATAATTATAACTCCTTAAGTTTTAAATGTTAACTAACCAACACTTATTTCTTTTCCTCTTAAATCCATTATTAAAAAATATTTAAACGTAAAAAAATAAAAATTAAACATTTTATCCATTCAATTTAATAAAGCAAGCACACAATCCTAGTTACCAACTGAGTACAAACTTACCTATAAAATTATGCAACTTAAAAATAATTAAAGTATAGATTTGAAAACAAGGTATAATTTTTTCACCTCCATAAGTACACATTCAATAGGTCACCAATTTTGTATGGTATAGATTTTACGTTGCACAATTTTTTTTTCCTTTTAGATGTAAACAAGAGTTGAGTTACAGCTTGAGTACTCGCTGTGTTGCTTAGAGAATAGCCTCTACAAACCTATAAGTACAAATTAACTAATGAAAAGGACTGTTTGTGTTTATAAAAGGTTAAATGTTAAATCAAGAAATTATTTGAATAATAGCCTAAAAGACCATTTTAGCAGTGATATCTTTGCTTAGGGAAGGTTACATTTTGTGTAGAGATTATGTACACCTAACTTGGGATAAAGAAAAATATGAATAAAAAAATGATATGTTTAATTAAAAAACAAAGTTTAGAAAGTTATGATGGGAAAACATTAATATATAAATTGCAATGAGTATAGAAAGCCTTTTCAATGCAAACTTTTTGGTTTTGAAACTTGAGAGACTAAAACCTCTATTTTGATTTCATAATATTGAAAAGAAAAAGAAATAACACTTGACAACACACCTAAATCCTAGCATATGTGATTTTGATTTATCTTACTTTAAAAAGGTAATAAGATAATATATGGAGCACAAAAATAGTTCTTAAACCTCTTTCTTTTTTTCCTATTAAAAACGTTTTTAAGTAAAAATTTCTATTACTAGTTTAAATATATTGAATAGAAAATAATAATACATATCAATTTTAAATTGTTTATTTTTTATTTCTTATAAACTTTTATCTATTAATATTTTTGATATAAATTAACAATTCCATCATTCTCTAAGATGAGAGTGCCATATTAGGTAAAAATCTCACACCAAACTAAGGGGGAAATATAGTTGCCCACTATCAATATGATTGAGACATCTATGGTCTACATATATCTACATCACTAAGAATTTAGGGGGTGAGGTACACAATGAAATGAGTAGTAACAATTCAATTCAGGCAAAATACAAGACGGGACAAGACCAGACTGAATGGGACGTTTTGTTAGGCCATGTCATGCCATTGAATGCCCATGTCTTTTTGATGGCTGAATGGCCATTGTCCACATTTAGGATGGTGCTACAGAGGAGGTGATGGGCATGTCATCAAATACCCATGTCTTTTTCCTGGTTGGATAGCCATTGTCTATACCTCTATACACACCTTTTCATTTATATTTTAAATTAAATAATGTGGAAGGATGACATTGATCAGGCCATTCAATTTTTTGTAAACAGTTATAAATGTGGCATTAATAAAGCATTGCAATTCTAGAGGAAGCTTAAAATATATCTCAACTTAATTTAATACAATGGAAGAAATGATACAATGGGCAGTTAAAATACCATACAAAGCAATATGACTTAAAAAACAATTAATTATGTTATGGATTTCATAATGTACTAGACACTTAAACATAAAATGTTCATTTGATTCTAATTCATTATTGTAAATTTTATTCATGTATCCATGTCATAGATTTGAAATTGATTTAATTTCATATAATGCTTATGAGAGGATACTAGTAATTAGCTCAAAGGAAATATCAAACCACAAGAGAGCTTGGTGTATGAGTGGGTGTGAGAAATTGAGGGGCAAAAAAATGGCAACATGAAAAAAGTTTTTTGAGTTGCATGTCAAACAAAACTGATATTTGTTTAGGGAAAGCATGAATATCTATAATTTTGAATTAGGTTCAGATACCTGAGTCTAAATTAATTTAGAAACTCTCAAGTCACTAACTTGCTAGAATTCACAAAATCACAATTTCTTGTTCTACTATGAATATACTTTAAAATGACAACTTAATTCATACAATGATCTATAAGTAGTGTATATTTGTTATGCTAGAGTATACCAATACATAATATTTGAATATAAATACAAATACACTCAAATAAAAATCAAAACAACGAAGATGTTGATGTGAACATGCTTGCAATTGGCCTAAATAAAATCTCAAACCAAAAGAGAGCTTGGTGTACAAGTGTGTGAGAAATTGAGGGGCCAAAAAATGGAAACATTAAAAAAAGTTTTTTGAGTTGCATGCATGTTGATCAAAACAAATATTTGTCTATGAAAGACATGAATATCTATTATTTTGAATTAGGTTTAGATACTTGACCCTAAACTAATTTTTAAACTCTCAAGTCACTAACTTGCTAAAATTCACAAAATTATAACTTCTTGTTATACTCTAAATATAATTCAAAATGACAACTTAATTCATATAATGATCTATAATTAGAGTATATTTGTTATGCTGGAAGATACCAATACATAAGAATTGAATATACATGCAAACACACTCACATACAAATAAAAAAAATAGAGAGAAGTGATACAAATACTTTTGACCTAGAAAACCCTACAAGGTGTAGGAAAAGGAAGAGGAAGTAGCTCAGCTTCTAATATTTTATTGGACATGATGGATTACAATGAGATATAAAATAAGTACAACATACAACTATTCTACTTACAAAAATTTCATCACTGTCTCCTTACTCTGGTCCTTCCTACAAACATCTAGACACTCACTTTGTTCACCGATGCCTTCTTTTATATGTGATATTTTTATTCTATGTGAAGATGTCATTTCATGCACTAAAGGCTCATCAAGTGTCCAAGAATATGTAGAGACACTTTTGTATTTTGTAAATTGATTGCTTGCTTGTCACAACTAGAACTATCGATTAATATAGACTATAAATTTTGAAATCACCTCTTGTATGAAGTGGTAGTTTTGCCATCAATGCTAGAACTTCTCCCTTAAAGCTCTGATGATGATTTAAACCAAGTTTACTATTTTTTGCATGATGAATGATTTTTTTATATATCCTTATGCATCATACCTCCCTTATTGAGATACTTTTGGTCCAATAAAAGCTTTCTTAGTGGGGGAGGAGACGTGGAAATAACTTTTCCACCGTCTCTTTGGAGTACCACTTGGATTGCCTTGTTGTCTTCACCTTGAGTTCAATTTACCAAGACTCTTGTGATTCTACGCATGTTTCTCTAACTTTTTGTTGCAATAATACATCCTCCTCCAACTGTCTTTGTGCATCCACAAACAAGTCTTATATGGAAGGTAATAACTATTCTTTTTCTTCCTCATTTAGGTGCATGGTTCATACAAATGCAACTTCTCATAATTGAAAGCTTAGTACATTCACATGAATGAGGATAAATCAAGCTTGAAAGGATTCTCACCAATTTTATCCAAAATAGAAAATGGGCCATATCTTATTGGCTTAAAATTCCTCATTTGTCCTTGAAGTCTCTCCTTACTCAAAACCACCATACCTTATCACCAACCTTGAGTGTGTGCTCTTTATGGTGTTAATTTTTCTTTGTCCTATACTTTTCCTGAGAATTTCTAATTGATCTTTCACCTTGAGATGGATTTTCCTAATCCTATTAATGAAAATTTCAACTCTTGTCCCCTATGAATCTTGCTTCTCTATCCTTGCCTATTATTTTAATGCAACATCTGTTAGGAAACTACACACTTCAAAACAATAAATAATACACTAACATAATACAAGTTTGTAAGAACAAAGATAATTCAAATGGATATAATAAACCTGCATGAGATAAAACACCAGATTTATGTGGTAAAACCTTAGAAAAGCTAAGGAAACATCCATAGAGTGAGATATCAAGGCTTTATTAACTTCAAGATGAACGTATCACATATGAACCAGTCATAGATTACATACAAAATTCACAAATATAAATACACCTAATTGGTATAGTATCATTAATATTCATCCTCCTAAAAATGGAGTGGAAAAACACCATTAGGACTTTCCTTCCTAAAAATAGACTCAAGTAGAATTCATCTTTGTAAAAATAGGGATTTTATTCCTTTATTTTTGGCATTTCCCCCTATGACAATAGTGGGAGGGCATTCACCCCCCACAACCCCTCTGTTGGGAAGTGGGATAATCACAAAGGGATCCAACATTTAACTTTATTATCACATATCTAACAACGTCTAGTGGATTAGTTAGAAAAAAACTCAATCATGCTTCAAATGTGTATTTCCCTATTATATGAGTGTTGAATGTATGCCAAATATTCATCTAAAGTCCTTAGATAATTATTCTTATAACCTCTTATCAACTAAACCAAACTTTTGTTGACCACCTTTGTTTGTCCATCGGTTTGAGGATGGAAAGTGGTACTTTGCTATAACTTAGTATCCATCTTTCCCCATATTGTGGTCTATAATTTTCCCAAGAACCTTGAGTATTTATGTGATATAATAGACTTAGGTAATCCAACATACACCCAAACATTAGGAAAAAAGAGTTGAACTACTTCTTTCCTTTTACTATTTTATTGGATGTAATTAAAATTTACATTTTGTTGAGTCTATCTACAATAACATATAGATAGTCATAGACATGGTTGAACATAAGTAATCCACCCATAAAAAGTATGGAAATGATTTCCCATGTCCCATTGGGTACAAATAGTGGCATGTATAATCCTTCCTCCTAAGCTTAGGTTTGCTTGTATAACATAGTGTTTACCCAAATTCTTATTTTCTACAAAATAATAAATAAACTAGTTGCAACTAAACATATTTAAGCATACATGACAAAGTATAGAATTTAGATCTATCTAGCAGGCTACGATAAGACACAATTCCAAGTGCCACTTTATACATCCAATTTTTACCACTTCCATGTCAAAATTGTGAGTCAAAATGACTTCTTACAATAATGCACAAACTAGATGAAATACTATTGAAACACTCTAAATCATCTGCACATGTCATGTGCAATTTTTGAAACATATTGATACATCCTTGATTGGGGAAATACACTGTAACCAACTTTCATCTTTGTTTAAATCAACACGAGCCAAATTGTTACTTTGTAAGTAACATTCTCAGATAACTAACTAGAAATAAATATCTAAATTTCAATAATGCATATATATCCAAAAGTTGATTATGATTAATTATCTTAACAAATCAAATTAAATGGATAAATGAAAAATCTGTAGAAATTAGCTAATATCTAATTATGTGATATTCAAATATTCAAAAAATATTTGAATCATGACATCATCAAGAAAGTTGGTAAGCACTAAGCAATAAATATAAACAAATATCAAGATTAATGCAATTAATGCCTCATTAATGCAATCTCTTTCCAAAATATGTATTGTATTAAGCCTCTAAAATTAAATTTAATTGTGACCACTCATCTTGATCTTAACCCATTGGCCACAATCAATTAGAAAATATATAAATAAAAGGGTCACCATAGACCATTCATAATTTTTTTTTGTGCAAAGAAACTCTGCATAAATCCTTTGAAATCTTCACCCCTTTTTCTTCCAAATTTGTCCACAAATCATTTGAGATAGTGCTTAGAGAGATGTTGATGGATTTCATACCATGACATAGAATAAGACTTTGAGCTCTACATCTGGACATAATCATGTATATACACTAGCTAGTTAATGATGTCCATGAGGAAGGTAATAACATTTGATTACTTTCTATTTATTTGTCTTAGATTAGACCTTTCCCAATCTGAGGAGTCATGCTTGAGAAGTTATGTTTTGTGAATTTATTTTATATTAAATACTAACAAACGAAACTAACCTCTGGTAATCATGGTTTACATTTTGGCATGCCTAATGGGACCGTGCATCCCAAAAACATCTCTAAAACCTTCTTAGTCTTCTAATTATAAAATTAAATTACTCTTTGACATTGCATTTTTTTCCCTTTAATTTTTTTATGTTCTGTCTTCTACACATTGGCAAGATTCTTAATGCATATCAATGAGGTCACTCCCGTGAATAATAAGTTTGACCTATGGATCAGTGGTTTCAAATTCAATGTTTGTTGTTTTCTTTATGTTTAAACAAATTGGTAGGATTGACCTATAGAACGATGAGATCGACTTGCTAAATGGTGAGATCAACCTACTAAACAATGGATTCACATTACTAGATTTACTTTGTTATTCTTAAAATAGATGAGGTCACAATGCATATCAGTGAGGTCACTTATATAAATAACGAGATCAACCTAAACATCAATGGTTTCACACTTTTAGCTCTCAACTATTTTTTGTGTTTAAATAAATCAACGATATTGACCTACACATCAACAAGAACAACCTGTGCATCAGCAAGAATGACCTACTAATTGATGAGAATGACTTTCTAAAAGATGAGCTCACATAGGGCAATTGTGTTTTTTTGTACTACTATTTTATTAAAAATGGTGAAATCATCTTGTAAAATGGTGAAGTCATCCTGCGAATTGGCAAGGTTACCAGACTGTGTTTTAATTCACTATAGAATAATGAGTTTGACCTGTGGAACAATGAGATTGCTTGTGTGGATTTACCAAGAGTTTAAAACTATAAAATTTTGACTTTATTTATTTTATAATAATTTTTCAAATTTATAACCTATTTATTGTAGGCTTTATGATCTTAAGGAGTTGTCCCATGTGATTAAACAAGGCAAACTTTCACTCGAAAAATTATATTTCATGTTTAAGTAAAGAACCTACACTTCATTTAGTGCTCTAAAAACACTTACTTTCATGTTATTTTCTTAAGTATTGTTATTTTCTTTCTTATTTGTGTAAACTATTGTGTTTATGCTCTCCTGTTTCCCCCTTTAGGGAGCCTGGGTGACCAAACAACACGTGGCTTAAATCTTCTTGTTTATTCAAAGGAACATTTGGTGTATGCTCTTCTCTTACCCTTTCGTGGGGTCTTGAGAATTAGAAACAAATACTTATTTCCATTTTTTATTTTGGTTGTGTAGGGTGGAGTTAATTGCCTTCTCATAAGTCCTCAGGGTATGATGACTGGGGGTTGATATCCCAACATTTTTACCAGAACCATATATCTAATAGTGGATATAAATTGTTGGTAGGTGTCATTAAGGCCTAAAAAAATTTGCCATAAAGGGTTTCATGTAAGAAACATGTTAACTTCCAATGCCAAACTATCATAAATCACCATCAAGGAATCTAGGGTCTCTTCGATAAGGGATGTATTCCCTTATGAATAACCAGACACCTAGATCTCTTATTAAATGGATTTGAGCCCTTTGGGGACCATCTAGTAAGCTAAGTAAAATTTTAAGTAATCTAAAAATCTAATAACACTTCACTAAAACTCTAAGGATGAAGTGGTCAGGAATTGTCTAGATCTTCCCATAAATATCTTAATTTATGATTGCTTCATAAGACCCTCTTTTACCATGGAACTTTCATTGATACAAGGTTGTAAAAATGACAACCCCTAAAGATTACCTTACATGTACAAACCTTTGAGAGAAGGATGAGATTAAAACACCATCATAATTGCATATAATTATTTAACGAATACTAAACTTTTAAATCCTCTTAAAAGGTGAGTATATCAAAGGATCAATGATTATGACATAATTCTAAGTCGGTCATTAAAATGGTCTCATGATACTTGTGTGTTAATGTTTGATTGTAATGTAAAAAACCTATTTGTATTCAAAACTAAATCCAATAAGAAAATCAAATTTAAAACCTAGAGGTCTAAAGCATGTCTTCACATACTTACACACTAAGGTGTTATGCTATCCACATTCCAAGTCACCCTTGTTAGATTCCAAGGCATTACGCCTTCCCAATTCGAACCATGTCTATTTATTTGGCATAGTTATGTTGCTTAGATTTATTAAAAACTAAATCAAGTTTTGTGTGAATCAAACTCTAATTTCGAACTAGATTCAATATCTTTTTGATTCTAATTCCAAAGTTAGGGTCTAAGTGAACCAAAGTAAAATTTTCAAAGGGTCAAACACTTCTCAAATTCAGGTGTTAATTTAGGCATGTCTAGATACACCCATAGTGGGGTTTATTATGGCCCTAATTTTGAGGAAGAAAACTTTTATGATCCATATGGGTATCTTGGAAAATTTGAAAATAGTGAAGATGGGGAGGACCACCCAACTATGTTTGAGGATGTTCCACCTATTTCAGGGTTTAGTTGAAACCAATTTGAGAACTAATTCTTTGAAGATAAAGATGAAGCTCTTTTATGGCTGATATAATCTAAAGCTAAGCTCCCACCTAATTTTTCCATATAACAATTACACAACCTTTTTTAATAGAGGAGGTACCTCAAAAGGTAATTACTAGCCAAAGTCATCCCCTTACCTAAAATTCAAAACCAATTATTACATCATCTAGCAAAGGAAAATGTCAACTTGTTGACCCATCCCACCATGGCCAAATTATTGCTTCCATGATACAAAAAATTAGTTAACATTACATAAATCCACTTGTAGTTGATTTGATGACTTATCTAGTTAAAACATCATTTAACAATTCATCATTCACAAGCTAAAACTAATTGCTAGAATAACCACAAGAGCCTTTAACTAATCCTACTTCTAATATGGATCCATCAACTACTATTGAGCATGTACTAACAACAAGTGCTCTAAAACAAGTTTCAACTAATATGTATCATAATTTATTTAGTCACCAAGAAGTCCTTCCTAATGTGAAACAAGTACCTAATAGTCTGCAACAACAAGTTACAAATACACCACCATAGCAAGCGGTGAATAAATTTGTAGCACACATTGCCTAGTTCACCAAAACATACCTTTTGTAATTTACAACAATGACAAATTATTTTGAATTAGTATCATGTTTAATCTAGTTTTCAATAACATATTACTCAAAATCAATAGCAATAAATTCCTCCAAGCCAACAATGCCTTGGAAATTCTCTTCCAAATTCAAGCCAACATCAAACCCTTTATCAAAATTATAATTCTATTTGTATTGTTAATATCCCAAATAGAACTACATAAAAGGGATCCATCCCCAGTTATACCAATCCCAATTAGACTAATCAATTCATGAATGCCCAAAAAATCACATTCCTTCCATCCCAAAGCGTGCCCAATCTCTAAGAATGGCATGAAATGAAAGAAGTGGTTATTGGAATTCAAGACAGTAATCAAGGTAAGAATATAAATTTGATGACATTCCCTTACCCTTTTGACATGAGTTTCCTACAAGTACATTTCCCTCCTCACTTTGAGTTGCCTAAGTTTGACAATATAAAGGGAAAGGTGATCCCAAGAAGCATCTACATGCATTATTTGTGGCATGTCAAGAGGTAACTTTCAATACTATTTATTTTATTTACTTTTTTCCATGCATTTTAGGTGGACAAGCCTTGGAGTGGTTCCTCCATTTTCCAAAGGGTTCGGTCACCACTTTTCATGACTTATCAAAAAAATTTGTCAGACATCATACAATATAGAACATGAGTTAACCATGGTTAATTTGTGTAATGCTAAATAACATGGTGGATAAAATTTATCTACAATTTTGAAAAGATGGAGGGCCCTACCTAGTCACTTCCCACATAATTTTCCAGGTAAATAACTAGCTAGTATTTTTACACATAATATAAATTCAAAAGTGGCCTAAAATCTAAGACTTCATTATGTGAGCAAATTTTAAGATATCATAAACAAAAGGGTACAAATTGAAAAGTCACTTATTTATAAAGGTGTAGTCAATATATACTCTCAAAATCAAATACAAGCTTAAAATCCAACACTAATTCAAGTAAGCACATCTAAAAAACCAAAGGATTTTAATAAAATAAGAATGTGGTTAGTAATAGTATTACAAATTCAAGACATGTCAAAATGGTGCAATCACCACCTACCCAAGATACCCCACCCAATCCACCACTCACCTTGTAAATAGCACCCCCATGAAGGGGGAAATTTCATAATAGAGTTTTCAGTGACTTTGGTGAGCCCATTGAAACAGTATTTCAAAAGTTGGTTGTGGCTAATATGATTGTTTGGCTAATCCCAAATACTTTTCTAGAGGGTTATCCCAAGCCAACATGGTACCAAGAAAATGAGTATTATGATTATCATAGTGTTAAATTCCATGCAATTTATAGATGCATATAACTTTGACATTTCATTCAAGATTTGCTTGAAAATGGAGAAATCGAGTTAGAGATGGGTGTTCCCAATGCCAATCAAAACATGGGCATATATATGGATCCCTTCTCTACGTAAAATAATTAGTAGAAGAGTAATCATAATCAAGCTCAAGGCTAGAATTAGAACCAAGTTAATCATAGTCAAGATCATAATTCCTAGGCTAACCAAGCTGGTTATCATAATGTCCCATATGATTATGGCAATGTTATGGGTCATGTTAATGGTAATTATGTTGTTACTATTAATTTCACACCTTGTCTACCATTTAACACTCATTAGATTGTTAGCCTTTCTATTTTAGGAATTACACCTTTATCTTCAATTAATTCCCCACCAAGTTGAAACAACTTTATTTCACCTCAACCTCCGTGATTACTATTCTTGGTCCATCCAATTCCTCTAATTCAGGTAACTCCCTCCCAAATCAAAATTATATTATCACAACTAAACATCCAAAAGTTACCCTCTAAGGTCCTTCACCTTCATCTAATACCAATCTAATTCAAGGCTCTACACATTCTAAAGTCAAACCATCTCCCCTTCCCATTGAAAAGATGTACGATATTGGAGAATAATTAAACAAGATACTTTCACAAATTTACATCATGGATAAGTTGTCTATGTCATAAGTTCAAAGCAAATTATTAAATAATCTTATTTAAAATTCCAATATAACCAATGAAATTAATCATACCCAATTTAAAGCTCTTGTGGGGCATTATCCCTAGTATAATAACTTACATTCAATCAAATCAACATGTCATCCCTTGATCCCTTACACAATAATCCTCTGTATATTAAAGTCATAATCTCTCACCATAAAATCAAGCAATTTCTCATAGACAATGGTTTAGGACTAAATATTGCTTCATTGAAACTAATCCAACACTTGGGGTATACAACAATAGATATGTAGTTAGACACTATCGCTATCAAATCCTATGATAATGTAGAACAAGAGTTAATAGGTACCATTTGTCTGCCAATCATTATTGTCCCTATCACCCATGATACCCTTTTCCATTTAATGGATATTGAGCTACACTATAATTTGCTTCTTGGTCATATTTGGATCCATGAAGTGTGTGCAGCCCCTTATACATCACACTAATGTATCAAATTTCCTCATTTTAGATTAGAGGTCACTCTCCTTGATGATTTGTAGTCATACTAATATTTTAAAAACCTAGAGGTTGATTATGAGAATTACAATTACTACCCTAGCACTATGTTTGTAAACAAAAATGGTAAACAAGTAGTTCATGAATCTCCCAAATCTAATACCTGAGTAACCTCATGTCCACTTCTTCCAATCCACCTCCCCTAGCAATTTCCTCCCACTTTACCATTGAAGATTTATGCATTGCCACATTCAACATCCAAGATGTTTTCCACATTAGAAAATTTCCCAAATCTCCCAAATCCTATGGAACACCCAAACCAACCAAAACCTCTAGTAGGCCCAACATGATATGGCAAAAGAAGACAAAGTCTCATCAGTAGGGACTTCTAGTGTTTGTAAAGGATACATCACCAAACCAAGGTCACCCTACTAGTTCTAAAGGGTTATGGCTATATAGTGGTGATTTTACTACTTGATTCTAGAGCAATAAGTACCCCATCACTAATAGAATAATGGGAAATCAAGATTATATAGGTAAAGGCTTAGGAGTAAAAGAACAAGGCATATTTGAACCTCTCCCTATGATAAAACATAAAGGAAATTGAGGTCTTGGATTCATGCCACATAGAGATGACCCATTGGATTTCAAGAGTGATACCACTTTCATGTTTGAAAATGAAACTCTTGGTAATGACACGATGCCCAATCATAACATATAAGATGAGCTTATCAATACCAACTTAGTTAATACCAGTGCCATTCTCATTATCATGCCCCAAATTATCCTTTCCATCCATTATCCCAACTTAATCGATTGGGACTAGTAAGATTATATTATACCATTAGATGAATTTTAGAGTAAAGAGTCCATTTCTAAGTTCATGGGTCTTAAATATGGGCTACCAGTTGGTGATCATAAATAAGGATTTGATTTCACATTAGACCCTGTTGCCTACTTTAGAGAGCAGATGAACTTCCTTGGTCACAAATAAAATAAAAGATCGATATACTCTAGTGAAAACCTCTTTGAAGCACCTTTGGATCAGGGAAAAAGTAAAAAAAAAGATAAGACCATTGGTGAAAACTTGTTTCAGGCACCCTTAGATAGGGAAGTTCACTTACCTCCTTAGGAAGTTTAGTGTTCTCCAAGTCTAAGAATTACAATTGGTTCATACATTAGGTTAGAGGAACAAAGAGTCTTTGAGTAATTAGTTCAAGACTTTCTATAAATGTTTATTAATTGGCCACTCCCAGACATGGCTGACTCTAATTATTATTACATGGGTGAGCCCTATGGCTCATAATCAACTAAATAAGATCAATTCCCTTCATTACCAACTATTCTTTAAGATGGTTCCACACTCCTTGTGGAAGACACCACAAAATCAAACATTGGCACTTATGAGGATCCAAATATGATTAAATTAGGTGTGTCCCTCACTGTCAAGGAACACAAATTCATTATTTTATTTTAAAGGACTTCATTGACATATTTGCATGGTCCTATATGGATATGCTAGGGCTAGATCCTTCTTTGATGGTACATCACCTAGTTGTGTATCAAGATGCTACATAAAATACATCTACATATTGCTATCATAAAATAGAAGCTACATAAAATACATCTATGTATTGCTATCATGGTTAATAAAGAGTTAGAAAAACTATTGGAAGTAGGTTTTATCAGGCTACTAGATTACTTAGAGTGGATCTCAAACATTGATCCAGTGAGTAAGAAATCATAGGGTATTCACTTGTGTATTAATTTTAGAGATATTAACAAAGCTTTTCCTAAGGATTATTTTCCCTTACCAAACATAGACATGATCATCAACTCAAGTGTAGGTTATGAGATGTTGTCCCTCATGGATGGATTTTTAGGATATAACCAAATAAAAATTTCACCTATAAACCAACACAAAACAATGTTGACCACTCCATGGGGAACATTTTTTAATCAACTCATGTTATTTGGCTTCTAGAATGTTGGTGTAACTTACCAACCTACCATGATTTTCCTCTTCCATGACATGATGCATGATATTATTGAGGACTACGTGGTTGATAATCTATAAAATTCAAAGACACATGCATAATATCCTGAAAGTTTACAAAGAATCTTTGAGAGACTTTGTGAATACAAGGTGCGCTTCAATCTTAAAAAGTGAATATTTGGCATTACTTCTAAAAATTTACTATGATTCATTATATTATGTATATAAATTAAAGTTTATCCTACCAAGGTTAAGGATATTATGTAAATGCCTCCTCCTAATCTAAAGTAGCTTTGTAGCTTGCAGGGCAAGATATGGTCTATTTGATGGTTTATCTCACAACTTGTAGATTAGAGTCATCATTTTACCTAGATTTTAAAGAAAGGTGTCACATTCCAATGGAACATAGGTTGTAAACAAGCTTTTTAGGAAATAAAATACCTATTTGGATAATATACTAGTATGTATCCCACCTATGCTAGTGAAGTCATTGTTATTTTACATCTCAACAATGTAACATGTATTAGGGGCACTTTTAGGTCAATATGATGAACATGAAAAGGAACACATAATTTAATATTTGAGAAATACACTTGTATCCTATGGACACAACTATTCACCCACTAAAAAATTCTACTTAGCAATGGTGTTTGCTTCCCAAAAGTTACAACATTACATTATGAATAACAAAACCATTGTTGTAACCAAGATTTATCCCCTCAAGTATTTATTTTTCAAGAAAACTTTGATAGTTTAGATGGCCAAATGGGTGATATTATTGAGTGATTTTGATTTTGAATATCAAAACTAGAAATCCATTAAGGGGTAAGTCCTTATAGATTAACTTGTTGAAGCCCCTCTATTAGACACTAATCCCCTCATTTTTGATTTCCTAGATGAGTCGATCTTGACTCTAGAAGAAGTGGCTATTGAGTCCAAAAAGTGGACACTTTATTTTGATAGCTCATTCACCTCCCATGGATTTAGGTCCACCATTTTTATTATTAATCGACAAGGAAATATCATTCTTAAGGCCTTTTACCTTGGTTTTCATTGGGTATGTGCACAAAATTGGGGGACAAATTTGTGGGCATTTAACATAATGTGACTACATAATGTCAATAACACAATCATATTATTGAAATTACATGATCATGTTATTTTAATTATGGATTGGTATTTGCCAAGACATAATATGATCACATTATTATAAAATAAAGAACACAATCATGGTAATAACATGATTACATTCCCTCTGTCATTTATAAAAAATAAAAAGTAAACCTGAATGAAAAATTTCCTCATTTTACATTTGAGTTAACTCATTCTCCTCACTTTCCTCCACTCTGTGATCGTTTTTTCCCTAATGAGGCCAAAACTTGTCTGAATTCATCCTAAGAATCTTGACACATCGACTAATTGATGATGCCTCCACATAGAAGAGGTAAGTGCTAAAAATATACACCTGTTAACCCTAAATTTTAGTATTTTTTATTATTTTCATTGTTTAATTGGTAATTTTTTTTTAATCATCCCATCCTGCTAACCCTCCTTTTCCTTAGCCTAACCCTTCTCTTAACCCTCCACCTAACCCTCATATCCCTTATCCTAACCTTCCTCCTAACCCTCCACCTAACCCTCCACCTAACCTTCCTATAGTTCCAAAAAATACCTCAGGTAGTCAAGAGAATCTAGTTTCCCAAATTATGGAAAATAAAATTTAAATTGAGGAATTAATTAGAAGAATGAGGGATCCCACTTCCACCAACACCCACTACATCGATCTAGCCAAATTTTTAGAGTCATTATTATGTTAAGTTGACTCTATAATGATTTGAATTGGTTGATGGGCTTCATATCAAGATAGTTGTAGGGATTATTATGTTGAAAAATTGTCAGCATGTGAGGTCAAGAACATAGACATATCAAAATACACCATTTGTGCCTTATTCATTAACTCAACCACCAATGCACCATTTTTAGTAACTGCTAAATGTTTTCCAATCCATCACTACCAACATAATTTAATCAGAGCCAATTTATGAGACTGATGATGGATGGTGTTTGATTATCGACCGTGTGAAAACCATGAAATATCATTGAAATTTTTGAGGAAACTCTAAAATGATTTTATCCTCAATGATATTCTAAACTATTTTGATTGTAGTGAGTTTCAAGGCTGAGGGAAAGGATCTGCATAAGATCTAATAGGTACACATCATGTACCTAATCAACCTGTAAGGATCTATATTCAAAATCCACTTCAACCTAAGATACCTTCTATATTTCATGAGGTTTTGCATATAGACACTTTACATGCACTTATTACTCACTAATACAATTATTCAACATATGAGTAGTCTCTTAAAGATGAATCCTAGAGATACACCACCTAGTATGTATACTCGACACCCCCCTTATAGATCTTGTGGAACTATATGTTCTAGACATTATAATGATGATGGAACTAGTAGTTTAGAGGGATTGGATGATATAATTATGAGTGATGAGTTTTAGGCATGCATATTTGGTATGTAGACATCAGCCACTACACAGATGCAAGTATATTTTATATAAATGCCATGTTAAATTTAAGTTACATTTCCAAATTTAATTTATGTATAAATTGAATAATCTTTATTTATTTATTTATTTATGTTTCAAGATGAGATGGTACCCATCATCATAGTCCACATTTTAGGATTTGATTTTACACAACCATTGTTTACATATATGGATCTAACTACTGATCCATCCACTACTACATTTGTCTGTGTTAGGATAACACCTTTTACTTATACAAAGGTAAAATTTTGAGTTAATCTTATGCTCTATGTACATTTAGTCTATGTATATTTTCCTTGTAGTTAAGTTAAATTTATCTATCAAGGATCTCAAAATTTAAGTATAGTGCTATTAAATACACTCTTAGTTTAATAAAGGAGAAAAAATTGCCATATATATTTTTGATATTTTATTAAAATTAAGTGATACCTTGTTTACATTCAGTTGATGTCTCAAGTAGACACTCCTCCATCACTGCAAGCTGAGACAAGAATAGGCATTTTTTCTTCAATGTCATCCATACAGGCACTTAGAGGTATATATTAACTTGTAATTTTGAATTGTAAAAATAGATTTATTTTAATAAATTACTACATACTTGGGGAAAATATAATTTATGTGAATGTAATGTGTACACAAGGTTATTCCATGACATCTAATAGTCCCATTAATATAATTAGTAGTTAAATTTCTCATGTTTTTTGCCTATTTCAAACTTTTGTTCATACAGTTGAGCCTACCACTGACTCATTTGAGATCAAAAGAAGATTGAGTAGGACCACAAGCTTATAGTAAGCGTATGTTTAAATGATTTTCTATTCTAGTAAAAAATTAATTTCTTAACTTGGTTGAATGTATTTTATGTTAATTTTGAATTAATACTTGTATTTTAACAAGTTCAACTACAAGTTAGATATGAGAGTAGGACCTGCAGTCAGACATTAGAGCAATCCAAGGCATTTGAGGGATCTCCATCAACCAACAGGGCATCCCAAGGAGAGTCTTATTTGAGGAAGGAAAAGAGAGGGAGACTATTTTATGATTAGGGTGTCTTATATGAGATGTGATTTTTTGTATGCCTATATGGTTATGTACACATTTTTTGGCATTGCATATGTGTATATGATATTCACTTGACATTAGATACTATGTTGGTAGATGATGTAATTTCTTTGTATGTCTATCATGGTAATATATGTATTATTGACACTGTACATGTGCATATATGATTTTTTTGGAGTTTTCATTTGAATTATGTTAATCTATCTAATTTATATTCAATTTTAATTGAAAATGTTATCATCTAGTGTTGTTTTGATCTTCCAAACTATTATCTTTCGGATCTCATATTTGATGTTGTACACAAGAGATGACTAAAATTTTTTTATTTTCAATGCTATAAATATTTGATCTCCCATATTTTTTTAAATTAATTTTTTTATTTGATTGTGTTGTGGAAATAATTGATGACAATATTATCTATTTTGCATTTATCATCACCCATTTATAACTTTTCAATTGATCATTAACATGATTTGATTTCACTTAAGGCCCATATCTAATCATGTTCATACTTGTATAATGTAGAGACAATAAAATTATTCATAAATCCTTGAAAATTTTCCATTTTGATACCTATACCTGTAAACTTGATCTTTTACCTTCACCTAGCTCTAATGCCTTTTTGGCTAGCTTTTCTTGAATTTAGGCTTACTACTTGTATGGCCTCTATGATTCTTGTTCCTTTATATTTTCCCTCACTTCTCAAGTGATATATATCAATACCTATTCTTCACTCAACTCCTTTACTATCCTCCAACCCACCCCTTTTGTCATTCACTCTTCACACTCTCTCACTATACATTCTCTAGGCTTGGCTATGCCTATATGCCTTCCTCTTCTTTAATACTTTCAAGAACACTTTTTCTAGCTCTTATATCCACCTATCCAACCTTCATTCAACCCACTCAATTTATTTTCAAAGGACTCCACACTCTTTTAAAAATTATTTAACTTTTTCCCTTCAATGGCTATTTGGCCTAATAGGCCTAATGCACATTCTTGAGACTGGTTTCTAACCCTTCAACACCTCACTCCTTCAATACCTTCAATACTTCACTCCTGATGTACTTCAAATCCCCATTAAGATCTTTAGACCCAACTCAACAACCATGAATAGTTATATTAATTTCTAGGCCTCTCCCTTAAGTGTTTTAGGCCTCCTACAACTGATCTTTGAAAATATCTTCTATCACAGACCTATTCTAGCCTCCAAATCACCTTGAATGCTTAAAATACACTTTCATAAAAAGGTGGGTGAGAAAAGGGAGAGAGAGAGAGTTTCATGGGGGTATGTGTCTTAGGATATTAGGGGTAAGTAGTATGAGTCAGTAGAGTAGGTAGGAGGTTTAGGAAAGAGGGATAGATGGAACAAGAAGATGCAAAATTGTGTTGTCCATGAGGACAAGGATATGAAAATGGATCATATTGTAAATATTTATCAAGATCAATAAAAGATGTGTTATCTAATGGAATAACCTCCTTACCATTGTGTTTTGAATGTAATTGAATTAAATTTGATGTTTGATAGTGTCATTAAAGGCTATAGATAACATCCTATGCTAAGTTGTAGGTGTGTGGAGGATTTAGTGGTTGAAGGTAGATATAAGGGTAGTTTCACCCTCAATTAAAGGTGGTTTGAGGAATAAAAATAATAGAGAAAATGATTGAAATAAGTGATGAGTTCATGATAGTCTTTCAAGGTTTTTTTGTCGTGTTTAGTGTTAATTGAAGCCAAGACATGAGCTCTCAATATGAGTAGGGAGATATAGTTTACTACAGTCCCATGGAAAGAGTTTGATTGATTTTTTGTTTATGAGGGTCCTTGGTAAGTGTTAAATGTTGTATGGTTATGCTATATCACTTTGGAATGATTAGGATAAGCTTTGAAAATGTACATTTGATCTAAACCTTGATATTTTGCATACAATCCTATTTAGGAGAACAAAGAAAATGCTTAAAGAGTTGTGACTAGAATATTATGCTATTGGATTATGTGTGTCAGAGGATTAAATTGAGTAGGTGGATTGATATATAATCCTTAGAAAGGAAAAAAACTTAGAACCATGCATTAGGTCTATGATCCTAGAGAAGATTAACAAGTTTGGAAGATACTAGGAGGATGAAGTTATGAAAATTTTACAAGGAAAGGATGGTGTTTGTGTGAGAGGAGTGAATGATCTAGTACATGAGAGAGGACTGCCAAGGTTGCTATAGGAGCATAGAACCAAGGCATAAGATTTTTTTTAATATATAATTACAACTATAAAATGAATCTACTACCCAAATATTCCCTACATCATTCAAAAATAAACAATTAATTTCCATTCAACCATACAAGGATTAACAATAAGTGCAAGCAGAAAATATTAGTTTGAAGTAAAGTGTCAATATGAAAAGACCTCATCTTGACAAAAAAATGGAACTGATAACATATTTTAGGGGTTAGATAACATCCAATACCAATTTATTATCCTCCCATCATGCTCAATTGATAAATCCACCACCCATTCCAACCTAAAGAACGCCCTTCCCAATACAAGAAAAATACAAAATTTTAACCTCAGTTCAAACATGCATAAAATGAAACATGTAAGTCATTTATAAAAACCATAAAATACTTCCCCTACCTCTTTAATCCATATAATCTCCCCCTATATCACTCAGGTGGAATCTTTGAGAGCAATATGTGGCATAATTTGTAGTGATGGATCCTAAAATAGAACTTTTTGGCTTTGAATAAATGTCTTGAGATCCAACTATCATTTCTAACTCTGGGACCTCCAGTTGAAAATTTATCACTTAAATCACATATATACATGTAAATTGCACATTATCACACTACCACAACATTTGAATCCACCTAGAAGTACATTTTCACTACCATTTAGTCACATGGAAACATTGACAACAAATATTGTCAAAGTTGAAGCTGTGGTTACAAAACTTTGATTATGATGCTTCCTAACAAAAAACTAGCATTAAAAACATGTTCAAATTGGGGGTGGATAATTTATAGGACTATGTTCTTGTCCTCCCATAATTACTGATCGACAAATGCACCACCCATTTTGGCCTCAAGAACACCCTTCCCAATACAAGAAAAATATAGTTTTTAGCCTAAGTTCAAACATGCATAAAATGAAACTTGTAAGTCATTAAATTTTTTTTAGATAATTACCATACCTATTGAATCCATATAATATCACCCAATATAACTTAGTTGGAACCTTTGAGAACAATTTATGGCATAAGTTGCAGTGGCGAGTCCTAAAATGCAAATTTTTAGTATTAAATAAACAACTTCTTGAGCTCCAACTATCATTTCTACCTTTGGGTCCTCCAATTTAGAATATATTAATTTTATAATGTATAGATATACAAATTTAAAATTATCACACTTATAAAACATTCAAACCCACTTGAAATTACATTTTCACTACCGTTCAAGAGTGAAAACATTGACAATACATGTTATCAAAGTTGAAGCTGTGGTTTCAGAACTCTGATTTTGATGCTTCCCGACTAAAAAATTTAAATTAAAACATGTTTAAGGGGGAAATAACATCTATGAATATTTTATTATTTTCCCATCATGCCTGATTAACAAAACCATCCCCCCTTCCAACCTTAAGAACACACCTCCCATTACAAGAAAAATGCAAATTTTTAGCCTAAGTTCATACACACATAAACACAACTTGTAAGTCATTTTCATGAGCTTTCAAATCCTTCCAATAACTATTTAATCCTTGTAATCTCACCATAAATAACTTATGTGTAAAATTTGAGAGCAATCTGTGGTACAAGTTGCAGTGATAGATCCTAAAATGCAACTTTTTGGCATTGAATAAACAACTTCTTGAGCTCCAACTATCATTTTTGCCTTTGGGACCTCTAGTTGAGAATATATCACTTATATCACATATAGATATAAAAATTACATGTTATCACATTACCATGACATTCAAATACAACTAGAAGTATATTTTCACTATCATTCAAGAGTGCAAAAACACTGACAACAAATGTTGTCAAAGTTGAAGCTATGGTTACAAAACTTTGATTTTGATGCTTCCTAACCAAAAAATGGCACCAATTTTTTTTATAGGATGGATAATATATAATACCATGTTATTATCCCCCCATAATTATCTATTGAAAAATCCACCACCCATTCTGACCTCAAGAACACCCTTCCCAATACAAGAAAAATGCAATTTTTTAGCCCAAGTTAAAACACATATAAAAAAAAACTTATAATTCATTTATAAATACCATTAGATCCATTCCATATATATTTAATCCCTATAATTTCACCCTAGATCACTTAGGTATAATGTTTAATATCAATTCATGGCATACGTTGTAGTGATAGGTCTTAAAATGTAACTTTTTGACATTGAATAGACAACTTCTTGAGGTCTAAATATCATTTCCACCTTCATGACCTCTAGTTGAGAATGTATTTCTTCAATCACATATAGATATGAAAATTAAACATGATCACACCTCCATAACATTCAAATCCACTTGGAAGCACACTTTCATTACTGTTTAAGAGCATAAAAACACTGATAACAAATATTATCAAAGTTAAAACTGTGGTTGTAGAACTTATATTTCGATGCATCTTGACCAAAAATTGAAACTAACAACATGTTTATGGGGTTAGATAAATTTTAGGACCAGGTTCTTGGCTTCCCATTATGCTTGATTGAAAAACCCACCACCCATTCTGGCGTCAAGAACACCCTTCCCAATAAAAGAAAAATGTAGTTTTTTAGCCTAAGTTTAAACACATGTAGAATGAAACCTATACGTTATTTACATGAAATATAAAATCCCTCCCCTAACTCTTAAATCCATCTAATTATACTTCATATCACTAAAGTTGAACCTTTGAGATAAATCCATGGCACAATTTTTAGTGACAGGTTTCAAAATATAACTTTTTGGCATTGAATAGACAACTTCTTGAGCTCCAATTACCATTTCTATCTCTGAGATCTCTAGTTGATAATATATCACTTTAATAATGTCTAGATAGGAAAATTACATGTTCTCCCACCACCACAACATTAAAATCCATCCATAATTACATTTTCATTACTGTTTAGGAGCACAAAAACACTAAGTACTTAAAAAGTTAGCTTTTCTTAGCTTGAAAAATATGAAATTCTTTACTAATAGTACCAACCATGTGAAGATGGAAGTTTATTTGGCACCACTAACCTAAAAACAAATGTTAGTAAGTATTTAAAAAATAAATTCATATGTAATACCTATAAAATAAAAAAACATTTGGTAAATTGATTACATCTACATTTGAAAAGTCAACATACCTACGTATTTCAATCTAACAAACCACTAGGATCTATTATAACCTTAATAATATTAAGAATAAATTCATGGTATGACTCCCAACATTTCTAGATATTATTATTAATGTCCTCCCATTATATTTTTGTAATTATTGCAAGAATTAAATTTGAATAGTGCAATATTTACCAAGTTCTAGTGACCACTACTAACCTAGTGGGATAGTCAATATTTTTTCCATCTATAACTGGGGAAGTCAATTTTTTATTTCTCTCTATAGACCAACACAAGTAGTATTTTTTTCCCTCTTCATTATCCTCATCTGTAATAACTAAAAAACCATGCCTTATATCACAAAAATAAATTTTATTGACAATCTGAAGATATTAATGACAATAAATTTTACATAATGAAACATATTCTACCCAGCTGCACTAGATCAAATACACGGTCAAAGTCATATGAGAATGTCATATTTGTAAGTGGAAATATTATTGGAACCTAATATGTGTAGATTGGAATTAGGGGTTTGGAACTCTAGTCATCCACCTACTCTTATGACTCACACTAATTCCAAATATATTCCATGCATGCAAGATAAAAACATGCCAAGTATCTCATATGAGTAGTCCAATAACTTGCATTTGAACTATGAAATGAGTGGATCTCACTTGAACTCAATAGATTCATAAAATACTCATAATTTTCCAAGTGTTTAACCAAAAATGTCTACAAATAGCTAAATCTGGATGAGCACCATGACACATGTTCTCGTTACACCATTCAACTATGACTTTTACATATGTCAAATCAACACACTCTTTAAATTTTAACCCCTCCATTGAAATGCATATTTTTACACATGATCCAACACTTTATTCCTCCCATTTTCCATATCCAAACTTGATGAAACTCCAAATTTATTCTACACTAATGGTAACATGCATCCTAGTTAACCAATAAAACATCTATGAATTTTTGAATTGTGATGTGTAACTATTTGACCAAATGTAATATTGATAGAAAGTAATGTTCCTCTAACTCAACTATTTATAGAACTTATAAAAATAACCTTTAACATAATTTAAATAATGTGATCGGCCATCGATGATATAAAAATGGTACTCCCTTAATGTTTTTTAGTTTTACTCTATACTATCAGGGGCATGCATGAATATGGAAACTTGTGATGAGTTGTAATATTGCGATTGAACATCCATTTATGGTTTTAATGTGTAATTTTGAAAAAATTCAACTAATGAAACAATAAAACCAAGTGATAATGTATCCTTGCTTATCTTTAAATGTTTATCCAACCATTTATCCATGTGTGTGTGTCTTGCATACTCATAAACAATTTTCTCCCTACATTTGACAAAAAATTTAGAAATAAATATCTTTTTTATAACATGTTCACACCTTTTAGATTATTTTCCATTTTTTAATTTATAATTCACTAATTTATTTTTGCTTAAACCAACTAATTCCTATCCAATTTCACTTCTACTATCCTCATTGATACAATTTATTAATTTTGGCAATCCACCACAAAAGCTACAATTTCCATCTAAACATAATTTGTTATAAAATAACTGTCCATTTGGTCTTTTGCAAAAAATAGTTGGAATAAATTACTTGGATAATTTTAGTGGAAATTAAATTCCACACTCCTGCAAAATTTTTTTAATATGTAAAGTACAATAAATATGGTGAAAAACATCATAGTGCATTGAAAATTCAACATGTTGCCTATAACAAGTAATGCATGTGTGATTTATTTTTACATAAAAATGTTTAGCCATCAAAAAATATATTTAACTAATATAAATTTGTGGATTTTTTTTTAAAAAACTTAGATTATAATTGTGTTCAATTCATAGTCAATAAATGTTTTCGATGCAGTTTACGATTAAGAGAACCAACTCTTCTTTTCAATACATTTCTTGTATTGGGTGAAACTCTTGTATTGTCTTTCCAAAATTGAGGAAGTAACTCTTTGAGAGCATTAGCTATAGACTTGTCCTTTCATGGAAGTCTACCAAAGAATGCTGAAAGCTCATTGGTATTAGGTTTATTAAGTTTTTCATGTCTTTCAAGTACTTTCATTAATGCTTTTTATTTATATTAAATGCTCAGCTTATTTTTGAAAGCATTCATTTTTCCCTATTTGGCCTTACTGCACAAGTTTAAATTATACACTGGGTAGCATTACAATATTTAGTGCATGATTTTGGGCCTACATTATGATATGCAACATGTATATTTTCAACAAGTTCATTGTTTTCATCATCCATGCTAGATGTTCTTAGTCCTAATGTTCTCATCTTAATTGATTTTATTAATGAAATAAATAATTGACATCTTTGACTATCATAATACAAATTATGAAAGAAATTATCCCAAATTTGTTGAGATAATTTTATTGAATGATGATCAAACATTTTGTTATGCATTGGTTTTAAAATATTTTCATTGACTTCAATTAGGTACTTGCCTTTTCTATGTATAATTCTTGGAGGTGTTGTTAATGGTGGAATTTGTTGAGAGAGTATTTCAAAAAATTTATTACTTTCATTGTTTAGAGGTGGGTTAACATTTTATTTATTATTTATTTATTCATTATATATTTCCATGAATTTTTCTTAATTATTAATTTCATCATTATTTGTTTCCATCAAATTTTCTTCATTCATGGGGGGCAAAGCATCATACATAGACTCATCATCAACAAAATAAAAAACTTGGAACATTGAATGTAAACTTACAACATTATCTAATTAATTATTGTCAATTTCATCAATATTCAATTAATTATGGTCAATTTCATCATTATTCAATTCATTATGGTTAATTTCATCATTTTTTGATTTATTATTATCAATTAGCTCATTATCTATGACATTTGGTTCATCAAGATTAGGGTTTGTACCTTGTCTTAATAAAGTTTTTGCATTCATATCTTGTGTTTATATCTCACTTCTTATAATTCCTCTAATGTTTTATTCTTAAACTTCTTCCTCTTCCTCGAATGTGATCCATCACCCATTGAACAATTGATAATTTTTTAAAGGTGGAGTCAAAAGAAGTACACAGGTCCTGCATGTCCTGTAGAAGTATGCATAGAATATTTTTGGGGATATAATTCTTGATTTGGGTTAAAAATAAACATTAATAAGTTAGTTTTTATCTATATCAATAATAACATGACCATGTTATTGCATAATATGATCATGTTATTGAATAACACAATCAAATTATTGCATAACATGATCATGTTATTGAATAATATGATCGCATTATTACATAACAAAATCACATTATTGAATAATGTGATCACATTATTATTAATATACATTAGTGATTATGGATTAAGGATTAGGGAATATGACTTAAAATTTATGTTTTAGGGTTTAGGGATTAGGGATTACGACATAGGGTTTAGGTTTAAGGTGTATATAAGGGCTAATCATTCTATGCCATGTGAACCTAATTCTTACTACAAATGATGCTAATTAGGGCTAAATCGATTGGTAAATAGCGAATTTATGGTTTAAAATTTAGGGTATAGTGTTTAGGATTTATGTTTTAGGGCTTAGGGTTTAATGTATATATAGTTTAGGGTGTACATAGGGTCCAATGTGTTTTTAGGCTCAATTAGCCCCCACATCTTCATATATTGAGCCAATTAGTAAATTAGGATAATGAGTAATATGATTTGAGCCAAATTAAGTAATGTCTACCTAATTATTAATCTAAATGGTTTTAATTAGTGATAAGAATTTGGTTTAGGGTCTAAAATATATGGTATAGATTGTATGGTTTAGGGCTTAAGGTTTAAGACTTATAAGGTTTATGGTTTACAGTACACATAGTCCAATCAAAAAGATAACTAAGGATAGTTTGAATCACTTAGACCTATTTGTGATTATAAAATGTGTTTTTGGGTTTTCATTATATCCCATGTCATACCAAAGATTAAGTGAATTAGTCAAATGGGGTAATCAGTCGTGTGATTTAGGCTAAACTGAGCCTTGTGAACTTCATTCTTAGTCTAAATGATGTTAATTTGGGTTAAAATAATTGGTTCAAGGTTTAAAGGGTTTATATTTATGGTTTAGAGTTTAGGTATTATGAAATTTAGGGATTAGGGCTTAGGGTATATAATGTACAATCATGAAGGCAATTGGGGTAAATTATAGCTCCTTAAAACTAGATCTGTGAGTAAAGAATGTGATTTTGGGCTCAATTAGGCCCCACATCATCACAAATTGAGACAATTAGTCAATTGTGATAATAATTTATGTTATTTTGACCAAGTTGACCCCTGTGAACCTAATTCTTAATATACAAGATGTTAATTGGCACTAAATTTATTGGTTTGGGGTTTAGGGCTTATAGATTAATATTTAAGGTAAATGGTACATGGTTTAAGGTATATGATATAGGGTCCAATAGATAAGGTAATTGAATAAAATTTGATTTTTTTGAACCTATTTGTGATAATTTCCTTCATGTTTGTAATTTTGATAAAAATAGGGTCAGTTAAGCCATACATGTTGCATACATTATACAATCAATTGAGCCATAAATTTGGTTTAGGAGCTTAATTTTCCCCAAATCATACCCCTAATTGAAAAAAATATTTTATTAGATTAATTAATGATATAGTCAAACATAATTTTTCCCCAAATCATATCTTGCTCTTGAAGGGTGTCAAATTAGCCTCAAATGCATCCTCAATCAAATGAATCAAATCTTTGGTTAATTATATATGACATGAAATTAGGGTTAATTTCAATCCAAATCACTTCATATATAATTTAAAATAGGTTCATGTGGCTCATTTTAACCCTAATTACCTCCACAATTGAACTAATCAACATTTGAATTCATTAAATGATGATATTTAAGTTTATTGAGCTTAAATCCACATTAGATACATGTAAAACTTGCATTTAAATATTGTTTCTTTGCTTTAATTGAGTTGATGAAATTAGAGCCGATCAACCCCCAAATCACATTTTATAGTCATGCAATTAGGTTGAAGGGGCTTAAAATATCCCTAATTTACTTTAGATGCACAACTAGATCGGTACTCCAAAGGCTAAGTTTTGGCCATAGGTTTAAAAAATGCATTTTATGACCTCTTTTGATAAAATCAATTATATCATAAAATGTATAATTAGTTACACTTTAAAACCAAGTAATTATAATTAGTTAAGTCAACATATTAAAATGAACATGAAATTTTTGAAGTCTAATGTGATACCATGATACCTTAATTCACTATTCAAGGTTAGGCACCTTTCTCATATCACATGAAATAACACCACTATTAGGGAGCTCAAGAACGCATATAAAATTTGAGATTAAGAGAAAATTTGTGTTTTTGGTTGTTATGAAAATATAAGTTATTCCATTATTAATGTGATCATGTTATTTGAATTTGAATTCAAACACTAAGCATTTAGGCTCAAAAATGGCTTGGATTCTCAATCCAAAGGCTTGGACCTATCAATCTATAGTCAAGTCTGAGAGTTTTAATAGAAAATAACAAAATTCAACTTTGATCACCAAATAAACTATGAATTTCAATGGTAAAATTCAAAAACTTAATACCATCATGATGAACATGCTCTCTTCTTTCCAAAAATATGATTTTTATAAAATTTGGACTAATTTAAGGTTTCAAACTATGTTGATTTTTTTCTATACCTTTTTTAGGCCGCTACATGCTACAAATATAAATGCTTATACATGTTCATGTATTTTTTTTCATTTATCCAATTGATTTTTTTTTATATGGTCACAAATTAGGCCTAATTCTACACACATTAAAAAAATGTTTTTCATTTTTTTTGAGGTAGTTAGGGGTGCCACACAATCAGTTATCCATTTTTTTTTCATCTTTCAAAATCTATTTACTTGAAAAATTCATAAAAAAAGTATTCATTGAAAAAGTATAAACCTATAAGATCTTATCTAATTTTTCAACAAAGGGTTTCAAACAATATTAAATGCTACTAAAAAAATGGTGGGCTACGACCGTTTATCTACTCTATTTTCTTAAAAAAAAAGGAGTTCCTCTTAAAATTTTAGATGTTTGACCTAGTTATACTTAACCATTTTTTTTTAAAAATATTTTTTTGGAAACTAGACTCTAATGGCTACATTTCATGTTCTTACACCATCTTCAAATTTGGAGTGTAAATATCTCAAATTATCTACAAAAGTTTAGATTTCTTAAATTTTAGAAAAAACATATCTGTGGGTAGGTCCCTTTTTATCCAAAAGCTTTTTGCACTTACCCCATTGCACCAAAAATATGGAAAAATATGAGGCACTCATTGTAGGACTTTGTCTTAATGTGCAGTGGAAAATTTAGTAGATGATGGTATATAAGGATTCCTAATTAATTAATAATCAGGTTTTAGATGAATATCAGACTTAAGATGAGAAACTCGTGCCCTATAAACGCATGGTGGACAACTTAAAATAACATTTTTAATCTCTTTAGTTTGAGTAGATATCGATAGCTAATAAAAGATCAATAGATGCAATGGAAACAATCAGGTCCATGATAGCAGTGGCAAAAAATGTCAAAGAATATCAATTATTATTAAGAACCTTCTTCAACTAGCTCATGTACAACCAGATTTTGAGATGGTATGTGATATTGATGGTACTAACTCCCTTGCTACCAAGAACTATATGCCTATCTTCAAGACCAAATTATCCATATCAACCTATCGTGAAACCAAGACAAATCCTTCATTCATAATTCCTCCTATTATACCTTACTTAGTGGCACACTATATCATAGAGGCTATGATGGAATGTTGCTTCATTGTTTAACTTTAAGAGAATCCAAATTAGTATTTATGGGTCCCACACCAATGGATTGGTCCTTACCAAGAATATCTTTTGAACATGGTACTATTGGCCAATAATGGAGTTAGATGCCTACAAATATGTCAAGAAATGCATTGCCTATAAAAAAATGGTGACTTGGTTCACACTCTTTTGTGAGTGCTTTAGCCAATCATAACTCTTTGGATATTTTCAACATGGGGAGTCAATCTCATAGCAAAAATAATCCCCTTTTCCTCTGAAGGACATATTCATATCCTAACAACTACATAATATTTTACTAATTGGATAGAAGTAATTCCTCTCACTTACGTAATCAAAAAGTAGATTTCCAAGTTCATATATTATCATCTCATTTTATGCTATGGCATCCCCAATACCATTATATCTGATAATGGTGAATCATTAAAAAATAAGGACATAAAGTCTATGTACCTATTTTTGTATTAATCACAAAATCTCCACACCCTATTTCCCTCAAGGTAACGACTAAGCTGAGCCATCTAAGAAAACCATTGTTAAGATTCTTAAGAAGATTATCAATGATGTTGGCCTTGATTGACACTTGTAATTATTCCTAGTCTTTTGGGCTTACTATACTAGTAGTCTCAAACGTACAGGTGCCACACCATATTTCCTAGTTTTTGGATATAAGGATATCATCCATATAAATATTGAGTTTACCTCTCTATGAATATCCATGAAAAATATAATCAATGATGAAGACTATCAAGTCACCAGTTTTCAAGAGCTAAATCTCTTATATGAAAAATAAATAGATGTAGTAAACCATTTAAGAGCCTATCATAATCAACTATGCCACAATTAAAACAAACATATTCCTCCTAGAGAATTTGAAGTTGTTGATTTGGTGCTAAAATAAAATCAAAAGAATATCAATGTTAAGTGTAAAAATAAAGGCAAGTTTGAGGCTAATAAGCTGGGTCCATACATTATTACTACAAATTATAGTTCTGGGGAATATAGGCTATCTAAACCAAATGGGCAATATTTATAGGAGTCTATGAACATTTTGTATCTCAAGTGTTTTTATGTTTGACTTGATTAAAATATTGTCTATTGGAACCCTTGCTTTGGGGCATCCATTTCACATTGGTTCATTTTCCCTTTCGTCTATTTTATGTTCCCTGGTTTGTTCTTATCTTTTCTCCGATTCCTATTACCATCATGATATTAACTATAACCAACATGTGATACATGTAGATTCAAATATCATTTATAAAATCATTTTATATTGATTCAACTTAACAACCTCTTTGTAGACGAATGCATTAGGGTACTTCAATATGATTTTCCTACTTGGTAGTTCCTTGTGATAACTTCTCTTCACTTATTCTAAATTATTCCCCCCATTATTCCCCCTATTATGTGCTTTCCTATTCTTATTTTATATTGTGTGAAATGCCTCAAGTCTTGCTATCGGTTCATCATCATACCACTGTATTTGGTTTAGCTGTTATTTGAGCCCCTACCTAAGGTTGTTTTTCCTTTACTAGATGGTTCCTTGTACATTTGTTTATATTCCATTTATGTCCCTTATTCAAAAAATCCCAAAATCATAAAAAAAATTCCAATACCTTAAACATTAACATGTTTTTGCATGGTTTTCCCCATTAATTTTGTTCATCATTGTCCTTTCTTCATTTTTGATCCCATTTTTTGGGAGAACTACATTACCCCGAGGTCCACATAGGATATGTAGGTATCACTTGGATATATGGGGTATCTCAAGGTAACTCACCTTCCATAATCATTATTCTCTTTCATATTTCACTATCTTAGGACTGAGAACATTAAAAGTATCACATGAGTGAATACTCATATTTTATTCCTCTTTGTCCTTGATTCATTGTCCTCTTTTTTGTAGTGTTGTATTATGCTCTAACCATTTTATGAGTAACTTGTCATATGCTCTCACCATTTGAAAACTCTTATATTATGCTCTCACCATTTTATGAGCAACTTATCTTATGCTCTCTCTATTTTGTGAGTAAAGTATCTTGCACTCTCACCATTTTACGATCCTTTTTTTCTATACAAATTCATTCTCTCTAATTTTCATCACTTTTATTCTTTCTTAAATCCCTGGGAGAAATACATTTTGTATGAGGTTCATACATGCTATGTAGGAAATGTTGACTCTCAAGTCCCAATTTTCAGCTCAAGGGTCCAAGTCATAAATCAAATGAAAGATTTGAGTTAAAGTTAAAGTGTATAAAAGATTCATATTAGATAATTCAAAGTTAAATAAGAGGCTAATTCCAAAAATAAGAAATTAAAGACTTTACACCTATGGGAAAGTTTGCTTTTCATACTTTTACATGAAAATTTATTGCAAATTTGGTGCAAAAGCATGAACTATGAAAGCAAGAATAATCTCACAAATAATCATGAAAATAAAAGGTGTGATGCCAAAATATGTGAAGACTTAAAACTTCAAAACAAAATTCATGTCACAATATTTAACACCAAAATATACAAAGAGGACGGACTCACACTTTCATGAATGTCATTATTACAATTTTGCACGATCAGTTGTCAATAAAAGTCATGAAGACCTAAAGCTAAGTAAAAGTATGGATGATGGAAATACTAAGTGACTATCATGTATCCTTAGGGGACATCAATGATGTAATGAATTGAAATTGATTGGTGTATATCTGTCATGAAGATGTCATACTTAGCTTATTTAATAACATAATGGTAAATAAGGTGTTAAGATGTGGCACAATGGCAAAGGAAGTATATAAGGTGACAAGTGGCATCTGAGTCAACACTTCTAGATCAAGAGGTACGTGTATGAGAACATTACCCAAGTACAAATTAGATCCAATAAAAGGCTACATGTCAAACTACAAAGTGAAGAGGTGGTGGAGATTAAACTTATAAAGTGTAGATTAATGAACATAGTTGTGCCAATGATGAGAAGTGATGAAAGTGATAGAATCAAGCCCAAATCTTCCAAGGTGAAAACCTCAAAAGAATCACAATCATATTCTTATACATGAAATCATTTCAACTCAACATGGGATGATAAATGATTTAATGCTGGTCAATGCACAACCAATGAGAAATGATGTAGAGCTGAAAAATTTGAGCTCAAGGTAATCATCACCATGCCTCAAAGATGCAATCAGGATCTCAATTGACTTTGGCCCATCCCTATCTAATATCTAGAGAGATTTATATGCCTGAAGATCTAATTTTCATTTAATTTTCTCAATTATATTTCTCTACCATAATTAATGACCCATGGGTTTACCATCACCTATAAAAGCCCAAGTCTTTAATTTTAAAAGAGACATTTTTAGGCATAGAAATGATGCCATAATTTTCCTTCCATGCCCCCTTTACCACTTGAGCCTTATAACTAATGAGAGTTGAATTTCCCTTTCTTCATAATTCTTACATTCTGTGTGCATTTTATGGTTGATGATCTTTGTCTATGGGTTTATCTTCCCTTACATTACTATCCATACTTAGCACCTCTATGGAAAATTAGACTCTATTACGGTTCGTATGTTATGTGTAACTAGGCTTATGTAGACATTATCTATGGATTTTTTTCATCCTTCCTAATGCTTTATCAAGCCTCTCACCTCCATGCAAATTACTTATGCAATAAGGTTATCTATTTTGGATTTTATGTATAAGTATTTAGTTCTTACCAATTGTATTGTGATCTTTAAAGTTGTAAGGGTGATCTCTCTATAATATAGGTACATCACCTTGTTACATTTTAACAATTCTCTCTTTCTCATTGTTCCCTAAAAAGGACTTTAGATTTAACAGTAGCAGTAGGTTATTTTAACTCTTTTTTAGGCTTGAATGTTGATCATAAATTAGATGTACTTAGTTTAGAAGGAAGTTGGCCTTTTGTAGAGGTTCACTCTAAGGGGCACAAGGGTCACACATCTTGGGGGTGATTCTATTGTGTCACTAAACTATCCTTCAATTCAATAAGCACAAGGTTTGAGTCATAACAATTTTTGGCATGCCCAGTGGGACCAGATTTCAAAAGTTTGGCTAAGATTTTGGTGTTGCTCTTAGTTAATTCATAGTATTGAAGACCCCTAAAAACACCTAGTAATTTCAAGTATCCTTGGTCTGTGAAGGATCAATTCTTCATCTCATGCCAAGATAAATGAGATCATCCTCAATAGGTATTGATTTTCATTTTATTGAGTTTCCTATACTCCTTAGAGTAAGAAGAGTTAAAGAATCCTTATCTATTGTTAAGAGAGCTAGTGATTCAAGGTAATCATTACCTAGAGCTCAATCTACTCCTTTTGTAAGACTTCACTAACATATAGTAAGACTCTTTCATGTTCCCTTCATGGCTACCCAAAGAAACCAACTATTTGTGACCTTTAATGGAGGCAGTTCTTTAGCTCTATCATAGTGTGATGACATTATAGTAGCAGATTTTTAGAGCTTGTCATATTTTACCAATGATAATATGACTACCCCCATAAAACACATACAAGACAATGCTAACATCTACTCAGTCCAGCATGTCATTGAAGAAAATGTGGAAATTAGGTTTCTTGAAAATTTATTGGAAGGGAAATATTTCTAATGGTACAAAAGCTTGAGGCTTAATTCTATTCATAACTAGGATGAACTAAGAGAGAAGTTATGCAAGTAATTTTAAGACAAAAGTGATCATTTATCTTTGTTGGATAATCTCACCACTATTAAGAGAGCCCCACATGAGCTGATGGTTGACTTTAATTTTAGATTCCAAAGAGTTTAGGATAGAATACCACCTTTGTTTAAAGCATCTCCAAATACCATGTTCTTATACTTTTTTAGGGCTATAGATATTTATATAGTTGTAATGGTTTAATCCATGGGAGGAGTTATAATTTTCAATGTGCATGCCATTATTTTTAGGGTAGAGAACAATCTTATTCAGGCTAGAAAGATTACTCATAAGAATCCTATGCCTCTCTTTCCAAAATTGCCACCCAATTAACCTATTGCTAAACCTTCATTGGCACCTATCTGTATTTCAATACACCCACCAACTACGTTTGCTCCACCTCCTAGGGAGATACATGAAGTGAAATAATTGATGCAAAGTTTTGGGAATGAGCTAGTAGCTTTGAAGATGTAGTAAGCCCAACATTCTAGATCATACTAGCCATTTAATTGATCTTATTAACATGTTAGACAACCTTATCAAAGTTATATATAAGCCCAAGACCATCTCACTTACCATAATCCATATAATACATGAAGTTTCAATGCTACTAGTACCTCAAAATATATTATGCTTATCCAAAATAATATAGCCCAAGATTATGAGCGGTGCTTTCCTTACAGTCAGTTACATAATCAGGATACCTACGTGAATGGAGTGTTAAACCAAGATTTAATGGTGTAAAGAATATAATATCCCCAAGAACAGCCAAAAGAGTCAACTTTACAAAATGAATAAGTGCATGAAGAGGCCAAATGTATGTAAATAAAGCCAATTTTGTAAATTGGTAGGAGAATGACTTCATTGGCATAAATCAAAACTAAGTACCAAATGCAATCAACAATCTAGTGGTTTATAATACAAGGTTAAAAATAAGGGTAATGAAAAGTGAAAAAATTCCTTAGTAAGATAATCCTCTATTTCAAAATCTCCATGTGAAGTTTTCAAAGAGAGGGTGGCTGCTACTATCACCCAAGCACAAATGAACCAGCCTATCCAAAAGGAAAATCAACCTCAAGTCAGTCAACATGCTAAGGAGGATGTTTCTATTTCAAAATTTTAAACAAAGGGATCTCAAATTCCCTTTAACATAGTGTAACAAATGAATAAGACAAGTTTTAATGTGACCATGTGGGAAGACCCATCCATTCATTCTCAAAATAATTTGTTACAAGAAGCATTAAAGACCTTCTATATGCATGAGCCAACAAAGGCCACTTCAACTGATTCAACAAATTTGTATCAACCTAAATAAGGAGAGTCTATCAAGATCAACAAGACATCACCATTTTATATCTCTTTTATCATAGGTAAGAACCTTTTCCATAGTTTTATGATTGATTCAGGTGCAAGTAGCTCAATCATGCTGAAGAAGATAACTAATATACTAGGTATCAAGTATATTTCAATTATAAAAGGATTTATCCAATTAGATGGTATAAATATCAAAACTATAGGGATAATTAAGGGTTTAAATCTTACTCTACATGCATGCCTTTGCCTCTTCATCACCCAAGATATCTCTATTATAGATATGCCTCCTTATTTTTCCATTTGTCTTTCAAGAGACTTCACTACAAAAATGGGTGGGTACTTGTCATCTAATTGGTCACAAATGTTGTTGAGAACTATATATGGAACCAACATGACTATCAATTCCAAACCCATTACTATATATCATATAGATCCAAACTCACCTAATCTAATTGACATGTACTACATGATGCATGACCCAAAAGATAGTTTGATCGTGCATGAGACCAACACACCTTTAGAGGAAACTAGATGAATGGGATAATGAACACTATGTATTTAATCCATATGAATACACATCAGAGATGAGAATATGCATTTAATACATTATTAAGAAAGATTATATTATGAAAAACCTCATGAATACTTAAGATGACCTTGAGGGTATATAGTAGCTCTATTTTGATGGTTCAAGAAGTAGAAATGGGGCTGGTATAGGTGTTGTGTTGGTATTTCATCAAAGGGAAAGGAATTTTTTATCATATATAATATAATTAAATTGTATTAACAATGTATTTGAATATAAGGTGTCCATTTAAGGCCTTCAATTGGCACAAAAAAGAGGAGTGAATACATTGTAAGCATTTAGAGATAATGAGCTGATTGTAAATCATGTCAAAGCTAAGAATGCATAAAATTTTTTATTTAAGGCCTATAAACATATATTTTGGGACTTGATTGAATGATTTGAATATTTCAACATCCAAGCTATCCCAAGGACAAAGAATGATGATGCAGATAGGCTTGCAGTGGTAGGATCATAATAAAATATACCTTGTGATGTCATGAAATATTTAGAACTTGTCAATCTTGTAGTAAGGCCAACATTCCTAGACAATGCATGCAATTGGAAAGTGTTTGAAAGTGATGAATAAATAATTAATTTCCTATAAGAGGAGGTATATTTTTATACTAAAAATTAGTCAAAGTTACAAGAAAAATATGGAGATCAAATCATTCAATTTAAAGGCAACAAGCTACCTAAAGGATTGGTTAGACTAGAAAAAATATTCAACTTAGATGATATGTTCAAAGTTGATAATAGGAACATGACTGTCAAGAAAGAGAATTACAAGTAAGTGGGCATTTGTAATGGAAAATTCCTAAAGGCTATGAAAGTATGTATGCAACATGAAAAGGAAAATTTTATTCATGTTTGTAACAACTGTGATGATATATTTCCATGGAGTTACCACGACCTCAAAGGTTTTGACCTAGCCTTATCCCAACATATGATTAAGATGGATCCCAAGGCCAAACTAGTTAGGTAGAAGCAAAGACTTATAAACCCCAAGTTATAACCATTGATGAGTAAAGAACTGACCAAACTCATTGAGGATAATACCATCTTTCTAATTAAACACTCCTCTTGGGTATCCAATCTAGTCCCTACTAGGAAAAATAATGGGGAGATTAGGTTGTGTAGAATTCAGGGATTTAAAAAAAGAACCCTCAAAGACCACAACCCTCTCCCACCAATGAAGTAGATTCTCTAAATAGTATATAGAGTTGAGAGGTTTTCCCTTTTGGATAGTTATTTAGGCTATAACCAAATACTTGTACAGGAATTTGATTAGTTCAATATAACTTTTACAAATAAATGGGGAACTTATGCATATAGAAAAAAACCTTTCAGGTTTACCAATGGTGGGGAAAATTTCCAACGAGCTATAGATATGGCCTTTAAGGGTCTTATCAACAATATGATATTTTTTAATCTTAATGACATTACTTTTTTTTACAAGTATGTAACAGACCATATGAGTCATTTGAATAAGATCTTTGATATATGTAGAGAGTTTGGGGTATCCCTAAACCTAAACAAGTGTGTATTTACACTCAATGAGGGAATATTATTGGGACACAGTTTCAAAGGATGGACTGGACATTGACATGGAGAAATTAGAGTTTATATAATTCCTTTCACTTCTAAGCCACAAAAATAGATTTTAAAGTTTTTTATGAAAGATAAAATTTGTGAGGAGGTTTATACTAGACTTTGCTTCCTTGGTCAGGCCACTCACATCCATGCTTAAGAAGAATGCCACTTTGGTATGGATAAGAGAGGGTAAGAGAAGTTTCGAAGTGATTAAGAGATCAATATCTTAAGACCTTACACTTGTGAATCCATGTTATGATAAGGTTTCATAAGCTATTATTTTGGAGGAGATAAAGGCATCCCAACAATCTTGGTACAACAAAATAGTGACAAAAAGGAATAGCATGTTACTTTCTTTAGTCAATTGCTTAAAGACTATGAGTTGGGATATAACTCCATGGAAAGACAAGTGATTGATGTCATTAGGTCATTAAAAAAATTTAGACACATACTCTCTCATAATAAAATTTAGTTGATGGTTCACATCCAAGTGTGAATTAGTTTTTATTGAGCAAAGATATCAATGAAAATAGAGAGGTTAGATTACCAAAGTCATGGAGTATGACATTGATATTAAGGTCACTAAGCTATTAATAGGTAAAATATCATGTAAGCAGTTAGTAAATTATTTATAAGTTGTAAGTAAGACCATACTTATGTTACAAGAAGAAAAACTAGGTGATCATGGTGCCTCTAATATCTAGATTCAAAATGTGAAAGTCTTCCTTCAATCAGGTGAATGCCCACTTGATCTTGATCAAGTAGAAAGAAGACATTTTAGATTGAATTCTATTCCTTATGTGTTGGTTAGTGGTGTAATATTTAAGAAGGACATTAATAGAATTATTTTAAGGTATATAGAGCATGATTAGACTAATAAGATCCTTCAGGAATTCTATGATGGTCCATTAAGAGGGCATTATTTTCCCAAGACTATTATTGTCAAGATCATGAGGGCTAGCTATTATTAACTAGATTTGTTTAGAGATGCCCACAGATGGGTGAAAAGCTATAAAAGTTGTGCCTTATTTATTGGTAAGTAGATGTTATCATCCATTACACTCCACCCAATTCAAGTTGATAATCCTTTTAGTCAGTGGGGCCTAGATTTCATTGGAATGATTAACCCTCCTATTGACCTAATTTGACCCTGTAGGTCAAATTGAGACCCATATAGGTAAAAAAATTATTTTTAGGTGTTTATGGGTCTAATATATTTTTTCATAAGGTATATCATAGGTCATTTAATGTTATATTATCCTTAGTCATTAGTCATTTTAGTCCTTATATCATTTTGAGTCATTTAGGGGTCAAAATAGAGCATTAAATAAGTTGTAAAGACTCATAGGGAAGTGTGAAGGAGTAATAAGGGTGATTTCATGGGAAATGTGTCATATTATTCATTAATAAACTATTGGTAACTAAAAGTGGTAGGTTCTTCAGAAGAAAAGATAGTTTTTTTAGGAAAAGAGAAGAGTTTGGCACTTGTACAACTCAAAAGGGAGTGTGACACATAGGATAAGGTCAGAACATGTATATTAAAATTAATCAAGCTAAAATACACATTTTAAATTATCTTAAAGTTTAATTTTTGAGATAAAACATTCTACTCCTTTTTCACCCTTCTAAACACACAAAACTAGTCTTCAAATTTATACTTGGTACAGTCAGTAGGAGAACTTTCAGGACAAATGCCTTTGTGAGGTGAAATTAAAATCATATATATTAATTTAAATAAAAATATTTTTAATAATGGTGGCATGTGATTTATGAATCATCCTCATAAATTTGACTATGTTTTCTTGCTTGCCAATCTATGCACTCTATAGGTTTTGTTTTGGTTTGGGCATTTTCATACAATATAGTTGGTCATATTGGTTATAGATAATGTTTAATCCATAATAAAATTATCTCATGATTTCATGGGAAATGTGTCATATTATGCATTAATAAACTATTGGTAACTAAAAGTGGTAGGTTATTCAGAAGAAAAGATAGTTTTTTTAGGAAAAGAGAAGAGTTTGGCACTTGTACAACCCAAAAGGGAGTGTGACACATAGGATAAGGTCAGAACATGTATATTAAAATTAATAAAGATAAAATACACATTTTAAATTATCTTAAAGTTCAATTTTTGAGATAAAACATTCTACTCCTTTTTCACCCTTCTAAACACACATAACTAGTCTTCAAATTTATACTTGGTACAGTCAGCAGGAGAACTTTTAGGACAAATGCCTTTGTGAGGTGAAATTAAAATCATATATATTAGTTTAAATAAAAATATTTTTAATATTGGTGGCATGTGATTTATGAATCATCCTCATAAAGTTGACTATGTTTTTTTGCTTGCCAATTAATGCACCCTATATGTTTTGTTTTGGTTTGGGCATTTTCATACAATACAGTTGGTCATATTGGTTATAGATAATGTTTAATCCATACTCAAATTATCTCCATGTTTTTTTATCATGTTTCATGATGTTTTGATGAGAAAATTAGCTTAGGTTTCAAGAGGAAGCATTTTTCTGTGTAATAGGTAGTTTCTCACCATGTTCTAGATTTTCATGCTTTGACAGTGGATCTAAGGAGTTGTGATAAGTTAATTATCATTTTTACAATGTGATTTTTATCTCATTTCATCTCAATTTATTTCTCAAAATCAATCTCCATGAAAGTATAATCATTGAGTGTAATATAATTAGTCTGTCCTATGAATGTCACACATAGTCAGCCAAGAACTCTCATAGAGGATTTAACATTGAAAATGAAGTATGAAAGTTTGTTTTGAGTCTTGAATCATCTTGATGTCTCATTTTAAAACCATGAAGAGAAATCAATTGGAATGAAGGTTATATTCTTGAATATATGAAACATTTCATGTTTTACTATCCATATGCAACTCAAAATGCTCATCTATAGGTGGACTTCATGGAAATAATCATGTTGAGGAGGAAACTGTGAGATTATCAAGGTTATAGTCCATAAAATGAGTCAATTTACATTCATGAAATGTGCTTAAAATTTTTTTAGACCTCACAAGCCACATATTCTGTGAAATCATTCTCCTCACTACTTATATAGGAAAATATACACTTATAGGTGGTTTGACAGAGTCCTTAGGTGTCATTTTAAGTGTTGAGGCACATAATGGAGATCATATTGAAGTTATAACATGATTAAATGATCCTAACATACATATTTAGAAGGTTGGACTCTAAACAAAGTTGAGAATCACCTTCCAAGGTAATGATTGCAGGTTCAGGTATCAATTCCCTAAATTGGCAAAATAGAGAACTTGGCAATTTGGTGGAAGCTTTATAATAAGGTTGTCATGAGATTGGGAGTATCTAGGTGTATTAAATTTGTAGGGAAATTAACTATTGAGGATATCAAAATTGTGTTTTCATGCACTAAACTCAGGTAGTGATTACCTACAGGCCTGAGTCCAAAGGAGACCTTTTAATTACCTAAGTTGCAAAATAAAACTTACCAAAATGTGTGAATGGTTTAAAATGATTGAATAAGACATTTGACCTCAAGGATGTTATAATATAGGATTGAGGAGCAAGGTGGTAAATCTCATACACACCTATAGGTGTGTCTAACCATAAAATTTGCACTGACAACAGATTGTCAACCTCCATATCATTCATGGCAAGGTCTTAAGCATTGGATATATCAATATGATGTAGTGGTGAAAATGAGTTTTTTGATTTAAATATCATCAATAATGGCTGATTGGTAATGTTCTAGGGTCCAACATGCACTTACAAAGTATTCTATTATGTAAAATACTCACCTACATCTGGGAAGATAGACAGTGGGTTGGCAAAGTTGTCTAAATGGTGTCTTAGCCCATTAAAGGTAAATACAAGTATGATAAGGTTATATTTTATTTTAAAACTTCATTTAGGTTCTTAAAAAATCATAACTAAGGTCTAAGTGGATAAAAAATCCACCTACAAGATCTTATTTAACATAGAGTTGGTTGGGTCTAAGTTTAACAAATGGTGAGCAGGTTTGAGGTTCAAAGTGATGGAGAAGAACTAAGAAAAGTGATTTTTTTTTCCAAGAACTTATAAAATGATATTTTAAGATATAAAGAGGTAATATTCACTATTTTCAATCCTAAACTAAGCATAACCACCTATAGGATTCACTATTAGGGAAGACAAACATGGTAACACAGTCTTGCCTAGTCAAGGTATGTGAGGGGTATATGATAGGTTGGAGGGATAAGTGAAGATTTTAATACATTAAATATGATAATTATGGTATCATGAATATTTATTGGTAGATAGGTAACAAAAATAAGACCCTTTCAAATGCAATACATAGTCCACCTGCTAAAAACTTTGAACACAGTTTTCCTAATAAGTCTGTCTTGGATTTTCATTCTTTTGGAGGGTCTAATAACATAATAAAGGGATAAAATTTTGTGGAGGGAATATATAATAATTTATAAATACTATATATTAATCACCATTGTCTTAAAAAATAGGGGAGTGCCCTCTATTTTGTCTTAGATAGAGGGCAATCCTCTCATGTACAAACCCTAGTAGTTTTGAAGAAGGAGATAAAAGGATGAGTTAGGACCTATTTAGAATTTATTAGAAGGTGTGAGAAGATAGAAAAAAATATGATAATTTTGTAAATAAAGTAAATAAGGAGGATTTTCAATAGGTTTTTATATACGCTTAAGGTTATAGTTAAGCCTATTTGGGCAGGGTTAGGCCTAAAGACCAAATAAGAGACCAATGCCACTTCTATCCCTAGGAATGCTTTACACCTTGTTAGATCATGATTATGGGATGAAATTAGACGTTTTTAAGCTATTGGTATGTATATAAAATAATGAGAAGGTAATTTTGGGTCTTAAACCAACTCAAGCCTATTAAACAAGGTTTAGGTTTAAAAGTCAAAAGGAGAGTCATGGTCACTTCCACCTTGAGATGAGATTTATACCCTATTAAGAAATTTTTATAGGATGGATAAATATGTGTTTAATATTTTGAAATTTTGATAATTTGTATGGGAATTCATATTTGGCCCAAAATTAACTTAAACTTATGCAAAATGTGAAAACAAGCTCGATAGGAGAGGTTTGGAAGCTCACATCTCTCTTGATGCTTTACATGGGGGACAACAGTTTAGAGGAATTAGAATAAGTCATAAAATACCTTCTTGTAGATTTTTTTTGAAATTTGAACATCCCATATTTATGAATGAAGCTTAAGAGTGTAAAATAGGCCTAAACCCTTGCTAAACCCTTAGAGTGACTAGCTTGGAGAAATGGAGATGGAAAGTTTCTTTAATTACATAGTTTGACTAGGATGATGATTTAAAATTATATAAGAATCTTTGAGGATGCTCCCCATGCTTTTAGACTATACAAAACTATACAAACATGGTACAAAACAAGGTATTTTTGACTATTTTTTAGGTTACAAAAGGTTCCAAGAGATACCAATAATATGGAAGGTAATATTAGGAATTAAGATAATTCACCATTTCAATTTACTAGCTTGGAAAAACTCCTAAGTGCCTCAAATAGCTTCTTCATCTTAGCTAGTCAAAATTGGCATAATGACCAAGCTAGTGAGAAGGGTGGAAAAATTCAAGTGAACTAATTTTAAGGTGTAACTAATGTATCTAAGTCCATGGATAGTCTTGAATAGTGTCATCCACTCCCTCTCATGAATTTTCATGGAAAAATGATTCCTTTTTGGAGGCCAAGTGTGCAGGGTACATGAAGGAAGAGTTATTTTGACTATAGATGGTGATTACTCATTTTGGGAAGGTTCTAGATGACCAAGACTGAAATGAATTCATGGTGAGCATGTCCAAAATCCTTACCCTTAATTTAAATAATTATACCTATCCTTAATTATTTTTGGGATATTAAAACAAGGATAATCATAAAGGTAGTTTTTCTGAGCCAAAATGAAAACTTTCATACCACTTTGCAAGAGTTTCATGACTTAGAGAACCATTTGTTCCTTCTAACCTTGCATGGTCCATTCAAAACTCTCTATATATGCATAATTAACTCATTTTCTCATCTTTATAAGTGTCCTTATGACACTTGTACTTCTCTCTTCTCTTCTCTCTCTCAAGTTCTATAAGAACTAGCCATTTTGGTGATTGTAACTTATGTTCCACCTGATTATGGTGAAGCCCTGATCATTTTCATACCATTTGATCAATAAGACTATTTATTTTTACCTATTCATGACTATTCATAGTGTGTTTTGCTTGGATGATTGATCTTGGTTAGTGATAACTATGATTTCCTTAGCATGTTGTCTCATTCTTTCACCCTATTTATAGTTGGAAAGCTTCTTATTTTAGGGCATGAAAAGTGTTCTAAAAAGTGTCAAGGTTGAGTGAGTTAGTCTATTCACTAGTTCCATTCAAGAACTCTTGTCTAGTCCTCCTAGCCTAAACATTCATCCATAACCTCATAATTTAATATTGATGTGAGGAGATGCAGATTGGAGAAGTGTATGTTTGGTTAGTCTCTTAGTTTCATGTGTAACATGTAGTTGGTTTGAAGTCATCAACTTATTTGGTGTATCACCTCCCTTAGGATAGTTTGCTTTCAGTTTTATCTTCCCCCCCCCCCCAACCAAAGTTTAGGCGTAGTAGTGATCCAAAGTGGTACATTAAGGGAGTTAGCCCTATCTAGAGACTCACCTCATTCATAGGCTACCCACAAGCCTAGAGGTGTTTCAATTGTGACAATTGGATGAAGAGAGCTGAGACATCTCTTGAAATGGTGTAAATCCAAGTGAAAACACCTCCTTCAAGTGCTAGACATAAGTGGATTCTAACAGCCATAAACTACTTAACAAGATGAATAGAATTAGTGGTGCTTAAGGAGGCAAATGAAACATCTATATTGGACTTATGTGAAGGTATTGTCACTAGGTTTGGTGTTCTATTCACCATAATCTTAGATAATGTTATGGATTTTATTGGAACTAGAATCAATGCACGGGCTATCAAGTATGGCATCTATTTGAGCACTTCCTCAAACTATTACCCTCAAGTTAATGGTTTGGTTGAGTTGAACAACAAGAATCTAATCCATATCATCAAGCACACCATGGAGGTAAGTCATAGGAGTTGGCACACATGACTTAAATTAAACCTATGGGCAGGCATGATAATGCCAAAAAGAGTAATAGGAAACTCTACTTTCGTGCTAGTTTATGGGAGATAATAAAGGTTGCCTATGTTACTTGAGTTGTCATCATTAGATCTCACCCACCAAATAAAGTTAATTGAAAATGATCCTATGATAATAAGGTTATCATAATTAATGAAATTAAAAGAGACTATAGGTCAAATAATGCACATTTTATAACTTTAGCAAACTCAAATGAAGAGGACTTTTGATAGAAATGCTATGGATAAGAGATTAAAATAAGGGGACATAATGCTCAAGCGCGATGAAGATAGGGAAAAGGATAAAATTCATACAAATTTGAGTGCAATATGAAGTGGTCTATATGTCATTACAAGTTTAAAATAAGTCAATGCTTTTCAACTAGTGAGGTTGAATGCAGAGGAGCTACCAATCCTAGTCATGGGATTCATCTTAAGCATTACTGATAAAAGTGTTTTTCCAAGTTTGTATATAGTATATTAGGTTTCCTTTCTTTCCTCTAAGTGTTGAGGCACAATTGATTAGTTTTTTTTCATTCCCTAAGTGTTTTTTGTACATGTTATAGTTGTGCAGTTGTTTTCATTCCTCTAAGTGTTTTGCATGTTTGTGTTTATTTTTTCTAGTATTGTGTTTGTGGAAGGCATTATTTAGTCTTTTAAAAAATGGATTAGGTTGTATAATTTAGTGTGGAAAGTGTATTTTTAAGATTTTAGGAGGATCAATTGTTATCCTAATGTAACTCTTATTGTTTCTTCTCTTATCTCACTCATTCAAGATCAAATCATTCATCTTTACAAGAAAACATCCTTATAACATGTCTTAGTGTGAACATGGAGTGAAAAGAGAAACAATACATAATAGATAAGCCTGATTTGAGATAATTTAAAATTCAATATGCCATATTCAACACCAAATTATTTTACAAAAGATGATCATCTGTCAAGGCATATTGAAAGATTGCATCATGAGACCTGCTTGCTCAAATTATAATTGATGAGGCACATTTTGTAGGCCAATGGTGTATGGTTTTTAGTTATATTTTCAAGGTCTTGGTATATTAAAGAAAAAATTCCTCAAGTGACCATTTTCACCACTAACTAAAACTACTACAATAATTTTAAATGAGTTTTTTATTCGCTCCTTGTCAAAATCCAATGAGGGTCATCATCAGGAATGTAATTTATCTATTGAAGCCAATAGACTTTCTTCTTCATGCATCCACAACCATAGATATGGTGATAATATATAAGTAAGATGCATACTTACATCATAAGTGTTAGATTGGAGTGAATGAGTGATGGATGAAGTAGATCATGAAGTTTGAAGAGTTCAGTGGACAATTCCAAAAAAACCTTGAGAATCTTGTAAATAGCCAATAAAGTTATCTAAGAGTATTGCATCTAACTCATTACAGTGAAAGTTTGATGCCTTAGGTTGTAAAATGACTTATGATATTGATTAATCCCATGAATCCATGCCTAATTAATTGATTCTAAGGCCACTAGGTTTTTGTTTAGTAGGCAAACAACTTGCATATGTCACTAGAATGTTGACTCTCAAGTCACCTTGCTTCTAGGATCTCCATTTTAAACTCAAGAGCTCAAGTAATAAATCAGATGCAAGATTTGAGTTGAATTTAAAGTGTGTAAAAGATTTATATTAGCCAAGTCAAATTTCAACAAGAGGCTAAGTCCAAAAATAAGAAATCAAAGACTTCATGCCTATGAGAAAGTTTGGTCTTTGTAATTTTGTGCGAAGAGTTGTCACAAGTTTGGCATGAATGTGAGAAGTGAAAAATCAAGAGTAGTTATGTCAATAAATGTGAAAACAAAAGGTGTGACAATAAAATATGTGAAGATTCAATTATTTAGAATAAAATTCATGTCAAAATGCATGATGCCAAAAGATGTGAAGAGGAAGGACTCACACTTTCAAATGAGTAGTTATCACAGTTTTTGTGTGATCACGCATTAGTAAAAGTTCATGAGGATGGAAAGATCAAACAATTGTCACATGTCCTTAGGGGATGTCATTCATGTAATAAATTGAAATTTATAGGTGTTTAACTCTTACGAAGATGTCATACCTGGCCCATTTAGTAGCAAAATGACAAATGAGGTATTAATATGTGGTGCAATGGTAAAGTATATAGGGTGATAAATGGCATATGATTCAAAATTTATGGAGTGAGTGACACCTATCTAAGAACATTCCCCAAGCATAAATCAGATTTAACAAAAGGTAACATGTCAAGTAACAATGTGAAGAGGTGGCAAAGACTAAACTTCTAGAGCACACATTAATGGACGTAGTTATGCCAATGATAAGGAGAAGTGATAGAAGGGTAGAATAAATCCCAAATATTCCAAGGTAGAAACTCCACAAGATTCATAGTTGCATTCCTATAAATAAAATCATTTCAAATCAACTTGGATTGATAAATGATTTAATGTTGGTTGTTTCATAACTAATGAGAAGGGATGTCGACCTGACAAATTTGAGCTCAAGATAATCATTACATGCCTCAAAGACACAATCAAGATCCTGATTAAGTTTTTACTATCCCTATCTAATATGCAAAGAGATTTATATGCCTTGAGCTTTGATGTTCTTTTAATTTTCTTAGCTATATTTCTCTACTATAATTAATGATCCATGGGTTTTCCATTGACTTTAAAATCCTAGGTATTTCATTGTAAAAGGGAGACATTTTTTAGGCATATAAATTCTATCGTAATTTTCCTTCCATGACCTGTTTACCACTTGATCCTTTTAATTAATGAGAATTGAATTTTCCCTTCATAATTCTTGCATTATATGTGCATTTTATGGCTATTGATCTTTGTCTATGGATTTATCTTCCCTCTCATTACCGTCCATCCGTTAACACCTATACATGGAATTAGACCCTCTTGTGGGTCATATTTTGTGTAACCAAGCTTATGAAGACATTATGTATGGAAACTTTTCATCCTTCCTAATACTGCATCAATCCTCTCACCTCCATGCAGATTACTTATATGAGAGGGATATCTATTTTGGAGATTATGTATAAGTATTTAGTTCTCAATAGTTATCTTATGCTATTTAAATTAGTAGGGGTACTATCTATCTAATCTTGGTGCATAAACTTATTACATTATAATGATTTCCTCTCTCCCTTTTCCCTGAAAAGGACTTTAGATTTGGTAGTAGCCATTGGTTCTTTAAGCTCTTTTTTAGGCCAATATGTTAATCATAAATTAGATGCACTTAGTTTACAAGGATTAAAACCTTCTCAAGAGGTTCACCCCAAGGAGTGAAAGGGTCCCACACCTTGGGGGTGATTTTATTATTTCACTGAACCATCATTTAATTTAGTGGGAAAAATGTTTGAGTAATAACATGAAACATCCATTTGTATGGGGCATTTAGAGACAAATCAGAGACCCTTTCCTTATTATTCTATTCCTCCCTCTACAACTTAATCATTACATCATCATATCCATTTTCCCCTTGCCTTATGGGAAATTTTTTGAGTTTAACATCTTCCTAATCACACATGCATACTAGCTAATTTCTCAAAATTGCTTATTACTTTTTTACTTTGTATTTGTGTGTTTGGTTTGTATGGTTGTTTATATGTTTGTTTAAAGCTTGATCATTTAATTTTTTGTGTCATGTTTTACACTTAAGTATTGATTATTCATATATTAACCTTGAGATTTTTTATATTTGTATTCAAAATATTTTTGGTCTATTTTGTTTTAATGCATTATGTTTTCTAATTGATGAATATGTTATCATAATTAATATATAATTATGATGCACACTATAATTTTCAAGATTAAAAATCAAGTGCTCAAAATTTTTGTATACAATATTACACCAAGAACATATCTCCATGCATGATCTATCTATCACATGCATAATCAAATGTCATTACAGTTTACATAATCACAATCACATGATAAAATCTGAATCAACATGGCTATACCAATGATATTTCTCCAAAATAAGCATATACCAACTAGTCATACCACATATCACATCAATGAAAGTAAAAATTGTCTCATTATACACTTATTCACATTTACTTTCTCAAAAAACCACAAGTTCAATATAAAATAGAGAGAAAGATAACATAATCGTGGCAAAAAAATACACATCAACATGCATACTCTACTCAAACATATACATCTATAATCTATTCAAAATGTAAGTGACATTACATATACTAGGATAAAAATCAAAGTCCATGTATGATATATATCAAAGGAAATGAATGTCATATATATCTCAAAATCAAGTTTTATACATTGAAATAATATATACATCACACACACACACATGCACACACACACACACACACACACACACACACACACACACACACACACGCACACACACACACACACACACACACACACACACACACACACACACACACACACACACACACACACACACAATGTGGAGCTTTAACTATAGTATCACCTCTAATTTTGTCCATATTTTGGAGGAATATGGTCAAATCTCTGTCTTATACCTAGTGTTGGTGGACATTGTGGTGGTAACCCCATCACTCTTTGTTATAGTGTGGGTTATGCCACTAATCTCTTAGAGTCCATCACATGGAATTATCTAGAAGTGAGGCTAGTATTTTGAATATGAGTGTACTCTCTAAAGTAAGGATACATACCCTCTTTTGTCATGACTAACTCATATAGACTCTAGTAGTAGGCCACCTCATCCTTCACCCATGGGGCATCATCCTTGGCTTGCACCACATCAATTAGTGACCTAACCAAGGCCTGATTAGATATAATCTATCATGCTTCATATCTCTCCCCATGAAGCCTATAAACATATATGAAAGCCTTATCCCATTCAATGATTGATGTCATAAGATTTACATCTTGCATCATGAGAAAATTACCCTCTCAATGCTACAATCTCTATATCTTGGGCTGCGATAAGGCCTTGTATCCTTGTGGTATCTACATAGGCTGTCACTAGAGTAACCCATAGCCTTGCTAAACTCTCCTCAAGACCAAAAATCTCTATTAATTTGGAAATAATTTCTCTTTAGACTCTATCTATAAGGGCTTGATCCTCTATTGATCAAGTTATCCCTTAAAGACCTACCTCATCTATGCACTACTCATATCCCTCAATTGTTATGTATGTCATATCTATATATAAGGGAGAAAACTATCTTCCATCTCTATCCATAGACCCATTATGGTTATCCTCAGTGTCTAATCTAGAATACATCACTAGAGGTGAAAACTATGTGCTCAAGATCCATAGTACCTATTATGCAATCTGATGCATAATAACTTATAAAACTTACTATACAATATAACATAGAGGAACATGTGGTGAAACTTATTAAACTAGGGAATATACCTATACGTATGCATATAAATCTAGAGGACCTTGTGTTATTTCCTACCTCTACCTAACCCTCCTCTACTATTATCCTAGCTATTGAGGCTGGGGTCATGTCAACTGTGTAGGCCTATAACTTGCCCACTATAGTACATAAGCGTCTATAATTATGATGTTTTATATGCCTCTTATATATGCCCATAATAATATATGTAGGGATAGATAGTTCCCTACTACTTATATCCTTGGGATGGGTGGTCCCCATTCTATAGTCTCTCATGTGACATATATAAAATAGTGTGATCCATCAGGCACATCCTTTTAGAACCTAAACTATAATTACACTTGATCAAGCCTATAACACTCCACTATAAAATCATGTTGACCTATGATATAACATGGATTAATCATATATCATGTCATGAATCTATCCTCTACCTAGCCAAATTGTACTACTATAATAGGACACCAAATAATTTCCCCATTTACATATTATCTATGGCTCGATGATAGTAGTAAAAATAACCTTTATGGCCTTGAAGTCCACTTCCTATCTGATACCAACCATTGTCAATGGATTATGGGTACCTTGTTGTAACCTTTGACCAACTAGCCACTCTATGGAAATATGCTCCTAAGCCTAGACCTGCAATCATATACTCAACCTAATGTTCATGCCACTTTAATAGGATACCATATGAATATCATGATATAACTAGGACAATAACATAGGCCCAATGTAAAATAGGTGTTTAAATTTATCATGTATCATACCATTCCTATCAGGCCAATTTGAAAGAACTAGACACTCTTTTTAAGCAGTAACAGGCTGATGACAATTGTCATCAATATCACTTCTCTTGAAATTGACACCTATGGTGGTAGTAGAGGAGGGCCTATCCCTAGACCTATACTAGTACTAATGCCTTTCCCTATCCTATATCCCCTAGGGTTATTACTGCTAGTACCATTACTATAATTACTCCATCACCACCCCCTTTAGGGATGATATTCGATGGGAATGCTAGGTCCTCTAGACAATCAATATCTATGGTCCCACCCTCAATCACAATATCCATGATACTTATAAAATAATCTATCATGAGTAGCCTTACATGACACATCCACTGGATCTTAGGTCCCTAAATCATAATCCATAAAATCTACACACATTCTCGATGGTCATCATAAGCTTGCCTATCAAAAGGTGGAAGGTAGACATCTTGGAATGTTAATGCTTGACTAGTGCTAACATGTAGGTTCTATCAATTTGAATCATTATAATCTATGCCGCATGAAGTATCCCCACCATCTCTAGGATTGTAACCATATCCTGGGTCAAAATGATTGAATGACATGGTACCCATGACTATTGATCACATGCTAACATGATCTTCACTCACTCTTGCATATCAAAAACATGTCAAAATATGCTTCATCTATTTTTATATCTTTTTTAATGATTGATCTTAGACACCAATTCATTATAATTTTAGACTTAACCATTCATTCTTATAGCTTATTCAGACTCTTCTTCTACTTACATCCATTTCCCTTTGAGTGATCTCACTATTTCATAGGGCTATCTCACTTTTATGTAGGATGTTCTTACTGCTATCTCTATTATATTTGCATTCTCACCATTTTCAACTATTTCATTGTTTACTAGGACATTCATGCCAATTGGCTATATGATCCTGTTGTTTGGATAATAATTTGGAATTTGGTGTAATTTTTTCCTATTGCATGATTTCCACCCAAAAAGGGAAATCTCATTATTTTCTTGGCATTTTCATTTGTTGTATTAATTTATGCTTAAAAACAAAATATTGACATTTGGAAAATGCCTTCTTTTTTTGTGATATCACTTAATCAGTCATGCCCTCAATGATGGACTGATGATATCACCATTTGTGTGAGTGACCTCTCTATTTTCATTTTATAAAAATGGAAGGTTTTTTGATCCTCTAAATTCCAATGGGATTTAAATTTTATTAATGAAAAAAATGAACAAAGAGGAAAATACTTACCAATGCCCCACTCCTTACCAGTTGCTAGTACTCTCACACTCACTCACTAAGGTGCCTATGATGTAGAATGTGTGCCATTTTATTCATTACTCTTGCATGAAAATATAAAGTTATAAGTTACAAAAGGGGAGGGTGAAAATGAATGGTTTTCACCCCTAAGGGTTAATTTATATCTATAATTTTCAATTTTTCATCCCCTGCCCCTAAGGTGCTTCTTTTCTTCTTCCTATGAGGCATATTTTTGACTCATTTATCCATTTTTGTCCCATTTTCTTCTAATTACTCCATTTTTATCCACTTTTATTGAGACATGTTCCATTTTATTATTTTATAAGGCCCATCATTACAAATATTTTTAAGCCATACATGTTATCTATCTAATTTTCACCCCTAAGAAGGTTGTTCAAGTGTTCGTAACTAGATGATAGTATGGAATCACTTCTATGTTATGGGTATCCTAATTGGTGAAGTGAATCTTTAGATTGGGCTAGCTCCTTTGATATTTGACCCAAAACTACAACTAACCTACTAAAATTACAAAGAAAAAGGATATAAGAGGATTAAAAATAGAAAACGAACATAGAGGGGATGCACCAAATGTATTTTGCTCTATTTTTGAGTGATTTCACTATGTAAATAAAAGATTACAACCTGATTCAAAACTTCAAGATAGATCCTCCCACACAAGTGTTTCTATATGAAGGCTATGGCTAGTATAACAACCAAAGTGATTAATTAAGAGACCTAAAAGAAGACACTAATGACCTTTGAACGCTTGAATTCAAAAAACCATTTGAACAATTCATATGACCTATTGAAAGATGACTAACTCACATAGAGGCATGATTGGAAAGGATAAATGCAAGGAAGTGGTATAACTATCACTAACATTCATTAAAAATTCATCTCAAATTCACTAAATACAAGACCAAGAAAGTGTAACTCAGCTTGAATTTTATTTTAGAGGCAAAAAATAGTATAAAATTTGGAAAGTCTTTTCCATATACATTTAGAGGTTAAATTCAATGACTTTCAAGGCTTAATTTATAGAATAAGATATGGAAGAAAAAGAAAATAGAGGTGTCAATAGTCCATCATGATTTTAAATCTATCATAGGATTAGTTTCATACAAGAAGTGGAAGAGATAATAAAAGGAGTTTATGATACTATTGTCCATGTGTCAACTCAAAAGTCATATATCTTCAAAAAATTGGTGAAGAGATGAGGAAGAGGCACTCATTGTGTATCTTAAATTGATCCATCTTTTTGTATGAGGAGTTATGAACTATTTGTGGTGAGTTGCTCCTTTGTCTTGACACCTCATGGCTTATTGCTTTCTCCCAACCTGAAAATGAAAGATAACAAGTCATAATGAGTATTTTCATGATCAAATAAGGCTCTTGAGATACTACATACTCAATCCAAGGACATTTGTAAGACTAACATGACACCTTTCACCTTATATGATCTTGAGGTTACTAAAAAACCTATTTCTAACTACCTATCCTACTTCTTGGACATTTTTTCATATGTGTGAATCTTCCATTAATGACATTAGGTTTTCACTAAGTGGTTTTAAGGTTATTTGATCCTTGAAATAGGTCTGCGATTACACTTTATTGATGCAAGAGTGATCACACTCTCCTTATTGAGGCTTGATAGTGGTTTGTAACCTGTATTATCATTGTGATGATTTATTAAATGAATTTTAAATGATCACTACACCTTTGTCTTATCTCAAAGATCCTATAAAAATAGTTAGGAATACTTTGTTAACCCAAACTCCTATAAATAAGCTTAAAAGAGAAGTCTCTTGAACCATTTTTATGTACATTCTAGCTCACATGTGCCGATAGTTTTTTTTATTAGATGCATATGAGAGGCATAGGGATCATATAAGTATTTTTAAAGCCATAAAAATATATTTTGGTCACTTAGAATACTAATCTTCTCCGTCGAGTCTCTTAAGAGGTTTTAGTAGGGTTTTAGGGTCTTAACTTGTTAAGGATTGTTCATAAAGAATATATCCTTAATATCTTAAATAATGCCATTATATTGGAGTAGGGATACCTTAATAACTCCTTAAATATCAATTTTTATCCATGCATCTCTTCATACAAGTTCACACATGATGAAGTTGGGCTTCTCGAGTAAGACAAGCTTGTAGGTAAACTCGAGAGAGCTAAATTAGAAGAATAGGTCATGAAAGTGATTCATTTGAATTTATACCACCTAATTAAGGTTTTTAAAACATCACATGAGGTTTGAAAATGGTTTTATCAACTCCTTGACCCTTCAAACCCTTTTCAATTTGTACTAACCCATTGTTAGGGTTGGTAGATAACCTTATGGAAATAACACTAATAGTATTTATTGAGCATATTACCTCCATTGAAATTGGTATAAAACTTGTAAGATTCTCTACCAAGGTCCCCTCCACCTCCTAAGAGTCTTCATACTTTAATTTTGTCTAAAAATTGCACAATTTCCTTATGTTTCATGAGGAGGCATGTAGGTCTCTCCTTGGGCTTCGTGACTGTTGGGCTTTGAGGTTGAGATCTCTTCAACTAGTTTTGGCATTATAGATGATTATAGTAAGGATATAAAATTTAATTATCATAAAATTTACATATACAAACCTCTTTTTTTCTTCACTCAACACAACACATGTTTTTATCCATTCTTCTTGTTATAGGTCTATAGGTGCATTCTTTAGGCCTCTTGTTTGTTTTAATATGTTTTTTCATATTTGGGCCTATTTGATCAGTAGTGAACCTATATAAAATGTGGTATATTATTTAAAAATATCCTCCATGCCTTTAATATATTCAAGCTAAGTTGGATGTTCATCTGAACCCATCGTAGTCATGTTCTTGGCATCATATAGTCTTCTTACAAGGTGCCCATTTCCTCCATTTTATTACACACAACTACATGTATTTACCTCATAAATGAAACACATAAATGAGTGTGTGAGATCAATTTATTGTAATTTACATATTTTAATCATTTATGTGGATGAGAAACCAATCCCGTATTGGTTTCTCGAAGGTGAGCCCAAGAGTATTATTGCTCTCATAGACCTTCAATAGGCTTAAAACACTCTTCAGTTTAATACATTTTATGTTATATAATATTACATTAAAATCAAGGTTTTTCAAAATTATTAAGGCTTTTTATATCACCTTTTCACTCATATGATTTTCACAACCCATATCTCATGCAAAAACCTACCATTTTTTGGCTCATTTTCTATGTTTAGTCATGTAACCATGAAATGCATTATATGAGGGTAGGAAAGTTTTAAGTTTGATATATTAGAGATGTTTGAAACATATTTATGAAATTTTATGGAATTTATAGAGTTTGGGAATACATTTAATCTTACCAATGGTCCTCTTACAAGTTATTCTCTTGTATAAACATAAAACTCACACTTGACTAAATGCTTGGTATTCACACATACTTTATCTCATCCCTTGTGACTTGAAGAGTCTAACATAAAGGATTATATGGATCTAGTGATAGGTATGAGAGCATATAAACATGTATTAAAAATCCCTATTTACAATTTTGGGTACAAATGTTGACCTATAGGTCTGCAAACTTATAGTCAACAAAACCTTTTTGCTTCGATTTGAAAACATAACTTAAGGTTATCAATCATGACTATAAATTAGGGAATGGTCTAGGGAATTTATTAAGGGTATTTTTATCTATTTAAAACTTAATATTGAAAATAAGGATTCACAAGTATGGATGAGACTCCTTCCTTCATGGCACAATACTATACTCTCTTTCTCCTCCTCAGGACCCTTATTGGAGAACACTAATGCTAATTAATCACAAAGTCTACTACTTGATATATATTCTTGATGCTGATATTTTATGGTGTCATAATGTTTTAGGGATATATTGGAAGTCATTGGATGATGAAAACATCCAAATTCAACCAAAACCTTGCCTATAGCTTCTCAAATAGGTCTATAACTAATTCAAAATAAAGGTTTTTCCCTTTTGATGTTGGCACATGCCAAATATATGTTATTAAATGGTGTGAGAGAACTATTATGGTATTACATGATCTCAAAAAATCATCCATTTTCAACAATAATCTCACAAATGCTTTGAAACTATTCAAAACTGAACTAATGGGATTTTAAGTCATTGTTTTACATCTTAACTCCTTAATGATTGTTCATAAATATAAGGAACTTGATCAAACAACAAATGCCAAAAAATGGAAGGGAATTAAGGTTCCATAATTTTACCAATAGATTTGGATCCAAATCTCTTTATCCTCTAAGAAATAACCTCAAATTGATGGGCCTTCTTGGGTTTACAAGTAGACTTGTGGAACCTGATGGAGAAGTGACATAGGTTTTTCCCTTTTTTGACTCTATCACTTCTTCTAATCATGGATTTAATTTTAAGGAGACTAGAGATAGCCTTGGAGAGGATTGGAAGTTTATACTCAATATAAAACCTTTTCAAAGAGACATTTACAAGCTTATTCTCCTCAAGACACTGATTCTTCTACCTTCTTGATCTATTAGAACTAATGAACCAGGTAGCCATGGAGTCTCCCTTGACTTGTACAGTCATAAAATGATGTACCAAAGTGTTTCCCACCTTTATTCACCTAAAAATTCTTCACTGTCTCTCATTTGGACATTATAAAATGATGAATGGGTAGTTACAAAAGTGTTCTAATGTTAGAAAAGTAATTTTAATGCATTTTAAAAAAAATGTACAACCAAGTACACATAACATGACATTCCATAGGTGTTAAATAAAATGAAAGACCCTTATTCAATGATATAGAACTTAAAATTTGACCTTTTATCAAAGATTCATATTACAACATTGCAATAAATAATATAAGACATAATGAAGAAAACCTTAAACTTTCCAAACATACCTTAACTTCTCTAAATTTCTTAAAATTACAATGTTATCAACTTATTAGTTTTGTTAGTTGGTATACTTGTTTATCTTAGGGCACATTCCTATTTGAAGGGTCACCCTTCCTCTCCCTTGAACATGATTCAAACTTGACCTAGACTTCACACTCAAACCTTAACTTTTTCAAATTTACCTTAATCTATGTTGAACACATTGTAAATGGCCACATTGACTAACTTTGATGACATGACTAGGTGATTTGACCCTACCTCTAACTAACCACCCTAAGAGACTCTGAAAACTACCAATAATAACATAGAACATATCACCTTGAGACCAACCATGATTAAGGAAATATTATTTAGATGGATATCAACAAAGTTAAGATCATACTGACCAAATTTTTGAATGTTATTCACCTATGGTGGCCAATTTTGGCTAATATATTTGGTGACCTCCTAGGATTACATGCCATCTATGCACTTAGATTAGTGGACTTGATATCAGCATTGAAACAAATTGAAAACTGATAAAACTCACAAAACACACAACACACACACATGTGTCATAAGACACTTATAAGGAAGACAAAAACCAAAGCAAATAAACAAACTTGTGCTCAAACACTTAGGGAAAATAAAAACCTATTCTAATATATACAAGACTAAAAAACTAACCTTACTAACATGGTTTCAAATATATCCCATTGAATAGGACACTCATCTCCTCTCCATTTAGCTTTGTAAGATGAAAAGCATTATGTTGTTTGCAACCAATGATAACATATGGCCCACTCCATAACGTATCAAACTTGGTATGCCTAATATATTTGGACCTATCTTCATACCACTTCAAATCAAGGTCTCTTTATTGATATGATATTGAAATAACCCTCTTATAAAAGGTATTTTTCACTTGGGATTGATGGCACTTCATGGTATATATAGCATGATTTATTATCTCTTCCAATGTCATCAGCCCTATCAACCTTATTGTCATAGGATCACTCTCTATCATTTCAAGTTGATGTGCTAACACTAGCGTTGGTAATTTAAGATATATAGGTAGTTTTTCCTCTCTCCCATAAACAAGCATGTATGATGAGTTACCAACAACCCTCTTTAGGGTTATCCTATTAGCCCATAAGGCTATGTTCAACTCAGTGTGCCAATCTCTTTGAATCTCTCCTTCTATCCTCTTAATGCTTCTAATCAATTTTTTTTTTGTGGACTTAGCTATTCAATTTCCTTGAGGATAATAATTAGAATAAGTACTTAGGTAAATGTCATGTTTAAGAGCCCATTAACTAGTTCTTGCACCACTAAATGCCATTAAATTATCATAAATTATTATGAAAGGGACTCCAAATCTGGTTACTAGTCCATAAAATTCAATAACTAAACTTTCCTTAACTTCCTTTATTTCTTCCACCCATCTTGTGAAATAGTCAGTGGCTATAAGCACCCACTTATAGTTTGCACTTGAAAGGGGGTTTATCATGCCAATGAAATAAAGACCCCATTACATGAATGTTTGTTTCACTTGAATAGGATTGGGAGGGTGGGATGTAATCACACTTTTGACACCTCCTTACCCATGCATAAGAGTCTTTAAACAAGCCAGGCCAATAATACCCAGCTCTCATTATTTTTTTTGCTATGGTCTTAGGTACAAAGTGACCTCCTGTAGGTTCATCATGAAATCTATCCAAAATCTTATCAATATGACCAATTTAAACATACCTAAAAAACATCCCATTAGTATCCTTTCTAAAGAGAAATCCATTTAAAAGAACATAAGGGATGGACTAAAATTTAAAGTACCTTCTTTTTGGTTTATCCAAACCTATAGAAAAATCACCTATTTAAATAAATATTACCATATCTTGTGTCCAACTTGGATGGGATGAAGGTATAACTATACAGATATCATCTTGTAATGCCAAAAAAAATTCTTCTTCTTCTTGAAGTTTTGATGATAAATGTTCACATAGCTCTCTTCCTCTTATCAACTTGGTAGCCTTGATCACCACATCATACGCAATGACCTTGGCTATCCACGTAGCCCTTTTCTCATTCAAATCCTTAGTTAAAAGGAAGTCTCTTATGTTTGGATGTTCCACCATGACATGGATTTTTTTTAGAAACCATATGCCTAAAATTCTTAAGGCTTATTATAATTTCCAACACTTGCTTCTCAATAAAGGTATTTCTATCTTCATAATCCTCTAACCATTGAATAAATAATGAAATAGATTGATCAATACCTTTACCATTCTTCTGCATCAACATAGCTGAGATACTATCAATGTTAAAGAAAGTAATACTAAAATAAATCATTTGATAAATTAGAATTGATCAATGTAGGTGCTTGGGCAATGGCTTGTTTAATAGCCTCAAAATAGTTTTTTTCTTTTTTGATCCAATTGAAGACTTGGTGTCTCTTAACATGGATGTTATAGGGTTTAAAAGGTTGGAAAAACTAGGTATGAAACTTCTAACAAAGTTTATATTCCTAAGAAAGTTTTTCAAACATTTTTTATGCTTGGGCAAAGACAAAACCAATATGGCACTTGCTCTTTCACGATTTATGGCAAGCCCATATTTTGAGAAAATGTGACCTAAGAACTTACCCTAATGAATTACAAAAACATACTTCTTGGGATTTAAAGAGATCCCATATTGCGTACATATTTCAAAAATCAATCTAATATGAGTTATATGATCACTAGAATTCTTTGAGAACTTATCCTTGAAACTAATAAAAAATGGATAGCCGGTTGTGTAACCCCCCAAACTACCTCAAAAAAAAATGAGAAATGTTTTTTTGAATGTGTGTATAATTAGGCCTAGTTTATGACCATATAATTTATTTTTCACTTGGATAAATGAAAAACAAATTACATAAACACGAATAGGCATGTATATTTGTGGCATGGAGTTGCCTAAAAAGGGTATAGCTAGAAATAAACATAGTTTGAACCCTTAAATAGTCTAAAAATTATTAAACTCATATATTTGGAAAGAGGATAGTGTGCTCATTGTCAAGGTAATAATTTTTAAAATTTTATTGTTGAAATCCATAGTGTATTTGGTGATGGAAGTTGAAATTTATTGTTTTCTATTAAAACTTTCAGACTCCACTATAGATTAATAAGTCCAAGGCTTTGGCTTTGGAATCCAAGCCATTTCTAAGACAAAAGGATTGGTCTATTGATTTCAAATTTAAATAACATGTACGTGTTATTTTTCCTAACACACAAAAAAACAAATTTGCTTTATGGGTATGCATTTTTTGCTTATATTTATGTTCTTGAGCTCCCTAATAGTGGTGTATCAAGATAATTTCAATTTTAAATTGAAGTGTATCATGATAGGGGAAAGGTCCCTAAATTTGGATAGCGAATTAAGGAATTGTTGTATCATATTAGTCTTCAAAAAATTTACCCATTAAATATGTTGTCTTAACTACTTATAATTAAGGTTTTAAGGTCTAACCCATTATACATATTATGATATAATTGATTTTATCATGAGAGGTCATAAAATGCATTTTTCAAACCTATGACCAATACTTAGCCTTTGGAGTACCAATCTAGTTGTGCATTTTAATACCAATACTTGAGTCTTACTTTTCAAGATATGATTGGTTGATTTAAATTTTATCACCAAGTGTTAATAATTATTTATTACCTTTGGTTACACCATCATAATGATTAGTGTAGGTGTCTTCAACTTCTTTGGTGTTTTTATTTGGTGTTTTATAATTATTTTCATCGATTGATCCTTTACTTCTTTATATTACTAAATTTGTATCCTATTAAAATTATAATGGTTTCTTACAATTTTATTGATGAAATAATACCTTATTATTTACCATCTATCTTAATACTCTTCCTCACTCTCTTATTATCACAACCCTTGTTGACTTTCCTTGTGTGATTTTGTTTGTGGTTTCTCTAATACTGCTTTCAATTCCCCACACTCCTTAAATCCCCAAATTATTTACAAAACCCTCATCCACTCCCCTTAATTATCAAAATGTACCCCTAACATTCACTCCCCATCTTGGTTATATTCTTATTTATACTGAAAATCTCCTCTTTTGAAACTACTTACAATCTACTCAAAACACTCTCAAATTTTTTTATATCACTTTTATTTTCACTTAGCTTTCACTCCCTTCTTTTTTAGAGATCTCCAATTCCTTGATTATGATTTGGAATAATGAATTATATACCTTACAGGTTGTTTATTTTATATCAGAATTATATTTAAGGCCTCATCTACCCACGCTCCTCTACTCGACCATCATTCACTGAGCCCAACATCACCTAATTTTATTTTTTTATTCGCACCTTTTTCTTGACTTTAGATCTTTAATACTTGTATGTGTGTACTCCCCTTATTTCCATTTAATTGTTTGCATAAAACTCCTCCACTTCCTAGTGCAACACCTGAATGAATTTTTATGCATAATAACACTATCTGTGTGTATTTTCTTATATCTTGCATAAAGTTACACAAACATAATTATTTTCCTTAAAGTGATCCTTAATTTTTAAATTGTGTCCTTTTTCATACAACCCATATTTTTATAAATCAATCCCATAGTTTAAAAATGGTCATAGTCCTCTAGTGGATCCTTTATATCTAATGTTTTTCTTCAATTGAATTTTTTATTTTTATCACAATTAAGTATTTACATCACAAATTTGCACAAAACTATCCCTCTAAGGTATTTAGACGCATAAGAATATCAGGCTACCCATTACTTGATTTTCTTAGCTAAATTTACATAATTTCTATGTGAAAATCCTTCCTAAGTCCTTAGACATCTAGCATATGATAATTTTAAGATATTCCTCACTCAACTTCATTTCTATATTTACATAATATCCTATGCTTATTCACTCAATGTAATTTATAACATTAATCATAAAAAGGTAAAATGAAAGTAAGTAATATTTTGACCTATAATTTCATTAAGGTTAGTGGTTTCCTCCCACTATTATTTTGGAAATTATATCAACCCATTTGGGGGTCATTTAAATGTGCATAGTTCTTTATAATGGTCATCAAGAATGAATGTTGTCCCAATTTAGTACATAATTTTGTTCTTGTTCTCACGGGCTCCCAAATTTTACAATCATCCATGTAAACTTATGCTAGACTTCTTCATTGAGGATACCTCTCATTTAATCTACCTTTTCCATGATCAAATTTAAAAATATATATATCATACTCTTTGATTAGGTACATGATACACACATCCATATGATGATCATTGAGTGAACCTCTCTCTATTCTTTATTTTGGCTGACTTGGATTTTATCCTACATAGATTCCCATTTTGGTGCATGTATATTTTATTTATATCTTCTATTGTTTTTATGTATTACACATACCCGTGTTATTAGCCAACTCAAAATCAGGGATATTCAGAACCATATTGGGTGTGAATAGATCCATCTTGCACATTAATTTTTTATATGTTCCTTATTTAAATTCTTTAATCTCTTTGGGCTTCTATTTTAGTTTTAAATTTGTCACATTACAACTTATCCCCCTAGTTATTTGAAATACAAGAAAACCACTTTATTGTCTTCCCTTTTACCGATTGAGTTCTTACCTCTTTGACACTAAATGTGATCAATCCACTTATTGATGATTTTACACATTTACTTTAGGCTCATGTACACTTCAAGCTAGTTACTTATTAAGATTCCCCCATCCAATTATCACATGCAACATGGCACAATTAATTTTACATGTTTATTGTAGACTTATGCACACTTCATTATAGTTACTACTTAAGATTCCCATATTTAATTATCACATGCGACATGAAAATTTTACTATTTGACATTAATACACCACTCTACCTATCTATCCTCCCATTATCATGTGAATCTATGTATTATTTTCCTTGTGTAGTGATATTTAGATGTATCTATTCATCAACATCAACATCAACATCAACACTCTTTACATATGTTCACATGTATTCATTATATATAAATATGACCACTCTTTTTTTACTAATTTTAAGGTCATATAGTGTTTTTTAAATTCAATATATATGTGGTTCTTGTAACACCATATTATGCCAAGTATATCTAGGTAATTATTAACTTATGCTAACTAAGTTAATTTGAATTTTGTTATAAATTTGACTTTCATAATGTCAAATTACATATTATTCAATCCCTCAATTAGATTAGAACATGCCTCATTGAAATGAATAGGAAATTTTACCACGGACTCCCCATTTTCTTCCAAGAATCCATTGTCACAATATTTACTTATGTACTTATATCTATCAAGATGTTAGTGTGCTCCCACTCATTGATCTCAGCATCAATGATTATATCCTTGTTATTACTCTTATTCTATCTAGTTTAAATATCATTTGGGTGTGGTATAACCTATTCTATGACTTACCCCATACTTCACATAAGTCATATCTACAACAATGACAATACACCCTCGTGTTTGAGAAATGAGAAGATTCCACCAAATTAGGGTGTCCCTCTTACATTATGACCCTCTTTCTAGATTTATTTGATATTTTTCTCCACCTCCCATGAAAATTGACCTCAATCTATAAGTTATTTATCAACTATTTTTCATAGCTTAAGATCAATTTTTAGTGCATATAAATAATTTGTAACCTTTAACTCTAGGTTCCGTACCACTCTTTCCATTTATTGAATGGGTATTTGTTATGGTTATGTCTCTACCCCACTCCTTGTAGTGATATTTACATAACTATTCATCTTCCCATTCTTTGATCTTTTTTCTCATTCTTTTATTTTGATGTATTGATTTCCCTTCTTTTGCAGAATCCTTATCATACTCATCGACTTGGCCTTATCCTTCTACAAATTTTTTACATCAAATCTTTAAAATCTTACCTACAATACCCCTCATTATAATGAACACATAAAAAAAAATTCAAACATTGATTCTAGTAGTGATCCATAGCTCTACACCTAAAATATGATATGATGAACCAACCTCTTGATGACCATCCATTTCCTCTATGTATAAATGTTTGACACTAGTTACATTTTCCTTAGTTAAATCCCCCTTAGAAATAATATCCTCCTTAGTATGGACCATTTTGTACCTAAATACATCCCCCTAATTCTATCTCTATCCTCATTGATCTTGAAAATATCCTCCCTAAGGTTGGTTGTACCCCCATGGTTTGGATTTTGGCCCTAATTTTACAAATCTTACTATAACAACCCCACTAGATTTTAGAAGAACAGAGTATTTATTTTTTAAATTTAAACACATATTCATCTAACATATTTCACCACAAGAAATATAACCAAGTGATTTTTAAGTAAATATATTATATTAATTAACCCCTTAAGGTTTATAGCTAATCCATTTAGGTAGTGATCACCATAATAACAATATAAAAAATCATGAACAATGTCGATTAAACAATAAAGACTGCATTTATTTTAGCAAAGTAATAATACAATTTTAGCCACAACTAATACAACATTACAACCACTATTGTAGATGTAAAAAATAAATAAATAATATAGTTTTAGAAATAATAAGGTCTCAATAATAATAATAATAATAATAATAATAATAATAATAATAATAATAATAATAATAATAATAATAATAATAATAATACAAAGCTCCATGGAGTATGAGTCTCAACAAACTCAAGTATCCATCTTTAATCTCAAGTTTAGTCTCTATGTAGTACTATTGTGAGGAGGGAGAGCATCATCTAAGTGATTTTCCACACCAACCACGGACCATCATTCCCTAGCACTGTATCCCATCAAGGGAATGGTCGTCCCTTCATGGATGGGTAGATAACGATGCTGAAGGAATCTAGAGTGAAAAATTAGAACTCGTGTGTTGTAAGATAACTAATAGATGATGTATACCATAAGGAAATATGTTCTAATATGATATCATATAAACATATAAACTATATCAAACATATAAAATGATAATGTTTAACTATAAGCATTACTTTGGCCAAATTTTTAAAATAGTTAATGATCTCTAAAATCAATCCATTTCATATACACCACTCGATTAGATTATACCTCATGTTTCATTGATGATGCTTGTTCAGATAGTGGAATCCATTCACTAATTATTTAGTGTCATAAATGTAAGATTTGGTTAACTATATAGTAATATAAAAACTAATAGATTCAATCAGAATATTTCCTATTATTAGATAATAAATATGCTAAGTAGGGAAATATCAAATATATGCATTTAATCTATCAAATGTAATGCAATGAATCTATAATCATCTAATTTATTTTAGAATAATAAACTAATTCATAAACAACCCATAAAAGTATCATACCATCTGAGTAAAAAATATCTCAAGGCATCCAGTTACAGAAGTACCATATGTAGCTATAAATGTTATTCCATCCATATAATAATATTAAAATCATAGATTATATCTTTGTTCATATTTCATAAATATAGCAAGAAACCAATCATATAACAACTTAATATGATTTTTATTTAAACATTTTAAATACCTTATTTTTGGGCTTGTTTTAAGATGGCTGCGAGTGGCGGACTGGCTGCGAGTGGCGGTTTGGAGGGGAATGGCGGACGGTTGCAGGGAGACCAGTTGGGCGCCCCCAGCAAGGAGCGGCTGTTGCCTAGGGAGTCAGCGCAGGAGGCTGACAGGAGACTTGTAACTGAGAGCTCTAAGCTCACGAAAATCAATGGCTGTTTACCTAGAAGCCAAGAGCGCCCAGTACTGATTTTATCCCCTGACTCTGTGAAGGAGGAGGTTAATTATTTGTCTGCTCATACCCTCATTTGCAAATTTTTGGGAATCCGTATTTCAATAGCAGCTTTGGAAGCCTGGATCAGGCGGACTTGGCAAATTGATGGCGATTTTGATATTCTGCTTGCTGGGAACAGTTACTTCATGGTTAATTTCTCCTCTGTTGCGGATCGGAATAGGATATTTGAAGGGGGACCGTACTTCTATGAACGAATTGGGCTCTTCTTGAAGCCCTGGCATGCAGGGTTCAATTCGGCAGATGATATTCCAGCCTGTGTTCCGGTCTGGGTTCGTTTACCGAGATTGCCCCTGGAGTTTTGGCGGGAGGACATTCTACGCCAATTAGCGGCTATGCTTGGAACTCCGATGGCAATTGCTCACCAAACACTGGACAAGAAGGTAATTTCGTATGCTCGCATTTGTGTTGAAATTAATTTAAACAACCCACTCCCGGACTCTCTTGAGATCTGTATGGGCAGCTCCTCATGGATTCAGCCACTAGATTACGAAGCTATTCCATTTCGCTGCCGTATTTGTCATATATATGGCCATTTGCATAGACAGTGCCCACAGGCGAACAGAGACTCTGTTCCTCAAGGAGAAGGGTCTGTTTCTCAGGTGGCCAACAATGTCAATGGAACCAGACAACCGAATTACAGTTTGAAGCAACAAGTTCAAACGGAGGACAAGATTAAAGGGAAAAACCCTCTCTACCCACCAGGCGCTCAGCATGGCGCAAGTGGCTCCAAGGATCCTGACAAGGATGGTTTTTCCACAGTTAGACGACGCACGAGGAATCGTGGACTGAAGAGGACAAATTTTGACAGACAGATTGAAGTTAACTTCAATAGATTCGAGGCCCTGGATAACATGAATATAGAGGATGGCATTCCTGACATGCCACAAACAGAAGATGAAGTTACAATTGAACAACACGCCCCAGCCAATGTTTCTCTAGCTTTGGTAACTCGTATGAGCCAAGAGCTTGACCGTGATATGCAGGAAGCTCCTACCACAGACATGCTGGACACAGAGGACAAAGTGACTTGCTGGGCTGATCTGGCAAAGGTTATGGAAACTCCTAGAAATGACAAGGGGTAGTCCTCAAGCCTTGGTCTCATGCATAGACCATTCAATAAAGCCTCTGGTTCCAATCCATCTCGACCTGGGCAAAGGAAAGACCAGGAGCAGATTAAACTTGCAGGGGATCTTCTAGTTGAGGCGGGGCAAGTCAAACCCCTGGATGAGCATTTCTCACCAGCTACTCAATGATTGTTCTCTCTTGGAACGTGAGGGGTTTGAATAGTTCTCCCCGACAAAAAGCTATGTTAAAACTGGTAAGAGCTAACTCTCTGGATATCCTCTGTATTCAGGAGACTAAATTTTCTGTTGGTTCGTGGTTTTCTTGTATGCAAAAATTTTGGTATTGCAGACATAGTCAATGTGTTGGGGCAGCCGGTTGTTCTGGCGGGCTAGCCATCTGTTGGAATCCAGAGAACATAACACCTCTTAGCTGGTTGGCCAGTAGTTCGGCTCTTACAATGACTGCTGTTTCTAAAGAATCAGGGGAAACCATCCTGGTTACCAATATCTACGCCCCTGTGGATCTTGCTGGACAGCGGAAAGTTTGGGACCATGTGCGGTATATTAGGAGCTGCCATCCGTATCTACCATGGATTTTGACTGGGGACTTTAATGCTGTTCTCAGTTTGGAGGAAAAGAGGGGAGGATTGGCCCGTTTGGGGCCTTCTTCAGAGATCTTCCAACACAATATTGACCTGCTGCGCCTCTCGGATGTCAAACCTCTTAATGGCATTTTCACCTGGAGTAACAGGCGGTGTGGTGAGGCTAGCATCTCAGAGCGCCTGGATAGATTTCTGGTGTCCTGTTACTGGCAATCTAGTGCCACTTCCATTGCTTCGAAAATTCTTGACTGGGGAGGATCGGATCATTGGCCGATTAAGCTTTGTACTAATCACATTCCTGGGCCAAGGAAGCCTCCTTTTAAGTTTCAGCTCATGTGGCTCAGAGAGCCATCCCTTCATGATTTAATGCCGTTGTGGTGGAGACAGGCTGGTCCTAGCCATGGCACCGCTATGTTTTCTTTCGCCAAAAAACTCCAGTTTGTCAAGGGGAGGTTGAAGTTTTGGAATTTGAATAGCTTTGGCAATCTCCATATTAAGAGGAGGAATGCCCAAGACCAGCTGAATGTGATTACCAGGCAGATTAGAGACCGCGGCCTCTCTAAGGAGCTCCAGTTGGCGGAAACCAAGGCGCTGGAAGAACTTTCAGAGTGGGATCTCAGAGAGGAGATTTTCTGGAAACAGAAGGCACGCATTGATTGGCTTCAGGAGGGAGACAGGAACACCGCCTTCTTCCACAAGTCCGTCCAAGCAAGGCGTAATAGAAGCTACATTTCCCATTTGGTGTGACCGGATGGGGCACGGCTGAATTCTCCGCAGGACATTTCTAGAGCAACGACCCGCTACTTTTCTAGTCTTTTCTCAGACGAACAGCAACCACCCGAGATAGCTGAAAATTTAGTGCTGTCCTGTATCCCCTCGGTTGTGGATTCGAGACTGAATGAGTTTCTTATGCGGCCTATTGAAAGGACTGAAGTGGAGGCGGTGGTTTTCAGCATGAAGAGAGGTAAAGCACCTGGGCCAGACGGATTTCCAGTGGAATTTTATCAGGATTTTTGGGATGTCATCAAGCAGGATCTCTTTGAAGTGATCCAGGAATCTTATTCCAATAAAGAGATGCTGAAGGCTTTGAATGCTACCTTCCTGGTCTTAATCTCGAAGAAAGAGCAGGCGGACCAGCTGGAGCACTTTCGGCCTATTGCGCTCTGCAATGTTGTTTACAAAATTATCACTAAGCTTTTAGCGGGTAGACTCAAAAGCTGCCTCCCTGTGATTGTTTCAGAGGAACAGGGGGGTTTTGTTGCGGGCAAGCAAATTCTTGATGAGGTTGTCATTGCTTCTGAAGTCATTCATTCTATGAGCATATCCCAAGAGAGAGCCATGTTCATCAAACTGGACTTATCAAAGGCCTACGACAGGGTCAGCTGGAGGTTCTTACAAAAAATCATGTTGGCCTTTGGTTTCAGCCCAGCCTGGATCCAATGGGTATTTAGCTGTGTCACCACGCCTTCCTACTTGGTTCTCCTCAATGGACAGCCCACTGAGCTTTTTGGAGCAGCGAGAGGCCTTCGTCAGGGGGATCCGCTCTCCCCTTATTTATTTATCATTCTGGCTGAAGGATTGGGTCGGCTCATAAAATTCCATGTTTCTCAGAATATTCTGCAGGGATGGCAGTGGGGGAATGGCCTAATCACGTCCCATCTTCAGTTTGTTGATGATACTATCCTGGCTGGGAAAGCGCGTATTCTTGAGGCGCGCGCTTTTCGGGACACCCTTGACATATACCTGGATTCTTCTGGGCAGAGAATCAATGACCACAAATCCTCTATCTTTTTCTTTAATACGCCTGGTCCTATTCAGAGGAGAATAGCGAACATCATGAGGTTTCAAATTAAGATTCTCCCAGTGATTTATTTGGGCATTCCCATTGTGGTTGGTAGACAGCCACGGTTGTTTTGGCAGAATGTATTGGATAGGCTGAGGCAAAAAGTGAGTCACTGGACTCATAGATGGCTCTCCACTGCTGGAAGAGTCACATTGCTCCAATCTGTGATTCAAGCTTTTCCTGTTTATCGATGCTTGGTCCAGGCTGCTCCAGTGTATTTTCTCAAGGAATTCGATGCTCTTTCTCGCCAGTTCCTTTGGAGTGGGAACCTGAGAAGCACCAAATGGAGTTTGATCAAGTGGGATACTGTTTGCCGACCAAAGAAAGATGGGGGACTTGGTTTGCGCTCTACCATCCTGGCGAGCCAGGCTTTGGCTGCCAAATTATATTGGAGATGGTGTACGAATCAGTCCCAACTGTGGGCCCGCATCCTGGCTGGTAAGTATTTTCCTGAGGTGGATCCCTCTGTCATCCCTCGGCTTCCTCTTGATGGGGGAGGCTCCATGATTTGGCGTACCCTGAAAGGCGGAGCTCAGTTAATTAAAAATAGCCTGTTTTGGATTTGCAAGTCTGGAGAACAGGTTCTCTTCTGGGAGGATTCATGGGATGGACTGCCCCCACTCTTGTCTTCACACCCACATTTGCAGCCTTTATATGATGTTTTTCAAGCAGCTGGCTGGACTAATGTTGCCCATTATAAGGAGGAGTACAATATGGGATTGGCCACAGGTTTCAAATGGAAACATTCTTCGGATTGGCCGCCAGGTGGATCTCGGGAGAATAGATTAGAGCTTGAACGGGTTTTATCATCCAGACATTGCAACTCTATCAATGCTCCGGATGAGCTTGCTTGGGGAGGTTGTTCTACTGGCAGCTATTCGGTTTCGACGGGCTATCGGTTTCTGCTTACGCAAGTGCTGGGAGAAGCGCATTTTCCTTGGGGGAGGCAGACTTGGAATACAGTTACTTGGCCCAAATGTTGTTTCTTCCTGTGGACGCTGGTCTACAACAGGTGCCTCACGTGGGACAACTTGTGCAAACGGGGCTTTCAGGGACCCTCCAAGTGTGTGCTTTGCTGTGGAGAGGTGGAAACAGGGTCGCACCTCTTCTTTCTCTGTTCTTTCACAAAGCATCTTTGGCATAGATGGTGGGATGCATGGAGGAGACCCTGCTGCCATGCCACTTCTTTAGCTGACTTCTGGAACTGCTTAAGCGCCCCCAATTACAAAGCGCCTATTCTCCAGGCTGCCTGGCTTGCTGGGCCGGCTTTCATCCTTTGGAATGTATGGTTAGAGCGCAACAGGCGCATTTTCCACGCTGAGCTGAGGACTGTCAACGCCACTTGGGCGAAGGTGCGCGATTCCCTTCTGGAGTCGTTGACTGCGAAGGGATTCTGTGCAGACGGGCTGGGGGAGGTTGAGTCGGGCATTCTTGCCAGCATTGCTGGCAATTGGTCCAGCGCTTCCTCCACTGGTCCACCTCTTCGCTCCAGCCACAGAGCCAATCAAATTCATAAACTGATTTGCAGGAGAGGTCATTGGACGCCCCCTCCAAATGGGAAGTTAAAAATTAACACTGACGGTTCTTCGCGAGGAAACCCAGGTGAAGCTGGGATCGGGGGCGTTGGTCGTGATAATTCTGGAAACATTCATTTCATCTTCTCTGTTTATAAGGGATGGCACACCAATAATTTCATGGAAGCGCTCGCCATCCTCCAGGCGATACAACACTGCTGTCAACTGGGCTGGCAGAATATTATTTGCGAGTCGGATTCCCAGGTGGTCATTGATTTGTTAAGTAATCGTAATTTTGATAGAGCTGATTGGCAACTTGCGGTGGTTGTTCAACAGATTCTCCAGTTGAGTGATGTGATGGAATCGGTGTGTTTCATGCATATACCCTGTGAATGGAATGGGGTAGCTGACCGTTTAGCCAAATGGGCCTCGGAGCAAGGTCCTCAATGGGAAATTCTTGACTATAGCAGGTTGCCTTTGAACTTCTCCCAGGAGCTGAGTCTTCTGGTTGAGCAGGACAAGGCGATGTAATGTACTTTTCTGGCCTTCTTGTTTTGCAATAAATTTTTACCCCGAGTAGTTAAATACCTTATTTTTAATGCTTCAACTAAACATTAAATAAATAACAAAACACCCATATTACCTTACTATGTAAATACTGGTCTTAAGTATTGAATAGGGTGTATGCATCTGTATATGCAATATAGTTTCAGATTTACTATTTGATCGATAAATCACATGTATATTCCATATATTTATGCATACATTAAAAACATAGTTTTATGATTAATAACCTATTCAATAGACAACCTAAGTATGCATACAACATACTATCCATATTATATAGAATATCACGCATTCTAACATTACACATTCAACTATAATGATTCATCACAATACTTCATAATACCATACAATTCCTAATTTAGTGTTTCAATAATATATATATATATATATATATATATATATATATATATTATGTTATACAAATATTGTAATTATATACATATTTTATTGAAACACTAAATTAGGAATTGTATGGTATTATGAAGTATTGTGATGAATCATTATAGTGAATGTGTAATGTTAGAATATGTGATATTCTATATAATATGGATAGTATGTTGTATGCATACTTAGGTTATCAATTTGAACATAGCCAACAAAGCTTTACCAATTCTATTAATTCAAAAGACAATCAATAATTTGTAAATTTATTCGATGCCTTTAAATTTATCATTCACAAACTAATATGAGTTTATTCATAAGTTAATAACACAAATTTTATTATATTGATAGATAAAAGATGCTATCAACTAAATAACCCAGCCTTAACAATTCTTAGTTCACATCAAAATGAAATATAGCCTCAGATATTATATGTAGTTCACACATCGATGTAAACAGTGTTTTAATAATCTGCCTAAGACTCAATAATCACTTTATATATACCAATGTATTTAATTTGAATACATAGTTATATATAAACATAAACTCAGCCAAATATAATTATTTGCCTCTTATATAAATATATCCTACATAGCCATATGTTTGACTTAGTCAACTGGTTATATATTTATATATGCAGAGGATATATATATATATATATATATATATATATATATATATATATATATATATATATATATATATATATATATATACAATAGAACTGTCCTCAACATAACTCAAGACCTCATAACCAAATTCCACAATCATCTCAAATCTATTTCTTAGACACACACACACATACATGCATACATACGTATGTCTATCTCTGTGTGTGTGTGTGTGTGTGTGTGTGTGTCTATATATATATATAACGTAACTCAAGACCTCATAACCAAATTCCACAATCATCTCAAATCTATTTCTTAGACACACACACACGTATGTCTATCTATGTGTGTGTGTGTGTGTGTGTGTGTGTGTGTCTTTATATATATATATATAACGTAACTCAAGACCTCATAACCAAATTCCACAATCATCTCAAATCTATTTCTTAGAAACACACACACACACACACACACACACACACACACACACACACACACACACACACACACACATACATATACATACATACATATGTATGTCTTTGTGTGTGTGTCTATATATATATATATGTATGTATGTATGTATGTATATATATGTGTGTGTGTATACACACACATATACATATACATATATATGTATGTATGTATATATACCCCATGTCACTAAAATATTGTAAGGTGCATATACATACCCTTATATATGTATATATCTTTATCATATAAATATAAACATAAATGAAATAATCCAATTTCATTTTATTTTACAAATGACTTATACACATAGTTGAATCCCTACCCAGGTTTGTATAATTGAAACCTAGAATAAAAGGCAAAAAAATCCATTACCGGCTATGGAAAAAGAAGGGCTTCAATCTATATTGCAAGTCTAGGTTAAAACCCCAAAGTTTTCCCTCATACCCTATATGGGTTCTTAATTTATGCATATGTATTTAAGTCTAAATTATCCAAACTAGTTCAACATGAAACACTAAGTCTATAACTCTACTTAGTCAAGTAAAATGCCCATTAAAATAAATATTTTTACCCTACAAAAAATTTCATAGGATTTAAAAAATTTGAGTCGAGTTTTTTTAAACACCAAATTTTGTTCTTAAGGTACTATATAAAGTAAAATAAGAACACAAGATATCAATCCATTTGACTAGGGTTTTTTGGGTTACTTGTAGGGTTATATGGATGGTCGATTGTCCACAGAACCCTACATATAACCCACTATTTATAATTTCCATTTAACCAAAAATATATAAACCCTTAAATTCATTACCATAAATTTATCCAACTATCAAACAAGAATTTTTATACATCTCCAACTTGTAAAAGATATTTATATGCAAAGAAAATCAAAATTGATTTCTTTCTTAGCTCGAAATCTTTTCATCCACTTATGATTGCTATGCTGACGTATGTCATGCCATCACAGGCCTCAACTCTGCCCTTCTTATTCTCCTCCATCTTCCCATATATTCTCCCAAACTTCATGATGACCATCATGGCTTAGTTTATACATGCAACCAAGGAGCTAACTGAACTAATAGTCTGCCATATTTTCCTCATGCAAAAGACCCAAAAATTTGAATAATGATTTCATTAAGTGCTTGTTCATGTCAAAAATTGATTAGAAACCTTAATCATCTCTAAAATTTTAATTATTAGTATAATAATCATTTTATTCATTGTATTGACTTTATGAACTATAACATTGACTTCCCATAAATCCCATGTAATAGACTTTATAAAAACCTTCAAACACTATAATTTCCATGTTATGTTGTCTAAACCACAAGTCCATCAAACCTTATAATTTCATATGACAAGGTTGATATATCATAGTTCTATTAAAATACCATTAATTATAATAAAAATTCTTGCAAACATTATATATTCTAATGTTAATAAAACTAAAACAACTTTCACTATAAATCATTAACTCATTGATTAACACAATTACTTCACCTAGTCATACAAATAACATAATCATTGTTTAATGATATGAATAAATCAACCTTAGTCAATAATAAGTTAAACATAATGGTGTTTCCTTTTTATCATTTAGCAATGAAACCACCTATATTGACTTGTATAGAATCATGTTTATTGCCTAGGCACATGGCTTTATAACAATATTTAGTCAATAACATTAATTTCATTATACCATGCCAAAGTAATGTCATCCATGCATGTTTAAAAAAAAAAAAAGTTTATTAATGACTTAATTAAGGTTATTCAACTTATTTTAAATCATAATAATAACCTTCTCAGCATCAATAATCACTTGGCAAACTGATCAAGCATAGTATTAGAATTTGTCTAATGCCTACTACTATAAATTCAAACAAACACTATTCATAATATACACAACTATATCCTAAACAAAGATAAGTAACAAAAGACATGTACATGATTACTCATACGTTAAAACAATAACATCAACAACCATTAATGTAATAACACAACCATATTAGTGAAATCAACAAGATCTTCAAAATAACATGATCATCAGACAACAACAAGATCATCAAATAGAAAATAAGATCATAACCGACATTTATATATATGAAATTAAAGACATACTATAGCTATCTAACTCAAATAATGAACATAAAATGTGCTAATCTAATGTGGTATGTGCATGGGTTTCTAGTTTTTCTCTCTATCATCCCCCAACACTTCCATCTACACCACCCTCTCTGATTATGGCCTCCCTCCATCACACTCTGAGGTATGGATCTATCTTGCATCCAACTCATAACAATGAAGGTAGTTATCCTAAAAAATAAATATATCCATAAAATATTATTATATAAATTAATAAACATGATCATCAAGTATAGAATATGAAAGTACAACTAACCCCATAGCTAATCAATCATTTAAATTAAGCATCATATAAATATCTAATAATCAACATATTAAATAAAGCTTGATAAAAAACTATTTAGTCAAATAACAACCATGAAAATCCATGGATCAAAAGTCTATTTAGTTTAGAGAGAAATCATGATGCGACATCCTTCTTCCCTAAATTTGGTCATCATCTCGATGATACTTATTGAAACATAAGTTCTGAATTTGAAACATTATTCAACAAAAAAATAAATAATATGCAACAATATATCAAGCAAATAAAAGTGGAAACAACTTGTAAAACTCATCATAGTCTTCCCAAGTGGCACTATCTTTATAATATTGATCCAATTGGACCTTGTACTGTGACACTTCTCTATTATTTAAACTGAGTTTGTGAGTATAAATTATTATGATTGGTTATACTATGACCACCCTGGGATCCAGGACCTACAAAGCATTCTAATGTAACAAGTGTGAAGGATCAACAACATACTTTTTAAGATAAGACACATGTACATTATGTAATAGAGATAGAGATGGTGGTAATGCAAGCCTACACACTATAGGATTGACCACTTTTTTAACCTTGAAGGGTCACACATATCTTGATGAAAGGTTCATTGACTTTTTAAACTTAATTGAGTTTTTTTAAGTTTAACCCTCAAAAACACTTTATCAGATACAACAAACTACCTTGTTTTTCTCTTCAAGTTAGCATAAATTTTATATCTATCATTGGCCTCAGCCAATCTCTACCTAATTTTCCTAACTTGCTCTTCTATTTCTATCTAAATACTACCCAGTCCTCTAACTTATCCCAACTAATTGGTGCTTTACACTTCCCTCCATATAATGCGACAAATGGAGTTATATTCAATGTTTATTAGTATGAGTTTTTATAATTAAACTAAAAAAAAGGAAGGTATTTCTCCCACTTTTAATGCTGATACATACAATACATATGAAGGAGATATTCTAAACCTAGTTAATTCTCTTTGTCTTACCATCAATTTCTAGTTGATAAGTAGTGCTAAAATTCAACTATGTACCTAGAGCTAAATTTAGAGTTAGCCAAAATCTTGAAGTCATTATTAGATCTCAATCCAAAATGATCTTTTCTATAAACCCATGAAATCAATACACCTATTTCATGAATCTCTTCATGAGCATAAGTGAATCATATATCAAGTTTCATGGTATGAAGTAGGCTACCTTCGTTTATCAACTACAAACAAGATCATATCATGTTAGTTCTATGATAACAAAAACCCTTCGACAAAGTCCATGTTAATCAATTATCACTTCCATTTTGGTATATCATGTGGATATAACAATCCAATTAGATTCACATGTTTAACTTTCACATGCTAACATTTAAAAAAATGAGACACAAAATTAGTTGCATCTTTCTTTATTCCTTTCCAAAAATAGAGTGGTCTTAACTCAACCATGAGTTTGGTTACACTTAAATGTCTTGAATATGGGGCATTGTGAAATTCCTTTAGCACCATGATCCTCAAATTATCTCTATCAAGCACATACATCCTACCATTGTACCTCAAAATACCATCACTCTCTATCTTAAATCCTTTATACCTAGGATTCTGAATATTCTCTGACAATGCATTTTTGACCTAATTATAGAATTCATCTCTTAGTGAGAATTTGATTACCTATTCTTAGAAAGCACTCCTAATAGTATCCATAAATACTATGTACCTACTATGGCTTAGAGCATCAACAAATCTATTCTCCTTGCCTTTGATATAATTAATATCAAAATCATAATCAAATAGGAATTCTAACCATCATCTCTGACAAGCATTCAAGTTTGGTTGGGTGAAAATGTACTTGAGTCTCAATTTGTCAATCTTGAGCTTAGATGGTTTTCCTAATAGATAATACCTCCAAAATTTCAAGGCATACATAATTTTTACAAGTTCTAGATCATGAGGGACATAATTCACCTCATATGGCTTTAGTTTTCTAAACTCATAAGCCACAACTAAGCTATCCTTCATAAGAAATACTCTAAGTCCATATCCAGATGCATCTATGCACATTGAGAATTGACCATTAGGATCATGAACTCTTAGCATTAGTGCTAAATTAAGCCTCTTTTTTATCTCCTAAAAGGCTATCTCACACTTAGTATACCAAACAAAACTCTGATTCTTTCATTAAAGAGAGGTAATTAGATTATCTATCTTAGATAAATCCAAAACAAATTTTTTCTAATAGCCCATTAATCCCATGAAACTCCTTACCTCATGAACTTTCTTAGGCATTAGAAGTTATATTATGGCTCTTATCTTTATTGGATCCACTAAAATACCATCTACAAAGATAATATGTTCCAAATATTATACTTTATTTTGGAAAATGCACACTTGGACAACTTTTTTTGCAACATTTGCTTTCACAAACACTATAAAACTAGTTCTAAATGTTGAATATGTTCTTCCTCATCCCTAGAATATATGAGTATGTCATCTAGAAAGACCAACACAAAATTATCTAGATAATCTCTAAACATATTGTTCATGAGATTCATAAAAGTTGAAGGAACATTTACCAACCCAAAAGGTAACACTGTGAACTCATAATACCCATATTGAGTTCTAAATGTCATTTTTAGAATATCCTCCTCACAAATTCTTAGCTAATGATACCTTAATCTAAGATAAATCTTAGAAAAGACTATTTCCCATTACATCTAATCAAAGAGATCATAAATATGTGGTAATGGATATTTGTTATTGATCATCACCCTGTTCAACATCCTATAATCAATAAATAGGCAAAGAGTACCATCATTCTATGGTACACCCCATGGTGACACACTTGGTCAAATCAGTCTTTTTGATAACAACTCCCAAATTTGATCCTTTAACTCAACCAATTTAGTGGTTGTCATCTTGTATGGTGACTTAGAATATGGTTTTGATATAGGTATAATATCAATCGGGAAATCAAACTCATGCTTGAGTGGAAATCTAGGTAATTCCTATGAAAACACATCTTGAAAGTTATTTAGAAAAGTATAATCCTTGATGGATGGTTCCTTAGATTCTTCCATCTCATTTATCTTAATGATAAATTCTTGGCATCTATTTTTTTAAGCTTTCTTGAGTTAAATTATAGAAATCTACCTAAGCTTCAACTCCTTTTTTTTACCCTATAATTATTTCTGATTCCCAAAATCATATTGACACTCAACCTTCTTTAGATAACAGTCAACCTTAGCTTTATGCTTTGCAAGCCAATTGAATCCTAGGATCGCATCATATGACCCTAATAGTGTAGCATAAATAGCCAATACTATAGTGAATTCAAGCAACCTAATCTCAAATTGCTCATTAAAATACTATAATGACCATGCATTTTCCATAACTCTAACTTTTCTAGATAATTTACTAAGCATTATAAGAGAAATAAAACATTATGTAGCTCTCATGTCAATAAAAATAGAAACTATATGATCAAACAAAATACCTGATAGTTCTATGGGTGAATTTTGATACTAATTCAAGCAACATTTCAGGTGACAATTTGGGTGATGGTTCTACCCTAATTGGTGGCAGAACTTCCAGGAGCCATAACTTTTGCACCATATCTCCATTTGAATCCCTATTTGAACCGTTGGAAAGATAAAAATGAAAGAAACCTCATGAGATGGCACCAATATTAGATTAGTTTACCCTATAAAAATAAATGGAAGTGCCCCAAATTTCAATTTTAGTAGTGCAGTCTAAAAATAGTAATTCCTTCAAATTTTGTATTGTTGTAAATCATGAAAGTCAAACCACTTAATCTCCCTAGATATTGGTGACCTTCCACATCCTCATCCCACCTTAAAAACATGTATAAATGAATATGTAATCCAAAATGGAAATTAGACATCTCTTCTCATAGATAAGCATATGTTTGAGTCTACAAATTTGATCAATAAAACATCTCTTCTTAGACTTAGCATTATTACAATTATGTTGTTCTTGTTTATTGAATTATCTTTCAACCAAAGCTTCTAATTTTTGGATTAGTATTATTAGAGTGGTTTGTATTTAGAGTTTATGATCTCAAGGATGAGGTCATATTATAGGAAGATTGGATGGAAAATAGAACCAACAAAATATCCACTTGTTTGCTCCAAACAACCTCAAATGGAAAAAAACATCGAGACATCCGATCCTTTCAAAGAAATGGTAAATGAAACCCTCTAGTAGTAGCAAGCATAGATACTATAACACACCCAAATTCTCTAAAAAATCTTGATATGAAATTTTAGCTCCTCATCTGCACCCCCACATCCTTGTAGTGCCCCAACACCCTTCAAGGTTCAAGTGAATTTTGATATCCCTACATTTGAAGGAAAAATCAATGTTGATGTAGTAGAAAATTGGTTAGATCAATTGTCTTCCTATACTTTTATAAATAAATTCACTGATAAAGAGAAGATCACTTTTAATCTTTTGAAAGCATCATTGCTTATCAAAAATTGGTGGGAAGTGTACAAGAAAAGATTTAATACAGATGATATTGGCCTTGAGGTGGAACCTACCTAGGATGATTTCATAGAAGCTATAAAGGAAGAATACTACCCCATTAGAGCATATGATGATCTATATATAGAGTGAAAATAACTTTGCCAAGGTAAGGAACAGTCTATTCAAGATTACACTGACATTTTTCATTCTCTATCTATGATATTGGGCATCGAGGAAAGTGAGAAACATAAGGTTCTCAAATATCATGGTGGACTACAATAATATATATGGGGGGGAGATGGACTTTTTAATCTGGAAACCTTTGATGAGGCATATAAGTTCGTAGTGAAGATTGAGCAAAAGCATGGAAGAATGAATACGAAGAGTCAACCTACAAAATGGAAAAGTGACAAAGAAGGTCAAACACGAGGCCAAAATTGAAAGAAAAAGGAATGGAAGACTGGGAAATGGTGTGATCACCACAAATCTAGAACACACTCCAAATAAGAATATCGAGCCATCAAGTCCTTACTTTCTGAGTCACAATCCTTAACATCTACTACTCTACCTCATACACACCCTACAGTCAAAGAGGAAGAAGAAGAGATTATAGATGTTGAGCTTGATGCCATCATTGCTTCATCATAGACCTATGAGGAGGGGCTAGATGACAAGAAAATATTGTTTTACTCTAAGTTATGGATAAAAGGTAAGCCTCTGCATTTCATTCTTGATAGTGAGATTTAAAAGAATTTAATATTTGTTAATGTTGTGAAAAGCCTAAATTTATCCATGAAGCCTCAACCAAATCCATATAGTATTGGATGGTTGAGTCTAAGGAGAAACCTTCATGTCACCCACCAATATCTTCTCTCATATGTAATAAAACCTTTCCAAGATGAGGTCTTATGTGATATGGTCAATCTAGATGTTTGTGTTGTACTCTTTGATCAACCATTCATGTATGATCAACATGGTATCTATGAATAAATAACTTGAAGGATCACTCTCACTTTTGAAACATGGTGCTACAGGGTACTAGAGGTACCACCTTCTACATTTGTCTCCCTGATTAATGCCAAGAAATTCAATCTCATGGTGGTCAAGCCATAGAAATCCAAAAAGGCCAATGTTATAGCCCTGACTACATAAACAACATAATAATAGAAGCTAATAGATAACAATATAAAAAAGTTCATGTTCTTCCATCCACATAGTAATGGTTAGATAGAAATGGTGAATAATCAAGCCCTACATAGCTCCACAAAGCACAGTTCATTCCATGTATGCATCAAGAATCAAATCAAAATACAACTACCACAATTGATAAAAAATATTGATGCAATGGGGACCATTGATTCTCAAGGAGGGATGAATGATCTGAGAAACATTTCAGGGGATAATTTGGATGATGGTTTAACCCCAATTGGTGGTAAAACTTCTAGGAGCCATAACTTTTGCACCATAGCTCCGTTTGACTCCCCATTTGAACTGTTAGAAAGTTAAGAATGAGGGGAATGATTTGAGATGATATAAATATTTTCTTGGTGGGTTTTAACCTCTAAAAAATAAATGAAAGTGCTCTAAATTTCAATTTTAGTAGTGTAGTCTAAAAATAGTAATTTATCAAATTTTGTATTGTTGTAAATCATGGAAGTCAAACCAATTAATCTCCCTCAAGATTGGTGACCTTCCACATCCTTATCATATCTTCAAAACACGTATAAATGAAGATGTAACCTAAAATGTAAATTAGACATCTCTTCTCAGAGATAGGCATATGTTTGGGTCTATAAATTTGATCAATAAAACATCTCTTCTAAGAGATAGCATTGTTATAATTATGTTGTTATTATTTCTTGAATTATCTTTCAACCAAATCTTTTGAGTTTTAGATTAGTGGTATCAGAGTAGTTTGTCTTTAGAGTGTATGATCTCAAGGATGAGGTCAGATTACAAGTAGCTTAGGTGGAAAATAGAACCAACAAACTATCCACCTATTCACTCCAAACAACCTCAAATGGTGGAAAACACTGAGATATATGATTCTTTCAATGAAATGGTGAATTAAGCCTTCCATTAGTAGCAAGTATAGATGATACAACAATTCACCTAAATTCTCCAACAAATCTCGATATAAAATTCTAACTCCTCATCTGCACCTCCACATCCTTGCAGTGCCTCAACACCCTTGAAGATTCAGGTGAATTTTGATATCCCTACATTTGAAGGCAAAATAAATGCTGATATAGTAAAAAAATTGGTTGGATCAATTGTCTTCCTATTTTTCTATAAATAAATTCACTGATAAAGAAAAGATCACTTTTGCTCTTTTGAAAGCATCATTGCCTGTCAAAAATTGGTGAGAAGTGTAAAAGAATATATTTAGTATAGATGATATTGGCCTTGAGGTGGAACCTACCTAGGTTGAATTCATAGAAGCTATAAAGGAAGAATACTACCCCATTAGAGCATATAATGATTTGTATATAGAGTGGCAATAACTTCACCAAGGTAAGGAATAGTTTATTCAAGATTACACTGACATTTTTCATTCTCTATCTGTGAGATTGGGCATCTAGGAAAGTAAGAAACATAAGGTTCTCAAATATCATGGTGGACTACAATGGTATAAATAGGGGGAGATGAAAATTTTCAATCTAGATACCCTCGGTAAGGTGTACAAGTTCACGGTGAAGATTGAGCAAAAGCATGGAAGAATGAATACGAAGAGTTAGCCTACAAAATAGAAAAGTGACAAAAAGGTCAAACATGAGGCCAAAATTAGAAGAAAAAGGAAGGGGAAATTTGGAAATGGTGTGATTACCAAAAATCTAGAACATAGTCTAAAGATGAATGTCGAGCCATCAAGTCCCTACTTTATGAGTCAAAATTCTCAATATCTACTGCTCTACCTCATACACACCCTACAATCGAAGAAGATGAAGAAGAGATTATATATGTTGAGCCCAATTCCATTGTTGCTTCATCATGGACCTACGAGGAGGGGCCAGATGATAAGAAAATGTTGTTTCACTCTAAGTTATGGGTGAAAGGCAAGCTTTTACATTTCATTCTTGATAGTGGGATTCAAAAGAATTTAATCTTTGCCAATGTTGTGAAAAGTATAAATTTGTCCATGAAGCCTCACCCAAATCCATACATTATTGGAAGGTTGAATCTAGTGAGAAACCCACATGTCACCCACCAATGTCTTCTCTCATATATAATAAAACCTTTCTAAGATGAGGTCTTATGTGATGTGGTCAATTTGGATGTTTGTGATGTACTCTTTGGTCAGCCATTCATGTAGGATTGACATGGCATCTATGGATCAAGAACTCAAAGGATCACTCTCACTCTTGGAATATGGTGCTATAGGGTACTAGAGGTACCACCTTCTACATCTATCTCCCTGATTAGTGCCAAAAAATTAGTTCTCATGGTGGTCAAGCCACAAGAATCTAAAAAGGTTGATGTTATAGCCTTGACTCCATAAATAACACAATAATAGAAGCCAATAGTTAACAAGCTGAAAAAGTTCATGGCCTTCCATCCATAGACTAATGGTCAGACAGAAATGGTGAATAATCAGGCCCTACATTGCTCCATAAAGCATAGTCCATTCTAAGTATGCATCAAGAATCAAATCAAAACACAACTACCACACTTGATGACAAATCTTGATGTAATGGAGACCATTGATTCTCAAAGAGAGAGGAATGATCTGAGCAACATTTCAAGTAACAATTTGGGTGATGGTTCTACCCCAATTGGTGGCAGAACTTCTAGGAGCCATAACTTTTGCACCATAGCTTCGTTTGACTCCTCGTTTAAACATTTGGAAAGATAAGAATGAGGGGAACATCATGAGATGGCATAAATATTTTATCAATGAGTTTTGACCTCCAAAAAACAAATGAAAGTTCCCTAAATTTCAATTTTAGTAATGTAGTCTAAAAATTATAAGTTTTTAAAAATAGTAATTTTTTAAATTTTGTATTATTATAAATCATGGAAGTCAAACTAATTAATCTCCCTCGATATTGGTGACCTTACACATCCTCATCATACCTTAAAATTATGTATAAATTAATATGTAACCTAAAATGAAAATTAGACATCTCTTCTTAGAGATAGGCATATGTTTGGGTCTACAAATTTCATCAATAAAACATCTCTTCTCAAAGATAGTATTATTATAATTGTGTTGTTCTTATTTCTTGAATTATCTTTCAGCTAAAGCTTCTAAGTTTTGGATCAATGGTATCAGAGTGGTTTGTCTTTAGAGTGTATGATCTTGAGGATGAGGTTAGATTACAGGTAGCTTAGGTGGAAAATAGAACCAATAGACTATCCACCTATTTGCTCCAAATAACTTTAAATGGTGGATAACATCGAGACATCCAATCCTTTTAAGGAAATGGTGAATTAAGATTTCCAGTAGCATCAAGCGCATATGCTACACTAATTTACAAATTTTTTTTAACAAATATTGATAGGAAATTCTAGCTCCTCATCTGTACCCCCACATCTTTTTAGTGCCCTAACACCCTTCAAGGTTCAGATGAATTTTGATATCCCTACATTTGAAGGCAAAATCAATGCTGATGCAGTAGAAAATTAGTTGGATCAATTATCTTCCTATTTTTTTGAAATAAATTCATCGATAAAGAGAAGATCACTTTTGCTCTTTTGAAAGCATCATTGCCTATCAAAAATTGGTGGAAAGTGTACAAGAAGAGATTCATTAAATATGATATTGGCCTTGAGGTAGAACCTACTTGGGATGATTTCATAGAAGCTGTAAAGGAAGAATACTACCCCATTGGAGTATATGATGATCCGTATATAGAGTGCCAACAACTTCACCAAGGTAAGGAATAATCTATTCAAAATTACACTGACATTTTTAATTCTCTATATGTAAGATTAGGCATCTAGGAAAGTGAGAAACATAAGGTTCTCAAATATCATGGTGGACTATAATGGTATATATAGGGGGAGATAGAACTTTTTAATTTGGAAACCCTCAATGAGATGTACAAGTTCAAGGTGAAGATTGAGCAGAAGCATGGAAGAATGAATACGAAGATTCATCCTACAAACTAGAAAAGTGACAAAGAAGGTCATCTACGAGGCCAAAATTGGAATAAAAAGGAAGGGAAGACTAGGAAATAGTGTGATTACCACAAATTTGGAACACACTTCAAATAAGAATGTCAAGCCATCAAGTCCCTACTTTCTGAGTCACAATCCTCAACATCTACTAATCTACCTCATATGCACCCTACAATTGAAGAGGATGAAGAAGAGATTGTAGATGCTGAGCCTAATTCCATTGTTACTTCATTGCAGACCCATGAGGAGGGGCCAGACAACAAGGAAAGGTTGTTTCACTCTAATTTATGGGTGAAAGGTAAGCCTCTACATTTCATTCTTGATAGTGAGATTCAAAAGAATTTAATCTACTAATATTGTGAAAAGCCTAATTTTTCTCATGAAGCCTCACCCAAATTCATATAGTATTAGATGGTTGAGTCCAATGAGAAACCTCCATGTCATCCACTAGTGTCTTCTCTCATATGCAATAAAACCTTTCCAAGATGAGGTCTTATGTGATGTGGTCAATTTGGATGTTTACGATGTACTCTTTGTTCAACCATTCATATATGATCGACATGGCATCTATGAATCAAGAACTCAAAGGATCACTCTCACTCTTGGAACATATAACTATAGAGTACTAGAGGTACCGCCTTCTACATCTATCTCCTTGATTAGTGCCAAAAAATTCATTCTCATGGTGGTCAAGCTAAAGGAATCCAAAAGGGTTGAAGTTGCAGCCTTGACTACACAAACAACACAACAAAAGCCAATAGATAATAAGTTGAAGAAGTTCATGGCCTTGTATCCATAGACTAATGGCTAGATAGAAATAGTGAATAATCAGGCCCTACATAACTCCACAAAACATAGTCCATTCCAAGTATGCATCAGGAATCAAATCAAAACACAACTGCCACACTTGATGAAAAATATTAATGCAATGGAGACCATTGATTCTCAAGGATGGAGGAATGATCTGATCAACATTTTAGGTGATAATTTGGATGATGGTTCTACCCTAATTAGTGGCAAAACTTCTAGGAGTCATAACTTTTGCACCATAGCTCCATTTGACTCCCCATTTGAACCATTGGAAAGATAAGAATGAGGGGAACATTGTAAGATAAAACTGAGCTTTGTTTAATGAGATTTGAACCATAAAAATAAATGGGAGTGCTCCAAATTTAAATTTTAATAGTAAAGTCTAAAAATAATAATTCTTTGAATTTTGTATTGTTGTAAATCATGGAAGTTAAACCACTTACTATCCCTCAAGATTGGTGACCTTCCACATCCTCATCTTACCTTCAAAATATGTATAAATTAAGTTGTAACTTAAAATATAAATTAGACATCTCTTCTTAGTGATAGGCATATATTTGGGTCTGTAAATTTGATCAATAAAACATCTCTTCTCAGAGATGGCATTATTACAATTGTGTTGTTCTTATTTATTGAATTATATTTCAACCAAATCTTCTGAGTTTTGGATCAGTGGTATTAGATTGGTTTGTCTTTAGAGTGTATGATTCCAAGGACAAGGTCAGATTATAGGAAGCTTAGGTGGAAAATAGAACCAACAGACTATCCACCTATTCACTCTAAACAACCTCAAATGGCAAACAACACTGAGACATCTGATCCTTTTAAGGAAATAGTGAATGAAGCCTTCTAGCAGTATCAAGTGTAGATGCTAAAACAATTTTTAGTGACCCAACACCCTTCAAAATTCTATAACATATCTTGATAGGAAATTCTAGCTTATAATCTACACCCCCACAAATTTTTAGTGACCCAACACCCTTCAAGGTTTAGGTGAATTTTGATATCTCTACATTTGAAGGTAAAATCAATGATGACACATTAGAAAATTGGTTGGATCAATTATCTTTCTATAAATAAATTCACCGATAAAGAGAAGATCACTTTTGCTCTTTTCAAAGCATCATTACCTGTCAAAAATTGGTGGGAAGTGTACAAGAAGAGATTCAATACATATGATATTGGCCTTGAGGTAGAGCCTACTTGGAATGATTTCATAGAATATGTAAAGGAAGAATACTACCCCATTAGAGCATATGATGATCTTTATATAGAGTGGAAACAACTTCGCTAAGGTAAGGAATAGTCTGTTCTAGATTACATTGACATTTTTCATTCTCTATCTGCAAGATTGAACATCTAAGAAAGTAAAAAACATAAGGTTCTCAAATATTATGGTGGACTACAATGGTATATATGGTGGGAGATGGAACATTTCAATTTGGAAACCCTTGGTGAAGTGTACAAGTTCATAGTGAAGATTGAGTAGAAGCATGAAAGAATGAATATGAAGAGTCATCATAAAAAATGAAAAAGTGACAAAGAAGGTCAAACACAAGGCCAAAATTGGAAGCAAAAGAAAGGGAAAACTAGGAAATAGTGTGATTACCATAAATATGGAACACACTCTAAAGAATAATGTGACAATCCTCAATATCTACTACTCTACCTCATTCATACCTTGTAGTTGAAGAGGATGAAGAAGAGATTGTAGATGCTAAGCCTGATGCCATTTTTGCTTCATCATGGACCCATGAGGAGGGGCCATATGACAAGGAAAGGTTTTTTCACTCTAAGTTATGGGTGAAAGGTAAGCCTCTACATTTCATTCTTGATAGTGGGATTTAAAAGAATTTAATCTCTGCTAATGTTGTAAAAAGCCTAAATTTTTCCATGAAGCCTCACCCAAATCCATAAAGTATTAGATGGTTGAGTCTAGGGAGAAACCTCTGTGTCACCCAGCAGTGTCTTCTATTATATGTAATAAAACCTTTCTAAGATGAGGTCTTATGTGATGTGGTCAATCTGGATGTTTGTGATGTACTCTTTAGTCAACCATTCATGTATGATCGACATGGAATGTATGAATCAAGAACTTGATGGTTCACTCTCACTCTTAGAACATAGTGCTATAGGGTACCAAAGGTACCACCTTCTACATCTATCTCCTTGATTAGTGCCAATAAATTCATTCTTATGGTGGTCAAGCCATAAGAATCCAAAAGGGATAATGTTGCATCCTTAAATAAAAAAACAAAATAACAATAGAATATAATAGCTAACAAGATGAATAATTACATGGCCTTCCATCCACAGACCAATGGTCAGATAGAAATGGTAAACAATCGAGCCCTACACAACTCCACAAAGCACATCTCTACAAAGCACAGTCCATTCCAAGTATGCATTAGGAATCAAATAAAAATAAAAATTCCACACTTGATGAAAATATTGATGTAATGGAGACCATTGATTATAAATAAGGGAGGAATGATTTGAGCAACATTTTAGGTGACAATTCAGATGATGGTTATACCCCAATTAGTGACAGAACTTCTAGGAGCCATAACTTTTGCACCATAGCTCTGTTTGACTCCTCATTTGAACCATTAGAAAGATAAGAATGAGGGGAAAATTTTAAGATAGAATAAATATCTACTTAGTGGGATTTGACCCTTTAAAATAAATTAAAGTGTCCCAAATTTAAATTTTAGTAGTGCAGTCTAAAAATAGTAAGTTTCTAAAAATAGTAATTCCTCAAATTCTGTATTGTTGTAAATCATGGAAGTTAAACCACTTAATCTCCCTCGAGATTGGTGACATTACACATCCTCATCCTACCTTAAAAACATGTATAAATGAATATGTAACTTAAAATATAATTTAGACATCTCTTCTCAGAGATAACATTATTACAATTGTGTTGTTCTTGTTTCTTGAATTATCTTTCAACCAAAGCTTACAATTTTTGGATTAGTGGTATCAAAGTGGTTTGTCTTTATAGTGTATGATCTTGAGGATGAGATCAGATTATAGGAAGCTTGGGTGGAAAATAGAACCAACAGACTATCCACCTATTCACTCTAAATAACTTCAAATGGTAGACAACACTGAGACATCTGATCCTTTCAAGGAAATGGTGAATGAAGCCCTCCAATAGTATCAAGTGTATATTCTACAACAATTTGCCCAAATTCTTTAATAAATCTTGATAGGAAATTCTAGCTTCTCATATGCATCCCCACATCCTTTCAATACCTCAACACCCTTCAGGATTCAGGTGAAATTTGATATCCCTATATTTGAAGGCAAAATAAATGCTGATGTAGTAAAAAATTATTTGGATCAATTGTATTCTTATTTTTCTATAAATAAATTCACTAATAAAGAGAAGATCACTTTTGATCTTTTGAAAGCATCATTGCCTATCAAAAATTGGTGAGAAGTGTACAAGAAGAGATTCAGTACATATGATATTGGCCTTGAGGTGGAACCCACCTAGGATGATTTCATATAAGTTGTAAAGGAATGATAATACCCCATTGGAGCATATGAAGATCTGTATATAGAGTGGCAACAACTTCACCAAGGTAAGGAACAATCTATTCAAGATTACACTGACATTATTCATTCTCTATCTGTGAGATTGGTCATCTCAGAAAATAAGAAACATAAGGTTCTCAAATATCATGATGGAATACATTGGTATATATGGGGGGAGATAGAAAATTTCAATTTGTAAACCCTCGATGAGATGTATAAGCTCATGGAAAAGATTGATTAGAAGCATGGAAGAATGAATACGAAGAGTTAGCCTACAAAATGGAAAAGTGATAAAGAAGGTCAAACACAAGGCCAAAATTAGAAGAAAAAGGAAGAGAAGACTAAGAAATGGTATGATTACCACAAATTTGGAACACCCTCCAAAGAAGAATGTTGAGCTATCAAGTCCCTGCTTTTTGAGTCATAATCCTCAACATTTACTACTCTACCTCATACACACCCTAAAGTCAAAGAGGATGAATAAGAGATTGCAGATGCTGAGCTTTATGCCATCGTTGCTTCATCATAAACCCACGAGGAGGGGCCAAATGATAAGAAAAGGTTTTTTCACTCTAAGTTATGGGTAAAAGGTAAGCCTCTGCATTTCATTCTTGATAGTGGGATTCAAAAGAATTTAATCTCTGCTAATGTTTTGAAAAGCCTAATTTTTTCCATGAAGCCTCAGCCAAATATATACAATATTGGATGGTTGAGTCTAGGGAGAAACCTCCATGTCACCCACCAATGTCCTTTCATATGCAATAAAACCTTTCTAAGATGAGGTCTTATGTGATGTGGTTAATCTAGATTTTTGTGATGTAATCTTTGGTTAGCCATTCATGTATGATCGACATGGCATCTATGAATCAAGAACTTGAAGGATCAATCTCACTCTTGGAACATGATACTAAATGGTACCAGAGGTACCACCTTCTACATCTGTCTCCCTGATCAGTACTAAAAAATTCATTCTCAGAGTGGTCAAGCCATAGGAATCTAAAAGGGTTGATGTTTTAACCATGACTACACAAACAACACAACAACACAACAACAAAAGTCAATAGATAACAATTTTAATAAGTTCATGGCCTTCCATCCATAGACTAATGGTCAGATAGAAATGGTAAATAATCGGGCCCTACACACCTTCACAAAGAATAGTCCATTCCAAGTATGCATAGGAATTAAATCAAAACACAATTGCCACACTTGATGAAAAATATTAGTGTAATTGGGACCATTGCTTCTCAAGGATGGAGGAATGATCTGAGCAATATTTCAGGTGACAATTCAAGTTATGGTTCTACCCCAATTGGTGGCAGAATTTTTGGGAGCCATAACTTTTGCACCATAGCTCTGTTTGACTCCCCATTTGAATCATTGGAAAGCTAAGAATGAGGGGAACATATTGATATAGAATAAATCTCTAATAAATTGGATTTGAACTCTAAAAAACAAATATAAGTGATCCAAATTTCAATTTTAGTAGTGCAATCTAAAAATAGTAAGTTTCTAAAAATAGTAATTCCTTGAATTCTGTATTATTTTAAATCACGGAAGTCAAACCACTTAATCTCCCTTGAGATTGGTGACCTTACACATCCTCTTCATACCTTAAAAACTTGCATAAACTAAAATTTAACCTAAATTTAACTTAGAGATCTAATACATTAGATTTATCCTCTCTATAAAACAATTTGAATCACTATGGCCTAGATGGGCCTTAACAAAGAATACAAAAAATTCAAACACTTAATTGTAAATCTCAACTAACCTCCTCCACACTCAATAATTCACAAATCATTCACTTACGTCGCGAAAAATCCATTAGTCCTTAAAGACTTATTAGGCCTAATTCATGTTGACGTAGGAAATTGCACTCGAGGCAAGGAGGTCGAACTCCTGCCTTCTCCTCGCAACATGGAAACTCCCCTCTCACCTGTGGGATGGCAAAGTAGGAGGGGAGAGTCTCTAGGTAAGGGCTAGCTCCCTTTGATGTATCATGGTTTGTTCCATCAAGTGCAATATATATATATATATATATATATATATATATATATATATAGACATGTATATATTAAAAGGGGGGATGAAAAGGGAAAGGAAACTGTAGGAAAACAATCTAATCTAAGGAGGTGATGCACCAAAATGAAATGACCTTCTCACATCCACTCTTGAATCAGACAAATACACACATACACTCAGACTTGGCAGAAAGACTAGGCTGCAAGAAATTGGTAGGGAGGTTCTTATGAAAACACAAGAATAGGGAATCAACAAGATACAGTGAAATACATACTGTGAATGACTTCTTCTATTATATACTTCCAAATAGAGCTCTCCTCCTGTCAGCGACAAAAAATGGTGCCTTGTAGATGACTGGTGTGTTGGTGCTGAACCTGTGAGAGCATCAAAAGACAATGACTAAACACAAATCAAACACTCAGGACATACACAAAATATCCATCCAAGAAGAGGTAAAAAACTATCTTTATTTGATTCAGGTGAAAATTTCAGCAGGGCTGTGCCTTGTAAAATTGTCAAAAGATCCTTACAAAATGACCAATTCGCAAACTTATATGGAAAAAAGACAAGAGGCTCATTGGCACTTTGTGCCTGCAAGTGGGCATGTCACATCCCTCATTGGGAAGAAGAAAACACTATTGCTGATGTCATCCTTCTGCTAGAACCATGTTGGTCACTTTGTCTTTTTCCATTTTATCTTATCTAGCTTGTTCAGCCCCCAGGGGTGAACTTTTAACAAGTCGCTTCATTTTGAGCTCCTAGTTGGTGCTTAAATTGAAAACAAATAGTTACTTCTTTGGTTAAACTTTGACGTCCTCAAGGATGTCCTCGTGCCTTAGGACTTCTTCTGCGGCCTACTGGCTTCTGGCCTCTTAATTTATTCATGGCTTGCTTGATGTCTTAGCACCTTCTAGGCACTCCCTGCCTTGTATACTTTGACGGCTCCTTTTCTTGGCTTCAGACAGTCCATCGGGCCTTATATGTTTTCACATCAGGCTTTTGAAAGTTTCACAAACTTTGTATGCTCCGCAGACTTTGTTCGAGCTCCCGCGGGCTTTGTCTCCATGAACAACTTCCCCACGGACTTTTGTCTATAGATGTTTTCCTACGGACAAAAAGTCCATAGAAATTCTTTCACGCATTTTGTTTTGTTTTAAGCCACAGGCCTTTTGTTTGTGTATCCTGCAGACATTTCCTACAGACAAAAGGTCCACAGAAATTCTGCCTGCCTTAATGCGACCCGGCTCTTGGCCCTTTGGGACTTAGACTTAGTCAATTTCAAAAAAAATGAACTTTGAACCAAAATTGAACCCAATTTTCCTCTTTGAAGTGCCTACTATGCTTAGAGCATTTGAACTTGGACTAAGGCTTATGAACTAAGGCTGAAACAATGAACTAGACACTGGACCAATAAACCAGGCCAATGACCAAAATGTTGAACTAAGTTGGAACAAGGCCATTGGACTTGTATAACCCAAAAATGATTATTTTTTTGAATAGAAAGGGGAGAAGGCGAATGATTTTTCCCTGTGATCAAAAATTGGTCAACAGATTGGTGACTCACAGGGGAAACATGCCTGCTATGCTTAGAAATCTAGTTGCCTTGAAAATCCATTGGGCACAGAGTTAGATGTAGCTATGAAGAGTTAACAACAGCCCCAAAATATTTGAGAATCAAACATGCAGAATTTACCCCCACACGCAAAGGGAAGCACACAAGGCTAAAAACACTACTTGTGCAACTACACTTAGGGAAAACAGGAAAGAAAATAAGGTAAAATATGTACAGGTGAACCAAAATTTAGTGGCAATGCTTCAGATGTACCCATTAACTAGGATACGTAATTCTTCGCTATCCAACTTGGAGAGTTAGAATGCATTATGCTGCTTGCACTGAGTAATTATGTAAGGGTCACTCCATAGGGCATGAAATTTTGCATGTTTTCCAAGCTTAGCTCGATCCTCATCCCATTTCAAGATAATATCTCCTTCAGAGAAGTCTTTTGATGAAGATTTCTTGTCAAAGTGTCTTTTTACTTGCTATTGGTGATTGGACATAGAAGCCATGGCATGGTCCCTTATCTCTTGGAGCTTCATTAGCTCACACAGCCTGACCTCCATGGTGGTTCCTTCTTCTAACTGTAGCTGGTGGGTGAGATCCAATGCTAGCAGTTCAAGTGAAATGGGAAGCCTAGCTTCCCTTCCATATACGAGCGTATATGGAGAATTTTTGATTGATCTCTTCGGAGTGATTCGATCAGCCCACAGAGTTGTCTTTAACTTGGCATGCCAAGTCCTCTAATTTTCCTCCATGGTCCTCTTTATAATCTTGATTAAACTCTTGTTGGTGGACTCAGCCAGCCCATTCCCCCGTGGGTAGTAATTTGATGAAGTGTTGAGATATATCCCATACCTTACTGCCCATTCACTAGTTTTAGCCCCCAGAAAAGCCAAGGCGTTATCTGAGAATATGGTGGCTGGGACCCCAAATCTTGTTACCAGGTCTTCATAAAACTCTAGGACTGTGCTTTCATTTGCCTCTTTCAAAGCAAAAGCCTCCACCCACTTGGTGAAATAATTCGTAGCAGTCAGGACCCATTTGTGTCTAGCACTAGAGGGAGGATTGATCATCCCTATGCAATCTAGGCCCCACTGCATGAATGGCTACTCAACTTGAATGGGCTGTAGAGGCATGGCAGCCAATCATTGTTTTACATCAAAAAGTGTACACTTCTGGCACTTTCTTACCTAGGCATGGGTGTCCTTGAAAAGAGTAGGCCAAAAATAGCCAGCTCTCATTATCTTTGCTACAGTAGTTCTAGGGGCAAAATGACCGCCTGTTGGCCCATCATGGAACTCAGCCAGTACCTTATCAGCCTGGTTCAAGTCAATGCATCTTAGAAGAACTCTAGAGAGATCCTTCCTAAACAATACTTCATCAACCAAGACATAAGGGAGAGACTAGAGTTTAAAATACCTTCTACCGGTCTTACCAAGACCATGTGGGCACTCACTAGTGATAAGGAAACATCTCATGTCCAACATCCAATCCTTTATGACAGTTGGTTCTTCTGTAGTAGCTACATCATGAATTAACAAGATATCTTCCCTTTTTTGTTTGAATTCTATATCCAGTTGTTCGCACAGGCCTCTTCCTCTCACCAGCTTGGTGATCTTGATGTCTACATCATACTCCATCACTTTGGTAATCCACCCTGCCCTCTTCTGATTTAGGTCTTGATTTGTCAAGAAACCCTTAACACCAGGATGTGGGACCATAAGGTAAATCTTGCTGTTAGAGAACATATGCCTAAATTTCTTCAGGCTCCTCACTACTGCCAAGACTTGCTTTTCTACATATGTGTACTTGACTTCGAAGTCCTCTAACCCTTGGCTAAAAAAAGCAAGTGGCTACTCAAGGTCATCACCGTTTGCTTGGGTAAGCATGGTGGATATCACCTCTTCATTACTGAAAGTGTAGAGGTTGAAGTCTTTGCTGAAGTCGGGGCTAATCAAAGTAGGAGCCCGAGTTATGCCCTGCTAGACTGTCTTTTCTTTGAGCTGTCCATTTGAACTCTTCACCCTTCCTCAACATAGAGGTGAGTGGCTTGACTATCTCAGCGAAATTAGGAATGAACCTCCAAATGAAGTTTATCCTGCCAAAGAAACTTTGCAGTCCTTTCTTGTGCTTTGAGAGGGACATCTCCAGGATAGAGCGAACTCTCTCGGGGTCAATGGATAAGCCTTCTTTGGACATGATGTGGCCAAGGAGTCTCCCCTCATGAATAGAAAACACGCACTTCTTTGGATTAAGAGAGATGCCAAACTCCCTACACCTTTCAAAAATCTACATGAGGTGTCCT